>JBBKCR010000038.1:22162010-22183863 GCA_037577295.1 Ladigesia roloffi
TGCGGAGGGTCCCTGGGAGCAGTGTGTGCGGAGGGTCCCGGGGAGCAGAGTGTGCGGATGGTACCGGGGAGCAGAGTGTGCGGATGGTACCGGGAAGCAGAGTGTGCGATTGGTACCGGGGAGCACTGTTTGGAGAAGGTACCTCGCTCCGGGTAACTCAGAGGTACCCAGCGGACTTCAGGATCAACCCACGACTTTCTGATCACAGGGTGAATTTCCTAACCACGCGAGCATGTGACCAGGGGGCGGGGCTCCCGAATACAAATATTTTTTTAAGCATTTGTCAGAATACTGTATCCGTAAAATACACGTTATTTGTGCCTTTCCAAATATTCAGATTTGGCCCCACCCCTAATTTATATTCGTATTTATACAGTATATACAGATGTATTGTTAAAAGCTAAAATGTGCACACACACACACACACTCTGAAGAATATAGTATTATACTGTTATCATTCACACTAGTACTGCCTTCTCAGTGTGTTGTTTTGTCCTGAAAAATACTGTATTGTTCCTTTTGTTTTTTGCACTTTCACTTTAGTCCTGGTTTTGTACACTGTGTTGCACCATAGCTCATGAGTCATTTGGGTTTATTTCACTGTGTGCTGTGTATAAGGCTGTAAACACAGGCAAATCCAAAATGTAAACGTGCCATGATAGAAGGACATCCTGGATAATAGCCTAAATTAAGCCTAGGTAGATTTGAAAACTGTTCTATTCTATATTTGTTCCAAATCAATTGCAGCTGTTTTTTTTCCAGAGAAACCTCTAAAGATATTGTCTCAAGACCTCAAGGCTGTCCTTCGTGCTGAGGACATACAAAACAGGACCTTTCAGGCCTGTATTTGCTTTAGATACTGAGGTGCTCAATCCAAATACTGTGCTCAGCGTGACGAGAACTCTTTTAATTAAGCTTGGCCAGACATATTAACATAGCTGTGAATGAACAGAAGCCAGCAGCCACTAATTAGCACAATGTCCTTTGCATAATGTCAACTAGTTGCTATTCATCTTCATTTTACCATTAGTGATAGTTGACTCGGGAGGCATGCTGACGCAGTGGGTAGCGTCGCTGCCACATATGGTTCTTTTCCTCTAGCGCTAGGAACTGTGCCATTCCAAAAACAATTGTTTTCCAATACAAGTAAAGAGGCCCATATCTGTTCTGCTCAACGACAGGGACTGATGCATCACAGCTTTCTGGATTGAATGTTGCCCATTGTTTTCTTGCTCTCCACATAAAATAACAACAGTTGTAGTTGTCACTGCAAAACCAAACACCTTAATTTTACCCCTTAATATAACCTTAATTTTTACTTTAATTTTCAGGAAAGTAAGGAAAATTAAGTGGAAAAGTGCACAGATTAAGTCTGATTAAGGAGTAAAACTACTGAATTTTTCCCTTATTTTTAAAATTTGCCCCTTAAATAACTGAGCCTTCTGAAGAAAATGCTTTAGGATTAAGGGGTTTCACACTCACACCTTAAATCATTTTTAAGGTAAAATTAAGGGAACGGTTTACAAATTAATGGGCACTTAATTAAAATTAAGGTGTTTTCAGGGCTAAATTAAAGTAGAGTTAAGCATATTTTAAGTACATTGTGTTTCATAGTGTGTGTTAGATACATGAACCAGGACATCGCTAACAATTCGCTGGGTTAGCTTTTCATCACAGAGCTAAAGAACGCTGAGAAAGTGGTAAAATCCAAAAACCGTACTACAAATATGGAAGATACTTTGCTATAACAAAAGTAGTTGCGTCAGATCGGCTGTTACTGGACTGAGATACACTGGAAATTCGAAACATTCCATCGCAGTACCATTAAGATACATCGCGGATGGTGTATGACTATGGAAAAGTACCTTAGCAAGAACATTCTGGGTTTGATTGTCAAGTCAAGTCAAAGTAAAATTGTCATTTTAATTGTCATTTTTTCTATACACGGCTACACAGAAAAAAGCAAAACGGCGAGGCTCAGAGCCCACAGTTAAACATGTAATTATTTTTATGCACAGTATATAAAGATTGCTGTCCATTGGTCATTCCTGTGTACATGTTCTTTTGAATACATTTCTACCTGGAGTTCTTGTTTCCTCCCACAGTCCACAGATGTGTACATTAGGTGAATTGGAGATGCTACATTGCCCCTAGGTCTGAATGTGTTTGTCTCTGTGCTTGATCTGTGGTGGACTGGTGACCTATCCAGGGATATTCCTCGCCTTTCACCATAGGAGCACTGGGAAGGGCTTCTGCAACTCTGGTTAAGGGAATCAAGGATAGACTCCTCTTCTAAGGAAACTTCTTTAGGTTTCAATCCACTAATTAAAAAACTAAAATCTTCATCAATGTGCTTCCTTTCAGTTGAGAAAAGATCTGAATTCTGTTCTGGTACATTAATAAGGAGAGTGAACTGTAAAAAAACATATGAGCAGAGATGTTCTCTCTGTATACAGATGTTGCCTGCTTGCCCATTACCTTTTAGCGGGGAACAGGTGCAGTTACATGGTTTGCCCCGAGCTGCCTCGAGGCTTTACTCCCCAAAGCCAAACTCTGCTCCCATAAGACGGCTGTGTGGAGCTGAGCCCAAATTCCCGCCTTCAGCTCGGCTCTGTTTACTCCCAGCACTGCTGCTTTTACACCCTACTGGGTACTGAAGGTTTACCTATGGTGCCATTGTTGTAGTCTTTAAATTACATGTAATGATGCCATGAAATGATGTCCTTGATTCTATTTTTAGCAGTAGTGATAGTAGTGATGGTGCTGACATTGTTGTCTACTCAAAGTCTTCCTTAGTTGTGTACTATTGTAAATGTTAAACAGTATTTGTAAGCTAATCTAGTCATTTTTATATTATTAGTAGTAGTACACTATGAAACACAATGTACTTAAAATATGCTTAACTCTACCTTAATTTACCCCTGAATATATGCCAAACACCTGAATTTTAATTAAGTGGCCAATAATTTGTAAACCGTTCCCTTAATTTTACCTTAAATCTGATTTAAGGTGTGTGTGTGAAACTCCTTAATCCTAAACATAAGACATTTTCTTCAGAAGGCTCAGTTATTTAAAAAATAAGGGAAAATTTCAGTAGTTTTACCCCTTAATCAGACTTAATCTGTGCACTTTTCCACTTAATTTTCCTTACTTTACTGGAAATTAAGGTAAAAATTAAGGTTATATTAAAGGGTAAAATTAAGGGGTTTGGTTTCGTAGTAGAAGTAGTAGTGTGTTGGTGGCGTTTACCACTATTATTATTATTATTAGTTGCTGTGATTTCATTATTAATATTACTGTTAACACGTATATATTGATGTATAAATAGTTCCCTTATAATGCCCTAATCATGCCAGAAGCTACTAATTAACATACAAGACCTATTACAATTTAAACCGAATTGTGCAGTGGAGGATCACTATCACTTTAGAGGATTAGTCTTTATTAGTCTTTATTTACATTTAACTGGTGCTGTATTATTGAGGTATTGCTATTATAAGACCTGAAACGCATTTCAGACCCAGCGGTGAGGTAAGGGTTTCGTATTAAATTATGAAGTATGATTGCACAAGCAATTTAATTTACACTAATTACTGATTAATAATGTAGCAATGAGCAGCCAGTTAATTAGTCAACTTGTTAAAGCTTAATATGAACAGGCATTATAGTGTCATACTCAATGGTTATTGTTATATTATTAGTAGAATATTAGAATGGATTAGTAGGGATTGGTTTACATAAGTCCCTGATTCTTTCAAATAGTATCAATAATACTAATTATTGTTGTTTAGGTGTTGCGTTTGTTCTTTTTATAGTAACACTTGTATTAAAATCAATTCATAATTACTATTCTTGCAATTAGTATAAATTAGAATGATTTGGTTCATTAGAATTGAATCAGATAGACACTCATCGTTCATGGCGTGATGGATTTGTAGGATATCCTGGGCAACACAGGCACCCTTGTGGGCAGCAGAGCAGGAGCAGGACGTCCCGAGTGGAGGCTTCGCGCCTCATAAGTCAGTAGTTAGCACACAAATATTCAGCATGTGAAACAGGTCCCTGCTCTCCTTTTCTGTTTGGACTTTAATTACCTGAATCCTGAGGCGCTTTCCGGTCCAAATTCTATTATTTTTATTTTTTTCCCTTTATTGGCTGGTGGCCAGCTTTTCCGCCGAGGGTCTGATTGAGTGATTGGTGATTATACGTGGCATTACTGGCAATAAAACAAAAGCTCCTGTACTCTTTTAAACGCCAGCCCCCCCGCTAAGCAGCCTTCAGACATCAGACGCGTAATTACAGTAATTTACAACTTCACCATGTGACATTTCCCACCTTTTCCCACCTCCGTTCCTCTGTCAATTTTAATTTATGCTTCTTCTATTTTTCTACCTGACAGAATATCAGGATAAATATATTCACCACTAATGCTGTATAAATAAACACATCTTGTCGTGTTGCGTTTTTTGGGTTTTTATTTTGCTCATGATGTTGACACCTTGACTGGTGTTGATCAGCCCGACTTCATAAATCTAATGTCGCGCTGTGACCCGGATGACCCCCACGCACTATATTTACCGATTTGTCAGTTCACTTTCCCGACAGCTCCTTCAAATCCAGGTACAGGAGAGGCATCTGAACTGTGTGTATGTGTGTGTGTGTGTGTGTGTGTGTGTGTGTGTGTGTGTGTGTCTGTGTGTGATTCATGCGCAGTACCAGTAAGGCCGCTGTAATTACAGGGATGATGGGGGGGGGGCAAATGGATGACTGGTGTCCCTCGCTCTGATTAGGATCACAGGGGGCTTTTTTGGGAGGGGGGGTAGGTTAGGTCACTGGGCATCAGACTGGGTGGTACTGTGCCTTTACCACAGCCCACGCTTCATTACGGCTCAGTGCCCACTTAACTGCCTCTGGATGTGTAATCAGCATGCTAATGAAGCCTCCGCAGCAGCCCCTCAGCCGCACAACAGCGAACGTGGGGCCAAGGTGACCATGCCTCTGCTGCTAGCACACACACACACACACCCAAACGCACAGCTGATTACAGTGGGAACAAGCACAGCACAGTGGGGTTGGTGCCAGTGAAGGAATGCTTTAGCTAAAAATGCTAAGGTTGCAAATAATGAATCAGACACCCAAACACCGTGGGCATTTATTTTACACTGTTTGCCTCTAAAGCAAACATAGTAAATCAGGAAAAGACATTATTGTGATATCACAAAAACTGAAAATTCAAAGTAGGCTGTTTTTAAAGCTTTCTACAGTCCCGTGTTGGATTTCTGAGCACTTCTTTCAACAAATGACAGATGTACATCTCAATTAAATGTATGCTTATGCCATTTCTGACACTGTATGACATGCTTTTCTTTCAAAAGTGACAAAAGTAAAGACAGTTTAGACCACTAGACAATAGGTTTGGCCCTTTTTATTGATAATCTAACAGGATGCATGATTTGTTTTTACCTTCAGGGGATTTTCTTTTTTTTCTGTGTAAAATTTCTGTGGTAGAGATGCAAATAAAGTCTCATATGAAATGTATGACTTCTTGAATCAGGGGTGGCAATAGGACTCAGGGGCTCTATGTGAAATAATATGATTTTTAGATGTAAAGCTGAAAATGATAAAATAGTGGTAAACCTGAGAAAAGGTTTCTTTGGGGATTATTCTTTCCTCACAAATTCCTAAACATACTTCTCCATCGGGACTGGATTCAATTAATACACTGTATGAAGTATTGGGATGCCAAACCATTACACCACCAGGGACACGAATGGATTTGCATTCAAATAAATAGAATTTACTACGGAGTTGATCCCTCCTCTGCAGCTTTAACAGCTTCCACTCTTCTTGGAAGGCTTTCCACAATATGTTGGAGGTTCTGTGGCCCATTCATACTGCAGAGCATTTTTGAGGTCCATCACTGATGATGGATAAGATCATTGTTGGATGGTGTTGAGGTCTGGGCTCTGGGGCACCGCCATGCTGGAATAGAAAAGGTTCTTCCTCAAACTGTGTCCACAAAGTTGAAAGCATGGTGTTGTCCTACATATCTTGATCTGCTGAAACATTAAGATTGTCCTTCACTGGAAGTAAGAGGCTTGCCCCAAACCCTGAAAAACAGGTGTTTACCATTCAGCCTCCTTGAAAACATCGAATTTAACTCCTCAGTGAGGCCCTCATGAATAGAATTCAGAGTGTAAAACGGGGAAATGTGCCAGAACCCAATAAGACATGACTGCTTTAAGAGCAAGGTCGAAAAAGGGGTAAAGTAGAATCTAGTTACCAAGTCCACCAATTTGTCAGCACTGTTTTTTCTCCAGACCTCATTTCTTTAATACCTGTGACTGTACTGTACAGTTATTTCCTTCTCTGTGCTTCAAACGATACCACTGGGCAAGCTGTCAGGCTTCAAATAGTGACTTCTGGAGGTGTTTCATCAGAAAATACAACTTATAATCATAAAATAATCACTATTTTGTCACTAACAGTCACTTCCTGCATAATGTACTTAAACAGACTAACATCTCTCCATCAATTTTCATGTTTTAAGCAGACCTGGTGGAAAAGTTCCGAAGTCTAAAGAGATTTTTGAAGAAATTGTTTTATTTCCTCTGAGTTCCATTGACTTGAAATGATGAGGCAGCTTCTTAAAACGAATGAGTCATAAACTATAATCAGCTGGATGTTAAGCTGTGCAGGTGCGTTTTCGATGCTTGGGCCCCTAAATGTTGCCACACATCTTGGCTGCACATGTTGGCTTCGATTCCTCGGGGTGAGCTTTTGATTCCATGGGAGCGGAAACAATTTGCTTACTCCACCTCTACAAAACTTATTTTCTGTCGAGTGTGCGTTATAAATCCATACAGGCTAGCAATGCCATGCTAAGCATTCTTACACAGAGAAATGGAATTGCTGGAAGATGTTCTTCCACAAGTGAATTGTTTGCATTCAGCCCCTATAACATGATTTATTGTGTGGGTGGGTGTGAATGTGTGAGTGTGTGTGAGAGAGAGAGTGGGTATTTATCTCTTTTTGAGGACCAAATGTCCTCATAATGACAGGCACACTGGAAAATCTGTAGAACTGAAGCTGGTCCTCATAAGTAAAGAGTTTTGGAAGGTTAGAGTTAGGATTAGGTGTACATGCAGTATTATTGAGTATTCCACCAGTCCTCACAAATACAGAAATACCAGTTTGTGCGTGTTTCATAAAGTATGTAATTTAATATTTATTATAATACAAACCCTAGCTTTGAATTTACTCCTTGCTCAGTGCCAATGAAAAATCATTTTGGGTCTCTAACAAACCTTTCAATGAGTTGTTCTTAAAATAACCATTGGTATAAACAGTATTAACAACCACTTTTACACTTTTACATTTCCCTCTTGACCTTTAAGGTCCTTAATATTGTTAAAATCTCCAATACACTTGCAGATCACATTTACAACAATGTTTTTTTTGGTTCTAGCATCACAAAAAAAACACTTTATAAGTGGCACTCACATATCTGTGGCATGTCACACAGAATTGTTTGCAACTTGCTGTCCATTTTTCATCTTAGAAATAAAGTAACAAAATGATATTCTCAAAAAAATAACTGAATGTAAAACATGCAAAGTTCCTCTAATGGTGGCTTTTATTAGATGTTTTTTATTTGCTATTATCTACATTTGGGAGATAAAATGAGGGGAATAATAAAGGACATAAAGAGTTTTGGGGCTCCGTGAGTCAGGAGAACAACTTCAAGACCCACTGCAAGGCTTGAACTGTACTGGCTGGAGCCAAAAGCTATTCTCTCAGTTGCTGTTTTGAAGACGGGAAGAACACGCTACAGCATAATTGGGCCAATTTTGAGACCAATTGGTCTCTCCTGACAATCACAAAAAGGGGCTGGATTTCAGGAAGGCCTTAAACAAGAATTTTCCCTGATTGTCCTGTGGTGTGGAGCGAGTCGAAGCCAATCTTTACCACTCCAGTCTACTCACAGTCCGGTCGTAGCTTCCATGTTCCAATAATAAACCCTCTTTTAAGGTAATTTAGATCTTTTCCCCTGCCCGTCTTGGTCCATTGTCAAGGTCAGCTTGGCCTTTTTAGGGTTTTTTTTACATGGTAAAGAGAACAGTGTAGGACTGCTGAACTGTGTAGAATCTCGACTCGATATGTCTCATTTATTATTGTCTTTCCATTACGAGATGAAATGAGAAGATTTAATTAGTGAGAACTTTAATTAGTCCCACAAATAGGAAAGTTGCATTGTTGCGGCAGAAAGTGGACAATAAAGAGGTATGGGCAGCAAAATTAAAAGCTATACAACTCAAGGTAAAATTAAAAAAACACTTTTTTTTTAAACTTACAAATAAAATTTACGTTTATAAATTGTATTTGTATTTGTAATATTTGTATTTCTATGGAAATATATGTGCGTTTACAACCTATATATGTACATATTTACACAAACAATACAATAAATAGGCAACATATTGTGTCACAGTAGTGTGGCTTTGGTGTAGATATACCATCTATAGAAAATACAGCAACATGACAGTAGAGCGAATGAAAGGTAAACCTTCCAGAAGGAGTCATTTTGTAGTACGCCGATAATAATGCACAGAGTAAAATATGAAAGGGATGTTAACCTTCCAGAATGAAGATAACATTAGTGCAGCCCTGAACGATAATGTGTAAGTGTAAATTGAAGCTTCTCAAACCGATAATGTCAGTGTGGACGAGGTGTTCTCTAATGTTCTACGGAAGCTCAAAAGACGCCTTAGCAGTTATTTAAAGTCAAGGCCCTCAAAGTGAGGTCTACAATGCACAGCCAGAGGCTTATTATGTTTTCAGTGATGTAACATAAGTTGAGACTTGTGCCATATTACGTCTAAAATAAAGATATCCCCGAGGGCTTCCTCTGAGCCAGTAGTCTAAACTTTTACTAAGGTCGATATTCTCCACTCATTACTGGCAAAAACTTGAATTAGAGGTGGGTAATACAGTTAAAAGTAAGGTTTTTTTTCTGCGGGTTGAGAAGCTGGAATAGACAGAGTAAGGCATGTGCAGAAGGGGGGGGTGCCCCTCAACAATAACATTTAACTATTAATCGCAATATTGCTCATTAAAAGGATCTGGCTTGCATCAGTCACATGATGACCATTAACCAACGGTCATTCTTGATGGCAGAGGTTCTGGTTATGAGCCGGGAACGAGCTCGCAAAGAGCACACGCATTTATATTGGCTGGGCAGTGCAGAGCTGTCGGGGAAACACAAATTGGGAATATCAGACTAATGCAACAAAAAACAGTAAGAAGCATGAGCAGCACACACTGTAGTCTATAGGAGTATTGGGTTATTATGTACATGTTGTTAAGTTGTCTTGTAGCAACTGATGAATTAAAACAAATGAGCACACTGTGTGTGCACTGAGCAACAGCCGGAGATGGGGACTTGAGTTATTAGCCGAAAAACATTCACCTCACCCCAGTGTCCCACAACTTTTATATAAGATTAACGGTTTTACGCTAATTTTTCTGGTGTCACCTTTTCACATTTAGTGTGCAAGATATTTATTTCATATTTTACATTTAGGTTCAAGATCATTTAAGGTAAATGTGACAGCCAATCATAATCATTGGGCGTGGCCAATTAGCGTCTTCTAAACATTTAGAGCTCAACATTTATAGTTGCGGTTTGTAAAAGTGCAACATGCCTTTCTGGAGGGCTTATATGGACTGTTATAATAAAGATATTCAAAAACACTGTATTTTTTTAAAATACATTAAGAAACCCCTCAACAGCAACATTGTGCCCCATCAGGTAAAACACAGGCTATGTTTTATGTGCCCCTCTTTAGCTTTAAGCATCTCGGCATGGCCCTGGACCCAGTCATGCAATAATTTAAAATAATACCTTTGGGGCTCCAACCATGGCCACAACAATCTATGGCCAGGAGTCCAGTAGAGCATAATTAGTTTTGTTCTGTCTGGGTTGTAGGGGGATCATCCCTCAGCACTATGCTAGCATGGCTAGTTATAATTTTTCCTAATTTTCTTGTTCAACCCAATAGCTTGGACACCCCTCACCATTCAAAACCACCAACACTGGGAGGGTGAGGGCCAGCATATGCTTCCCCATTAAGTTCCACCTCATTGTTTTTATTTGATTCCAATTAATAAAAATGGTATAAAGCTGCTGTTTGTTCTCCTACACATTTACCATTTGTTTATTTCACTCAGTTGCTCTCTGAACCCCCTCCCTTTGGGGTCCTCCCCACACAATTGCGGGTAGGAGCTTTCCTGAAAGTTCGCCCAGGTTCAAAGATCTTTTCAGGTTATTTCTAAGATGTAAAACAAAAGAAATATGGGCATTTTTGTTCTTTATGTTCATTTGTGTGTGACGTTTTTAAAATCACATTGGCGATGATTATTATAAAAAAAAAAATTATAAATAAGGTTGTGATGTAGGAACAGCAAACAAAGCTCAGCATGACACCTTTCACCTCAAGCATCAATACAAACTAGAGGAACTTCCATTTAAAGGTTTTGTTTTGCTATATGATGACTGTTTATTATTTCTTGCTCTGCCACTCAGGCTCTAAGGGTTAACGTGCTTGGAGGAGAACACTAATCACCAATTCTGTTACATCTGCAAACAGACACCTGATAGCACTAATGATTATGTTGCTGCACCACTCAGAATTCACCAGTACTATTGTATTTATTTGATCCATTACAAAATATAAGACTGGTTCACTGAAATAAAAATGAATGGGAGGGCATATTTTTGTAGGAATGTCATTCCTCTCAGTTAAAGAGACCAATCTTTGGGCTGGAAAGCCATTGCTTGTTTTTCATGGGTAAGTTGAGTCCAAGTCTGAGACTCTAGTGAGATTTCAAGCATATTTATGAAATGTTCATGTGGCTATTCAATGTAGATATATGAGTGGAAATAACAGCCCAGGTGCACAAATTAAGGACAATTTTTATTCAAGTTTAATTCGCCGTCCCTCTTTGTAATGAAGCCTGCAGTGTTCTTTCCCAACACATCATATTCACAATGTGTACAGAAATGTATACAGTGACATATTTTATTATCTATTAATTTCTTTTTTAAATAATCCATCACTGCATTTGCTAATGAAACTGTTTTAATGCAGTAAACCAAACAAATATCCAGTCAGTTTCAGGTTAACCTCAATTCATTGCTACAATTATTTTCATTCCTGGTTTGAGGTTTGAAACTTTTACTTGATGGCAACTGAAAGTACTCAAAGTACCCAATTTCTGCTTTTAGGAACAGATCGAAGTAGACTGGCCCAGTTAAATGCAGAGCAATAGTGTTCTCTTCTCCAGTCCATGTAAAGGAGGTGTGGATTATAGTGTTCACAGAGTGCACTAATTTGCACCCATCACCTTACAAAAGAAGAACGTTCTTCTTAAAAGCACTCGACAAAGCTGCACAAAATACTTAGCTGTAATTTTAGCCACATTTGGGTTTCATTTGAGTCAGTGGGGCTTCTGTATTGCCACCTGGTTTGCAGCGTGCATTAAGTCCATTAACCCATGTACTTTTAGAATGGAAAGACTGGGCTATAGGTCTAGTATATATCATTCATGACTAATTTCTCATCTGAACACAGTCATTAGGGCGAGAGAGGGTCCGGGGGGGCAGTTAATTCCTTTAAGGTTTGTAATAGTTTGACCCTAGGAGATGAGAATTTGTCCATTTTGGGGCCTGAAATTGTAGATTTCATAAATTATAGATTTACTTACGTTATGAGTTATGCAATTGCTTCCATTTGCATGCAATTTACATTTTCCACCCATGGGTTCTTGTGATTTTTTCCCCTATTTGTTCAGGAAAGAAAACATGGCCAAAATGTCAATTCAGCAATTTACAAAGAAACAACTTGTTTTAATATTTTTAAAAAATGTCTTCTCTGTTTGCAAGCACACGAGGTACAGATTGAAAGTTGTTAAATCATGCTTTTGAAAGGATGTCTCTGCTTTTTTTAAAGATATTTGTGAGAAATAAGATGAAAAAACGGGTTCAACGAAACACTGGTTCAAGTTACAGTGACTTTCTTTTGATAGAAATACTCATGTTGTTGGCGTTGCATCGCAGACAAGTAAGTTTATGAGCAGCTGCACTGGGGTCAGTGACAATTGTGTCACAGCCGATCGGGTAGTATTGGGATGCTGAGTAGGCGACCGCATTATCAGGACCTCAGGAAAGATAATGAAATCCTCTGAAATGACCTTAATGTCCATATGGCTAGTTTGGACCCAAGTATGAAATTATTGGGGCGCTAATGAGTTTATGAACAAATCTGCATATATATTGACACATATATGAACTCCACTTCTGCAAATCCAGGTAGAGCCGAGAACGATGGCACCTTTTAAATGCATGTGTATGAATGTTTAATAATGTAATTAGCAAGTAATAGGAGATGTTTGGGAACGACTGGAATAATGCAGTTCCCATCCAAGTGCAATGACCATTCATTAATAATTATCATGCCTAATTCATAAAAGCACGGAGCAAATCCGTCCGTTACTTATTTGCAAGGTGCCGAAATGGCGGTAAAAGAAGGCACAGTCAAGCTTTGCATTTTTATGGGGAGAATTAATGAATCAAATCACTTCCTATTATTAACCACGATTCCAAAAGGTGAAATTTGGGCACCTGCGTTTTCCTAGTTGGTGATAATTATGCGCTGAATGCCTAGTAGAGCTCTTTCATTAGAGGTACTAGGCTTTCAGATGTATTAACATCATTCATTTGCAGACCATTAAAGGACCATTTCAGAATTTCTGAACTGACTCTCCTCGCACATGGACAAAGTCTCTGAAATCCGCAAATGTGCCAGTTCAAAGCAGTAAACAAGACCAGGCGTGCTAGTTTTCACTCTCCATACAAATCTATGAGCCTTTATCTATCAGCCTTGAACAGTTGTCCTTCCTTGCAGCACTTTTAGTTGGTATTGACCACTGAATTCTGGGAACCCACCACAAGTGCTCTAAACCATGTCATCTAGACATCACACATTGTTCCTAGGCGAAATCACTAATTTCTTCTGTTTCAAACTTTAAGAACTGACTGTTCATGATGTATTTAGTCAATAAAATATTTACATAAAAAATATGGCATATTGATATACGCTACAAGTGTCCACTCATGAATCCAGAAATGAAAAAGTTGCTATATAATCATGAGATTCGTTTCATTCTGTAGAGGAGTTATGAGCTCAGGCACTGATGTTGGACGAGAATGCCTGACTTACAATCTTCGTTCCAGTTCATCCCAAATGTGTTGGATGGGGTTAAGGTCAGGGCTCTGTTCGGGTCAGTCAAGTGCTTCCACACAAAACACATCTTTATGGAGCTTACTTGGGCATTGGGGTTCAGTTATGCTGGAATAGACAAGGTTCTTCCCTAATTCTGCATCCACACATTTGGAAGCATGGCATTGTCCAAAGTGTCTACGTACAAAGTTTCCCCTTCACTGGAAGTTAGGGGTCTATCCCAGGGGTCTAGCCCAAATCCTGAAATACTTTTGGCCATATAGCGATATACATCTGAGAAATATTCCACATATAAGAACCATTGCACTTGGCGGCAGTGTTGCCAACTATTTTCAATGGAAAGAAGTTAAAGTCTGCTAAAATGTCGCTAGATGGCGTCATGCGTACATTTGCACATTGATGACGGGCTTACGTCGTATTTGCATTCTGCGTGTTTTCCCTAATCCTTCCTCAGGTGTCCAATATTAAACTCTTATCAATTACGTTACATATTTTCTGAAGAAACGGTCAAATTAAATAGTTTTATTTCAAGCAAATGAGAAGCAGGTAAGTGATTGGTCCGTGGCAACACCATTTGCACATGCACAGCTCATTCACATCTATGCCAGCTACTGTCCTCGCGCTTACAGGACAGTACTGGCCACATTTGGAAAGTTGCTAATGTTTGTCCAAAAGTCACTAGATTTGTCGCTAGGCGCTTTTTTAAAAAAAAGTAATCAAGGTTGCTAAGTCGCTAAGTTGGCAACACTGCTTGTCGGTCTTTGGTGTGTGGATTTGTGTGTGAACTGTTATAGGATTCCTTTTTTAATAAATCAAGGGGGAGCCTGAAAGAATAACCACAAACACACACCTGCCCATCCACACAGGGGTGGACTGGAACAAAATAAAAACACAAACAGCTACGCACACCCCCCATTTTTGCACTCCCATGAATGTGTACACCAACAAAGTAGTGTTCAATAAATTGTGAACCTACCCAGTCAACAATCATGCAGCTGAATATTTTAATTAATATTTGGGGAAAAACAAGAAGGCATTCGGTATGTTTGCCTGTGCAACGGCCGCCACTATCATCAGCTCATGAAGTCCCTGCAGCAAAAATGTCCACAACGTTTTGGGGTGTGATGCAAAAAAAAAAAATCTAATTAATTACAAGCTGTCTGATAAATGAATCAAAATTAATTACACCCAATTTTGCTGTAAAAGTCTTTAAAAAATAAATGAATTTTGGCACATAAGTTAATGAATAATTCAGACATTCTCTTTTATTTAATAACTGTTTTTGCGCTGTACAGTAATGGTCAAAGCAATTAAAATTATGACCTAATATACTGAGGGGGAAAATGCTTCAACAAAAACAATGATAGAACTAAGTCTGATATAGATTGTTTACATATATGTATATAAATAAACAATGCTAGCACTGATTTGATTGTTAGCTCAGAGGCTAATCAACCCTAGCATTCATCAAACCCACATGTGCACATAAGTATGGTATCTGGGATTTGCCAAAGAAAAGAAAGCATCTGCCACATTTTCCTGGATGTTTTATTTAAGCTGCTCTCCTAGCCCCTGGATCGGAGCTTAAACATTAGCCTTAGTCCAACTACAAAGCAAAGATTGCTTAAAATTTGCATGCTGTTGAGCAAACTTTGCTGTTCGACATCCAGGGCTACGGTGCAGTACAAGGAACTGGCTACTCTTTCGCATTAAATAGCCTCATGTTCACACAGCTGAAGGCTAGAAAAAAGAAAAGCCAACAAAAGCTGTAAAACCTTCATGTGGCCTGGCAGGGTGTAATGGATTTAGCACAGTGGACCAACCCAGACAAGATTGTAGCCTAAGCTGTGGGCTTTAAGCCTCTGCTTGCTCTAATTGCGGCTCCATCGGCACATCATTTCGCTCTGTTTGTTTTAATTACGAGTGGCTGGGTGTGTAATAGCCTGATTGCTTTCACATTGAAGCTACTCCTGATTAAAGGAAGCCAGGCTGCTCGTGGAACATCTGATAGATCTACCCCATCAGAATCTGACTCATGCCTTCGGCGGAGTGCAGATTTTAAGTGCTCCCTTTTAAGTGTCGTTGCAAATTGTTTGTTTGCTAATGAATGGCAATTTTTTGGCAACCACGGCGCACAGTCGAAAGGGATCCGTTCAGCAGCAAGACAGTTCTGATGAGAGGAAATGAAACATCAATGCAGAACAGTAGGCCCAACAAGACCACTCAATAGGCCCTGAGTAATAGCGGCAGAGTAGAAAGACTTTGGAAACAGGCAGACCTTTCATCTGTTCAATCTAACTCCCCTTTTCTTTGGTCAAAAGCGGATTTGTGTTTTACCTAAAACACTCAACCTTCTGAAGTGCGTTTATCCTTGATAGCGAACAAAGCAGTGGAGTAAAACGCTGGCGCAACTGGCATGTGCCTCTTTTCCCAAAGCCAGCCATTTCCCCCCAATCCCGCTGGGTTTTCCACGCTCATAGGCTTCCACTAACCTAAACGCGAGCTAGCATGACAACTCAAGCTGCTCTCGTCAGCTCGCTCCCGAAAAACTCGCGTTATACAGCGTGTGAGTCAATCCGTCCTGTCCCTGCCAAGCCAAGCCCCGTGACATGCAGCGAGGCGGACGCCCGTTTTCAAACGCTATCTATTGCGCCTGGCCTGCAGAAGCCACGTCTGTCAGCCGGATGACAAAGGACATTTGTCAGAATAATAAGGGTGACGTTTATTTGTCAGTCCTCAGGCAAGGTGAGCCACAGACTGATCATTAGAGCTCTGGCCATGTCTGGCAGCCTGGTGAGAGAGAGAGGGAGAGCCACTCTTAATATTCCCCAAGAGAGAGGGAAAAAAAAAAGATACACGCTCCCTGGCTGAGGAAAAAGGTACATTGATGCTGAGCTTCGTGCTCAAAGTCCCAGCTATTGTGCTTCCTGCTGAATATAGGATGAAGGACAGTTTCACTTTTATTAGGAAACAAAGAGGCAACGAGGAGGGGTTACCTTGAGACATGCGTTAACATGCGAATATGGCTAACAATAGAGGAAAGCTAGCATTAATTAGCATAAGAAAATTAGCATTTATATATAACTGACCCCTATGAATTGTCCATTGTCATAAGCAATGCTTGACGACGGGCAATTCACAGACTACCCCTCCCCCACCCGCAAAGATTTCTGATGTCTTCTAAGGATCTAGAAAATGTACAGTTTGAAAAACATAATACCAAAGCCTTTCATTAATGGCTAATTGAGCGAGAGTTGACCTGCTTGTTTGCATGCCCAAGTTTTTGTTTATTATCCACATCGACTGTCTCATTACAGCTAATCAACTTTAACTGGGGGGTTGTATTTCACCCTCTCTGCATAGCAGGCCTCCTGCAAATTACCTCAATTTTCTCACTGGGCATAAAAGTGCTCAACATTCCGCAAAGCTTTTGCTAACTTTGAATTAGTTCGGTGGAGAAAAATAGCTTTTAAGAAGAAGAAAATGAGGGAGGGGGGGGGCATTAACATAATTTAATATGGCAATTAAGATAGCAGGAAGGCCAGGGGAGCATGGTGACGCTCCCGCCAGGTCCCGAGGGCCGGCATGTCCGTGTGTCTCTCAGGTCCGGGCGAGTTTGGCTCATCTCCAATTAGCTGTGAAAGTTCCCCTGATTAAAACCAGCCCACCAGTCCCCAACCCCTCATTATCTGGGGTCTTGCATTTTTACACACTGTTTCGCCTGGCACTTATCTCTCCCCTGATATATGGTTGACTTTTAATTACCATGGTCATGGCGGTGCCGCCTGTTGATAAGTTTGATGGACAGGATGGCTTCGGGGCACAGGGTTGAAAGAGTGGAGTGTGGCGGGGGAGGTTGAAGGAGGATAGAGGGCTGAAGGAAAGGACTGAAGAAAGGTTTTTGTTTCTGCTGTTTATCACTGTGAGACCGGTGTGTGATGTCTGCTCTTAGGCACTTTGTATCCTGTTGCTTTGCTCCTTTGTACCTTTTTGGCCCCAAGGGTGGCTTTCAGACAGATTATCTGATCTAAAGGAAAAGGGACAGCCTGTGAAAGTTGGCAAAACACGATGAGAAACTCAGCACAGCGCCCCCATGTTGCCAGCGAAGGAAACTGCAGAGTCTGCGTTGCCTAGAGCCAATACTGTGTCTTTCATCCCTTTTGTGTCTTATGTTTGAAAAGTAGAAATGATCAAAACCACATTTAACCTACATTGAACCAAAATCACAAAACATTCAAATGTATCTATAAATGTTTCCTTTATTCTTTATCATCCTTTCAAATAGCTTTTTGAAAATACCAGCAATATTCTATTTTGTCCATATCGCTGATGTGAAGCCATGGTTTGGTAGCATTTTAATAGCAAATTAATAATAATTTACCTCTACACCGAGACATACTTTGTAAGAAAGCGCAGAAATGTCTTAATACATTTATAATTCAGGCATTAATGCATTTATAATTCAGTCAATTAGGTCGTGTGTAAATACTTGTCTGATTAACGAGTTGAATGTTCCGTATATCAGATGTCTTTATGTGAAACATGATTCATCTCATTAATCATCTTAACAGGTGACAATTATCTGAACTCACAGTAATCAAAATGTCAAAGTAAACACATGGTCCATTTCCACTACAAATAAGCTATCAAAGCCACACTAATCTGCTGAATTAAATGAGGTGATGCAAGAAAGGTGTGGATACCTGTTGTTGATATCCAGCCAGGGTGGCTGAGGGTCATTTCTGTTCAAATATTACAGCTTTTTTTCTTGTCTGAGTTTCTGCCAGGTTTTTTCAGTTTCCTCCCACAGTCCAAAGACATGCAGGTCTGGTGAATTTGAGATGCTAAATCATCTTTGTGTGATCATTCGTCTGTGTGTTTGTCATGAGATGGACTGCTGACCCATCTAGGATTTTTCTCTGCCTTTCCCCCTATAAGTACCAGGTTATGTTCCAACACCCCCATGACCCAGGTTGGGATGAGCAGGACAGATGATGTCAGATGATGAATAAATTACACTTCAAAAGACGTCAAGGTGTCCTCCAACAATGTGCTCTCATCATCCATTTGATAAGTATCCCCTACCTTTTGCTTTCCAAAGTTCAAGGTTCCTTTAATGTCATCAGCAGCTGTATACACGAACATAGTGTGATAAGAAAATGTTGGCCATGAGCCATGGTGCAACATACACTACCGGTCAAAAGTTTTAGAACACCCAAGTGTTTCCAACTTTTTTAATTGAAATTCAAACATTTCAAGTCCAATGAATAGCATGAAATAGTACGAAGGACAATGCTGAACTGCGAGAGGTTTAAAAATGGTAAGGTTGTCCAGAAGGGGAAATCATTCTGTAGATACATGCAGGACCTCTGGTATGTACCAAGTTTTTGGGTTTAGTCCTACAGCTGGATATTGTCCCAAAACATAAGTCCAATCTCTGCCAGAAGTACCTCAGAAAACAGAACAAGATGTTAAGCTGGAAAGCATGGAGTGGCCAGAAGTCTCCAGACTTAAAGCCCTCTGAGCTGAACTGGACAGAAGAGTGAAAGCAAAGAAACCTTCTGCAGCAGAGCTGGACAGAGCTTTCTGAAGAAAGAACAATGAGATGTTGAACCACTTGAATTTCAATACAAAAGAATGGGATGTTCTAAATCTTTTGACTTGTGTACATCAACATTCGACAAAGTGCAAGTCGCGAGTAATGAAAGAGGCAAACCAATAAACAGACAACACAACAGCACAGTAAATTTGAGATGTAAACCTTCCAGAGTGACTTTTATAATATTGCACATGAGGTGAGTGAGTGGTAAATTATACTCATCCGATAACAGGAAATAATTGTGGAAGTGAAAAGAAGGTGAAGTGCAGGTGCTTTGAAAGTCCAGAGCACATTATTAAATGTATATGAACTATAAATTGAGGTAAATCACTGGATTGATACTTAGACATGGACCAGACATTTTTGTGCATGGCCTTGAAACTTGCAGAACCAGAATGAAAGCTTCATTACCTTTTGTCAGGAGGTAGAACAGATAACAGTGTGTATAATGGGTGGGAGTGATCTTTCAAAACGTTACTAGCTCTGTTGTAGCAGCAAGCTTGGTTAATGTCTTTCATGCTGCAGCAATCGATGTCTCAGTTGCTTTCACCATCTGCTGCATTGTGTTACAGTCCGAAACAATACAGTCCCCCAACCAGACGGGGATGCAGCTACATAGTAGATTTTCAATGGTAGTCTTGTAGAATGGGATGAGTATTAGTGGAAGAATTAGCGGCTTTGTAATTCCTTATGCTGGAAACTCCTAAGGAATCTATGTTAAAGGTGTTTTATCACAGAATATTGTCCATCTGTTGTCATGCACAAGCCCTCGACTACATTTTCCATCATTCAGTTTCTGGCTACAGCACTGCTATTGATAAGGGTTCTTATAATGAAAGTAGAAAGAACAGCAGGAATGCAAATAAGGCAACATATTGCATGTCACTAGGGTACCCAGTACATTAATAACACATGCATTACCATTCATTCATTTCCAACCTTAACGAGCCCCTTCACTCCTCTGCCTCCACTGGGTCACCCCTCGTATAAAGCTTTTGACAGTACATAGAATCAAAGATGCTATATTTGGTGGTTTTGGTACAGGATCTCAAACCAGAGTACTCAGTCCCTCAGAGCATGTTAAAATCTCCGCCTACAGTCTCTTTGCTAATATGTCTCGTCTAATGGTGTGTGATATTGCGAGCGTTCATATCATGTGTCAACATGAACCTCTTTTCGCCTTCTTTCTACATTCCACTCTTCATTCAGACCACAGGAGCTGTCGCTACAGCTGATTCAAGTATTCGTCTGCAGAAAAAACTGAAATAAGTGAAACATCACAGCAAGCATCCACCATGCCACCAGTCGGCTTCCCACGTACACGAGAGCGAAGCCATCTGTAAGGTTTGCTGGAGGTATTTTTCAGAAGGACTGTCATATTCCGCACCACGTCAGGCATGGTTCTACATCAGAGACACAGAGTTCGTTTCTACAAAATACTGAAACTACAGTTTCCCTTTACTCTAAATGTAGCCTGACAGACATCACGCGTTCAGCATCTGAAGTGTGCTTCTTAAGGTTTGGACTGGAGCCACAAGGCTAGCTTGAAATTAGCATGGTATGTGATCCTGCCTGCCTTCCCAGGGCCCTCACTTTGTTCACAGAGCAACAGCGCTTTCTTTTTAAAACCCAATGTTCCCAAGGCTCTGTGTTCCCAGGGCCCTTTATTACTTCACACGTTTTTTTTCTAAAAGGACCATTTTTCAATCCCTTGTTGCCTTGGTCGAACATAAAAAATACGACTGATGTCCATACCCAGACCTGTCATTCAAACCTAATTAGGAGCCGACCTTCTGGACCGCTGTGGGGGGGCTTGTTCAATCAGCTCCATATTATTGCTGAAACGGGTGAGGGTTATTTTTTTCCAACCACCCAATCACAAACAATCAAATGTGGTTATTTTCAATTGCTCAATCACGATTAAGCTACATTCCCAGAGTTTAGTGGGTAGTTAATGCTGCTTCACCTGTTTAGATCTTTCAGATTCTGGCCTTTTTATCAGTTTGTCTTTATTCCAACTTGGAGAAGTTCAACCATAAACACCTACTAGCAAGATGGCTGGGAATGATCCTATTGGAATTCTTGTACTCAAGGCAGGGACTTTCAGTTTGATGCATCCAAGTGCAACTAGCCCATTCAGATTAATTACTTCTACCTCTTGGCTAGTGAATATAGGACTCAGAGAATATTGTGCCATTGAAAAATCCCTGGCTTGGTTTCCTCTCTCAGGATTGGTCAAGTGTTTTGTTGATTTTCTAACTGCTCAAAGCAAAAAATGGACAGGTATTCTTGTAGTGGCCATCTGAAATTTGTCTGTACTTTTGTCTATTTTTGTAGATATTTGGTAAATGTGTCCTACAGTGTTAGAAACTGCAGAAATAAGTCTGTTTGGAATTGTATAGTTTGTGTGTTTGATTGATGATTTCAGCTTGTTGGAGATGAAATTCTGGGAAGCTTGTCCTTGAGGGAAGCTGGTGGCCGATATTGCTTCAATAGCGCAAGGGGCACAGATAAGACCCGGAAGCGCAACAAACTGTAAAGCGATGTCATATAGCAAAATAGCTTTGTGTTGATGGTCGGGGTTGTCAGAATTCATGCTGAGCTTTGTCTGGTGTTCCTATGTCAAATAGAACTAAAATTATTGTCATTTAAAAACATGTGTAACAAACGTGTACACTGTGGAACCTGAGTTTTGCAATGTTGTCTCTCTGTATACTTCTAAATGTTTGAGATGACAATAAAGTTAACTAAGATTGAATTTATAACCACTACTGGGGTTTTAAAAACGATATCACACACAAAGGCCCTTACAGCATAAAAATGTCCAGATTTTTGGTCTTAGAAGTAAATGAAAAACCACAGTATTTTTAAATTAGTGGGACGTTCAGGATAGTCTCCGCCCACAAGCGGTTGAGGAAAACCCATGGAGGCAGGGGGTCCAGAGAGCAACCAA
>JBBKCR010000038.1:22273092-22284211 GCA_037577295.1 Ladigesia roloffi
TAATTCTTTTGCTGTAACCATTTAATCTCTAAACCTGGTGCCTATCCCAGTGCCAATGGCTGCGAGACTCACCGTATTTTTCTTTATGTGTCAGTCCAACACTGGGGGGCGTACCATACTTGCTTCATGTATTCCATAATCCTATGTTACAAACAAAAATAGCACAGGTTCCCAGCTGACCAACTCTGAAATATGTAAAAGGCTTTAGTGTCCGCTGCAGGTACCATTTACATAAACAGTCTTTCTTCACACTGTCAGACTTTCAGTGGGTGTGAGGAATGTTCCTCACTTGCATGCTGGGTCAGGGGTCAAGTTTAATCTGCCCAGTGTGTGGGTGGACCACTCATTAGGGATTTGCAGTACCTTAGATAAAGCCGGGGACCAGTGAGAGGAAGTTCCTGCCAGGCCACATCAAATGAATCAAACAAAGAAAGCTTTCAGCCTCATCAGGGCTCATTAGACGCAATTAGTTTAACTTTCATTAAATGAGAATGTTAACAAGTAGCACCTACCTAATTATTAACTGCAGTGCTACAGTTTTTTTCAGACCCTTTCAGACAACACCTTAAATTAGTACGAACCCAATGGAGTTATTACCTTTTTAATACTGTTATACAATCCAATATTTTTCATATTATTTGCTTATTATTTTTCTTGGTTTTATTAGCAATACTAACGCAGTAGCACTGAATGTTCCTTTTTTCTTGTACGAGGCATGTTTGAATGCTTTTTGACTGTGTACCTTTTGAAATCATATTTATTTTCCATAGGATAGCTAATTGTTAAAAAAAAGGCTGTTGAAAAGTTTCTCATGTCACCATGATTAAATGCGCACTAGCCATACCCTAGCAACCACATAGGAATCCCCTAAGAGAAATACCAGAATAACCACCTGGAATATTTTACCAGCCTCCTAACAATAACCTAGGAACCATCTGGAGGGCCATAGCAACCACCAGTAAATACAGGATATGCCATAACAACCATTAGAGGAGACATTAGCAAACCACAGCAACCACACACCAACACCTTAGCAAACACTCTGGACAAATTTTGCACCTGGTTATCACCACATTAGCAACCACCTGATACATTAAAGCAACTACCAGATACCATGGCAACCACCTAACAACTAGGGATTCTTTGTAGCGAACGAGAAGAGCCGACTCCCTGCGAGTGAGAGCCACTCCCCACTTTATATCGCTCTCACTCTTAGTGGCTCAGGTGCTGCCAGGGGTGTGGTGAGGCTCCAGTGGGCCGGAGCTGATCTGAGTACAGTGCTGTCTGGGCTCTCCGGCAGTGAGTGAGACACTAGAAGTGTTGAGCTGCAGGTCTGAGTTAAGTGTGTCAGGCGGTGGGGGAGGGGGAGGACTGTGCATTGTGGCGACATCAGTCCAGTTGGAGAGAATTTTCTCAAAAACAGGGCAGATACTAACCTAGAGGAGAAACCGCATCAGCCCATCCAAACTGAGGCATTCAATTCTGAATGTTAACTTGCACTGAGGGCATAATTTTTGTTAACTGAGTTTGGTCGTGTTTCTGTTCTATTTGTTTGCTGTGTTGTTCTGTGTATTTGTGGATTTGTTTGCAGTTAAAAGTTTGATTAAAATATGAAACATAAGTAAGAATGCATGTTTTGTAAAAGAACAAATACACAAAATTAGGGATTATAAAGCTTCTCATAAAACACTAAATGCAAAAGTGTTTATATCAACAAACAAAGCATTCTAATTTGCCAGGCTATGCAAAAATATGAGGCTACAAGTGATAATAAATTAAGAGCCATTTGGGAGCCGAAAGAGCTGGCTCTTCATTGGGAGCCGAGCCACAAGAGCCGAACTTCCCATCTCTACTAACAACACCTTAGTAAAACTAAAGCGTCAACATAAATATTATGGTAATCCCCAATAATCACCACAAATACAACAGCAACCACTGGGCTAACACTGCAACTGGTAACACAAACCAGCTGAAACCTAGCAACCACCTAAAACACACTATATGTCCAAAAGTATCCAGACATATCTTCATATAGGTTCGTTTATACACACATACAGTACCAGTCAAAAGTTTGGACACACCTGCTAAATCAAAGTTGTCCTTTGTTTTTATTATTGTCTACATAGTAGATTAATATCAATATCACCTATTGCTCTGATGACAGCTTTGCACAGCATTGTCTTGGTAGTTTTTCACTCAGATTCATGAGGTATCGTCCTGTAATCGTATTTAATTAGCAGGTGTTCTTTTCGTCAAGAGTTCATTAGTGGAATTTCCTCATTTCTTAATGTGTTTGGGATCATCAGTTGTGATGGTCGGGTTGGTACACAGTCAGTCATCATTTTTCGCTAAGGTTCTATACCACATTATGGCAAGAAACACTTAATTTATTATTTTTTTAATCATTACCTTATTATAAAACATATTCTGCTTTGTTTGACCTTTTTTGTTTACTTCATAATTCCACGTCTTCCTCCATCATTTTGTTTGTTTTTAATTATTAATGTAGAAAAAAAATAGAGAAGAATGAGAAGGTGTGAACAAACGTTGGACTGGTAGTGTACATGTACACAAAGACATAAAACAGTTTGTATGATTTCCAAAAAAATTATGTATTACTGGGGAGAATGAGCCTAAACCTGCCATCTACTAAACTACTAAAGTTGGGTACAAGGCTATAAAGCACTGAGAGTGGAATTGTGTTCTCTGCAGTTAACAGAGTTCCATCCAAAGCCAAGAGCTCAAGATGTTTGCGATCCAGAACCAGTTATCCAGCATAATTGCTTGATTTCACTAGTGTCTCTGATGCAATCAAATACTCACAGGCATTTTTCAACATTATGTCTAAAGCAGGGGTGGGCAAATCCGGTCCTGGAGGGACCAGCACATATTGATGGTAGTCCTACTCAAAACATATTGACTAAATCTGACAATTAACTGCCAATTTGAACCAGGTGTTTCTGAGGAGGGAAATCACCAAAACATGCTGGACTACGGCCCTCCAGGACCGGAGTTGCCCACCCCTGGTCTAAAGCCTTGCCAGGACAGGAGAGACAAAACTCCGTATTAATACCTTTCACTTCAGGAGAAACAACGAATGAGAAAGTGACCCTAAACTATTGGACATGTAGTGTACCATAGCACATAGCCATTTCAAGCAAAAACAAAGTCTAAAACACTATACCAACCATATAGCAACACCATAGCAGTGCAAAAAAACTTTAAGTGGCAAAATAATTTACATTTATGGCATTTATCTAATGCCATTATATAGGACGACATTCTTCAGTGCTCAAGTAGTCCACATCTGTTCCTTAAACCAACATCCCCTAAATCTATTTAGTTCACGAAATGATGCCTGCAAGAAATAAAAACAAATTTAATGAAATGTAAATGCCAAAAACATGATAAATAAGAGTCCAGACACAAAGTGCTCCCTTTGTAATATGGCTTTGACCTCTTTATTTCACCAAAATGTTCCCTTTTTCAGACGCCTGAAACAAAGTGACCTTTACTGACCACCATTAAGGTCATTTTCATGGCAAAGTAATGGCACTGATTCATGAATTGCTTTGTTACCTTATTAATATCTTCTGTGAAAAAACATTTGATGGTTTAAAGGAAAACCTACTTAATGCGTCGTAAAAAAATGAAAATCACATGTAAACATTCTGTAAAACTGTAGGCTACTGTGGTCATGGAGCTCGGATGAGGGTTACATACTGTACAACACGTCAAATCCACTGCCGACATTTTTAGACCGAACTTCATTGGGTTTTTTTTCTGTGTCCGGATGTGACAACTGCTCTGATCGTTCGCTCTTTAAAATCCCTTTCAGAATAAAATACACATGGCTGTACACGTTACCTGCAATATACTCAAGACAAGTGGAAAGGGGAAGGTTTCGGAAATTACAGACAAAGCGTATATAAATATAGTGTAAAAAAAGAGAAAGAAGTCTTTAAAAAAATATGATTCAACCAATCACATTAAAAGACAAATTTTCTTGTTTTTAAAATCTGCATAATTAAATGGTTCAGATATGAAAAAGTCATTTAGAGCAGTTTGAGATGATAGAAATGGAAAACAGTGGTGACCGGAATAAGAGTTTGGTATAAATAGCATTAAAAAAACATTCAGGACCAAGAGAGCTTTACAAAAAACATCACTAAATGTTAAACCAAGGCAGTGGTCATTTTGAATAGTGTCTGTATTTGGGTTCTAGGCGTTGTGACCCCTATTTCCATTCACCACCACTGTAAAGAGATCTGTTCTCTCCAGTTTCACATCAAACAACTTTTAATGACTTTCTTCTCAACATTGTGATTTAATTATGCAGAAATTTCGAATTTAGAGTTCGCCTTTAAATGACAGTTCAAGGCCTGGATCTATTCTTCAGATTTTGAATTGGAAAACTTTATTGATCCCAGAGGAAACTGCTTAATCATTTCATAGAATAAAGCTAACCTTGGCAAGTGGATCTAAGAAAAGAATTCAGTCGCCTGACCCTAACGAATACAAATCCTTCATTTTTGAGTTTCCTTATTTCTGAAAAGATTTCTGCTTTTTCCCAAAAAACACATAGCTCTGAGAGATCTGGGTAACGTTTGTCTGTTGCCTTTGCAGTGTATCATCACATTCAGTGTGCTGCTTTTTTAAAACATTGTCACGAAACTCCCACAAAGATTGCCTCGACATTTTACTGGAATACTTCGCCCAAAAAGTGCTCGCACTGCTAATAACGAATGGAAGCAGGGCCAGTTAGCACTGTGCAAATGAGATTATGCTAATCCCCATTAGCTTTCATTTAACCCAGCAAAATGAGCGTTTTTTGAGCGGAAGTATTCCAGCTCAGACAGCATTTTAGGCAGGGTCTTCTCCCGGCAGCTTTCAGAAGAAGGCCGGGTTGGTGTGCTCGATGATGCAGCGCTTGCAGTGGCGCTTGACAAAGCGTAGTGCCTCCAGTGGCACGTCGCAGTCCTGCACGTTGAGCAGCTGGAGGTCGAAGCAGTTAGCGGCCACGACCTGGAGGCCGCGGCCTGTGATGCTCTCGCACGCCTTTACGCTGAGTCTCTTCAGGTTGAAGCAGTTCAGTGCTAGCAGCTCCAGGCCCGCGTCCGACACCAGCGGGCACTTGCCGATGTCCAGCGACTTCAGCTTGGGGCAGCTCTTGGCCAGGTGCTCGATGCCATGGTCCGTGAGTCCTTCGCAGCCTCGCGCATTCAGGTAGCGTAGCCGCACGCAGTACTTAGCGATATAGCGCACACCCACGTCCGTGATGCGCCCGCAGTGCGCTATGCTGAGGTAGCGCAGGTGGCCCTCCAGCTTGGCGATCTCACGCAGGCCGAAGTCGCTAATGAAGCGGCAGTCGCTGACACTCAGCTCCCGGATGGACGGACAGTAGATGACGAGGAAGCGGAGGCCCTCGTCGGACAGGCGCACACAGCGCCGCAGGTAAAGGTGCGTGAGCTGCGTGCAGTGCGCCGCGATGGTGTGCAGGCCCTCGTCCTCCAGGGCGAAGCAGTCAGTCATGTCCAGGTAACGGATGGAGATCTGCTGGCCGTGCAGAGGAGACAGCTTGATGGACGCCTCCCGGGTCAAACTGATGCAGGTCACCTTAGAGCATCCTGCAAATGGAGAAGAGATCTTTTAAAATTGAAGTCATACATCTTATGCACAGAAAATTGTTTAGCTGAGAAGTACGTTTTGTTTTTTAACCCTTACAATATAAGTGGTACATGCTGGTAGTGCACCAAATTGTAAATCATCGTCATGCTGCCAAACAACTACTTATATAGAAGTGTCCCTGTATTGTGTCGAAGGTGTCAGATGTCAGACTGAACATTGATTGGATAATAATAACCCAATGCCACAATGCCCAAAAAGAACACAGTATTGTCTACTTACTGTATTGTTTTAGATTTACATTCCATTCACACAAATGTGACACTGCAATACTGTAAATGTATTGTATTTTTTCATCCCTTGTGCATTTATTACATTTTATGGCGAACACTTTTGACTCTGGAAGGTTACTTCCCATTCACACAATACTGTTAACATTACATTACAGTTACATTGTTGTGGTTACTGTTTATTGTATTGGTTTCTAATTATTTAAACCAATGAAGTGGCTCCAATGAGAGTTAACACACTGTTCAACCCTCCTCTTGAACAAAAGAAGTGAAGGGTAAGGGAACTTGAGGCTTGGAGAGACATCTGAAAGGAGTTTGGGTGGGGGGGTGTAAGGGATCCTCTCCACACTAAGAATGTGTCTCAGCTTCTGCCAGCAGAGGGAGCCATCCTGCACGATTATCCTCTGGAGGAGCATCAAGTGGAGGAGACTCCTCTAGCAAACTGCAGCAGGAAGTAGTACAGGAAGTCCGAAATAAAACCCCAGGAAAGGGTTTGGTGGAGAAGGAGGAGGATTTTCAGGATTTCTCACTTGCCAGGCATTTCGTATTGTTCCGTCTATAGTGTCCACCGGGGGTTCGGATATTGTTTTCGACACTGGAAAAGAAAGATGGATGGCTTGGGTGAGGGTGGGGGGGTCTGTGCATTGGCTCGGACTCAGCAGTTTATACAGACCTTGGCGTGACGATGATACACAATAAATCAGAAGAGATAAATCTAACAGCATTTCCGTGTTGCTCGGGGAAACAGGCATTCCAGACAGGTCTCCAATAAAACACCCGAATAACCTGCTTTGAATCTGTTCTTCACAGCGCGATCCTCCATGGGGAGCCTGGCGAATCAGCCGATGCCTTTATCAGTCGTTCCCTTAATGAGCGGAGCAGACTTTCCCAAAGCACCTTGAAGTCAGAGGTCCTGGTCCTGCATGGGCTTATTTTTCCTCTTGGAAGCGTAGCGCACTTGGACAGAAAGCCAGAGCTATTAATACATTTCCCAGCTCCAAGAGGAAGTCGTGGACGTTTCGGAATAATCTGTGGGAAAGAAAGAGCCCCGCAGCTGTTTGCTGTGATGAGCAGCGAAGTTGAGGACAAGCAGCCGCAGCGGTCTGGATGGACCAGGGCCGTGTTTGGGATTAGGCCACGTTGAAAAAGACGTGTTTGTTGAAAAAAAGAGAAAATGTGTTTTCCTCTCGACCCCAAAAGCAGTCGATCAGCCAAGACTTCACTTTTTAAATTTTGCTCTTAAGCTACGAGGCTAAAATTGTGGAAGCCTATACCTCGCCAATTAGCACTGTTAGTACACTTGTCTCAAACCACATTTCAGACTATATCTCTATTCCTTTCATCTGAGCTGTTTATAAGCTGCGTAGCATTTGGGTTAGGCGGTACATTTCCTCAGGCTGTTTTTGGGTTCTGCTGAATTTGAGCTAGGCGAAGTTTAATGCAATTTGCGTCTGAAGGCAGTGTTTGGGCTGGGTCGTGTTTGGGCTATGATGTGCTCTGGTCTTGAGTTTAGATATGTTTTCTTCTGGGTGCATTACGCTGCCTGTGAACCAGAGGACTACAAAGCAAGAATTTTGGCATATTTTCAAGGCTAAATTAAGGTAGAGTTAAGCGTATTTTAAGTACATTGTGTTTCATAGTGGATGCATGTGTGAAGTATTTCATTGATACCAGGATTTGTTATTTATTATGTGAATCTACTTTGAAAATGACCCCACCTCCCCATGGAATACTAATCACATCTAAATAGTACTTAAGTGTCAGGGCAGTTACTATCAGAGGAGGATAACGCAGCAGGTCAACCCTCAGGTGATGTTACTACTGGAAATCACCAAGGCATTATGTAACATATAATCATAGTAAGAATGAATCATAATAATAAACATTCAGTAGAGGAAACTGAAAACTAATCAATGCAGAATGTAAATGTTAAACATTATGTAAATAACCACATAATACAATTATGCAGGTGTATGTAAAGCATATTTGACCATTTCTTTAAATGCACTATGTGTTAAATGTAGACTCTCAGAATATGTTAAAAACATGCACAGCCAAATAGTGAGAAAATGAAAAATATTATTTATTTTCTCATTGTTTGACCATACATGTATCTAGCCTATCCTGAACATCTATTAAAGGAGACATGTTGTACCTCATTTTAAAGTTAAAATACATCTATGGGCTATAAAACAAAACATGTTTATGAAGTACTTGGCACCAATTCACTCTCACAAAAAGATCATACCAGTTCCTTTCTGGACAATTTCAGTCCTTTTCAAATGCAGCCATTTAGGGGCACTGTCTCTTTTATGCAAATAAGCTGTTCCTGGCCACGCCCCACTCCCCACTTCTTTTTCATAGTAGGATAGTCCAGATGGTTCCAGAATTGTAATGTAAATACATAATTATATCATGTATAGCACAATTAATTTATAATGAAATAGTTTAATGGGGTAACATTTTGACAGTAATGACTCTCTGAAACTACTTCTTAGAAATTATCTTCTTCCCATTCTGCAATATATGGCCTACATACAATACCTTCAAACAACTGGAAAAAAGTAATCACTGCATTTTATTTTTAAATCAGATATAGGAGTATGACAACCACTTCATGCCAGTGTCTTTCAAATTCCTACACAAGCTCCTCATTCTGCTTTATGAGGGACTGATTAGTGATCACCGGAATTTTATTTACTGAGTAAAAGTTTAAAAACACTGCTGTAATCAACACTCTCCTCTCACAGTGAGACCAGTTGGATGGTCAAACACTACCAAAAGCTCATTATTGCCATTTTGTTTGAGCGAACAAGAGATTTGTTTTCTTTAAATTATTCAAGTTCTGTAAATGCTGCATCTTTTCTCTTAGATGTTTTGTCATTTTCTTTAAAATTATGCTTTAAAGAACAATATTTTTCTTTGGAAATTTGGAGAAATATTGTCAGCAGTTCTTAAAAATGACAGTAAAGTTCAATACATGCTCCTATAAACGATCAAACCTGAGAAACTGAACTTTTTTGCAGTGATTTGTTCTTGTTTTTCCGAAGCTGTATATGGATACAAACAGAATACCTGAGATGTCAAGGTGCTCCAGGTTAGGGCATCGTGAGACCACCTCGAAGACGGCCTCGTTGGACACGTTGTAGCAGCCGGCCATCTCCAGGCGCCGGAGCTCAGGGCAGCACTGTGCCACCGTGTAGAGTCCGCGGTCGGTCAGCCTGCGGCAGCCACTGACCACCACCGTCTCCAGGGTGAGGCAGACATTGGGCGTGTCCTGGCACAGCCGGCGCGTCAGCACCCGCAGGGCCCGGTCCACGTGCAGCACGTCACCCGTCAGCCGCACAGTCCGCCACAGCCGCGGGTCCCACGCCAGGTTGTACCAGCGGCGGCACACGCGTGCGCAGCGGCACAGCTGATTGGTCGGCAGATGCCCAAAGATCTGCAGGAAGACGTGGTCCGGAAGAATGTCAATGAGCGCCCCCTGCTGGTCCCGGGGCTGCCGCGGGCACCGCTGAGGATGCGTGAGGCCCGCAGGGGGTGGCGAATGCACCATGGCCACCGTCTCTGCGGTGAAGGAGGAAGAGGAAGTGGAGGAGCCATTGAAGACCGCAGGCGAGGACCGAGGAAGGATGAGAGCCGGACTGGGTGTGCTCAGAGTCCGCATGCTCACGTCAGAGTCTGAGGAGAGAGGGGAGAGGAAAATAAGGCCAAAAACAAAGAGAGGGACAAACACAGAGCAAAGGAGGGAAGCACAGAGGAAACGTTTCAAATCCAGAAAGTACAGTTTAACAGTTGTTATAGCTGTAGATCTGTGTCTAATGTATGTTTCTTTGGTGCACTGGTGCGTTAAGGCTAATGGAGCAATGGAATTTGAATCAGCATCAAAAACAGCATGAGCATGAAAATAAAAGTAAAAGTAACCTCAAATAGACTTCAACACTCTGTACTGGTGTTTGCTAAAACTTAACAACAGTAGCAGCGACCGCAGAGGCCATTCTGGTGCAATCATGGTCATCATGAATCCTGAACCTTGTTCTTTTGTTCAGACTGTGTCCAGCAGTGCTAAAAGATGTTACAAGCAAGTCGATTTGAGGCTGTTTAACAACTCGACAGGGCTGTAGTACTCCAGTCCAGTCTCGTACATCAGTCCCTTCTCTGCAGTCTGAGACTTGTTTGTATTTGGACTCGATCTTGGTTATTGGTTGCATCAAATATTCTAGTCCAGTGGTCCCCAACCTGTTTCTCACCGCGGATCGGTAAACGCTTGAAAATTATACCACTGACCAGGGGGGTGGGGGGGGTATTAGTACAGTCTAAACCTTGTAGAATGTGGTCACCAACCTATATTTCATCAGGAATTGGTTTAACATCAGAAACTATTTTCACTAAAGATAGACTAAGAATATCCATTTTTATATCAGTTTTTTTTTCTGTGAAGTCCGCGGACCGGTACCACATTATCCGCGGGCCGGTACCGGTGGTTGGGGACCCCTGTTTTAGTCAACAGTGTTTTTTTTAGTAACATTTCTTTGCTCTCATTTGTGAACAACCATGCCAAAATCTTTGCATTTGACAAAACAAAAGCACTCGCCATTTCATTTTGGCCAGGGGCACAATGTTATCAACCAAGTGAGTAAAGAGAAATAGCTTTAATAGGTCCTGATGTGATCCTGCACTTGCTTATGGAGAATAGAGAAAAAAATCACAATAAAAGACACTTTTCTTTGTGTCATTCACACAATATAAACAGATCAGTGAATCTTGATTCCTTTTTTCTTTCTCCCACTTAACTTTGTCTCGTTTGGACTCAAATCTCTTTAGTCTTGACTAATCCCAGACTTGGTCTTGTCTTGGACTCAACCTAGTTTAAGGCAACTTTTTTATGATTTAGATCCTGTAGGTGCTAACATTTTCATTGCTTCAACAGTTAGCCACTTTAGCCTTGTAGCTTCACTCCAAAACTAAGGAAGAACATCAGGCAAAAACACTACAACAACAAACCCCTTAAAATCACCTTCATTTTGACCTTCATTTCCAAGAAAAGGAGGAAAATTAAGGGAAAAGTGCACAGTTTAAGGCTGATTAAGTGGTAAACCTACTGAATTTTCCCTTTAACTACCTGTTAAAACTGGGTCGGGATTTCTGGGATGGCCCTAAATTGGTTCAGGTCATACTTAGAAGGGAGAGGGTATTATGTGAGT
>JBBKCR010000038.1:22399777-22413681 GCA_037577295.1 Ladigesia roloffi
GTTGGTCTGTGTCTGTGTAATGTGGCGGTCACCACAAACAATTTTCTTCGGGATAAATAAAGTTTTCTGATTCTGATATTCACCGTTTTGTTGTTCAGCCACTTGTTGCTTTGGGATCCTTGTTCTTCTGAGGATGAATTTTCTTCCAGGCTTTAGGTGATGAGCAGACCAAAGGAGGTTATTATCTTCCTGTATTTGGCACCTTCCACCCATCCTTCAGTTTTTAACAAGATGCCCAGTTCCCACTGAGGAAAAGCACCCCCACAACACGATGCTGCCACCCCCATATTTGTGTTTGTTGAGGAATGTGCAGTGTTAGGATCGCATGACATTTTGAAATTTGGCCAGAAATCTCCATCTGACCACAAAACATGCATCCCACATCCTGAAATGGAGATTCACTTCACACACTTCACACACGATACTGGCCAGTTGTGTACAGAGCTCTTAATGCATGTTCACTCCATTTTTGGCCACTAAAATAATTGTTGCCCTTTCTTCTTGTTGCCTTTCCTCACAAGTTCCTTTCTTGACCTCAGGCTGAATTTTCAAGGACAGTCTTGTGTAGTCTGTGCCGTGGTGCAGCTTGGATATTCAAGAACGTGTTAATATTATGTTATTACTGTATTATCTGTAGTCATTTCCCATTTTGATTGTATCTATCTGTTTTTTTATTATTCAACACACACTAAAAGTTCAGGTTCTCCTTTTCTAGAGATTCTACTGTCAGATGTTTTATCTCAAAGTGTTTGCAGTTGGTTTGAGCTGACAAAGTTTATTCAGTTGGAAATCAACCAGACGTGCACACTTTCAATTCAATAAAAATCATCATCCTCATGCTCATCACTGACTGTCAACTTATAACTATGTAAAAAGTAGTTCCATCACAATCATTAAACTGCATTAATGCATTTTATACGCACCAGCTTCTCACTCTGACTTGCACAAATCACGCCTGTTCACTGTAATCTACAGTGTCTTGTTATCAAGTCTTTTGTTGACAGTAACGAGTGCAGTGTCGGGGTTTGACCGTGAAGGCTAACCGAGCATGTGGTGTTTATTCATTTACAAAACCCAAGGGTTTCGTTTGTCGTGTGTGTGTGCAGCAAAGAATGAAATGGATATGGACAGGTCAGGGTTGTTTTACAACTTAGCTTTAATAGTGAAGCAAAGAGTATGCTGCAAAATAAATTAGATATAAAACATAACAAGCACATTTTCCATTTGTACAACAATGCATCTTATCACCTCATGTCGGATATCTGTACATACAAAGTTAACATTTTGAATGTCCAAAATCTTCCTTCAATGTTAGCAGTCGTTTATTCACAGAAGTTTGTCTTTTGTCTCGCTGCAGGACGAATGTCTCCGCTGGTGGTGTCTCGCCCGACTGTGCGGTAGCGGTAAGATCATGGCAGTGAACGCCTGGACAACAGGTCAAGAGGGGGAGAAGACGATGCACACTGAGAAAGCCGAGGCAACGTTAAAGAAAAAAGGGAAAACTGGAATTGTTGTGACACCGATACCTTTTGTTGACCACGTAATCTTGTAAGTTTCGACTAGTGCCTCAGTCAAGCTGGGCAGAAGAGCTGTTCTGAAAGCTAGTAATATGTAGGTTCTTTGGTATACTCTCTATACGATCCAAATGTACATCATGTTCTCGTGTGGTTGATATGATAAGAATGTTGGTTTAGTGCAAATTCTCATCACTTTTTAATCAACATTCACGACTGATAGGAAAATTAGTCATATTATTGTTATTATTAATAATAATAACAAAAATAACCACAATAACAATAATAATAATAATAGTTTGGCTCCAGTAGCTGGTCAAACTTTCAAGTACTTTTCAAAAATAAACAACAAAAAAAAATGAAACTCTTCTCTTGCTGGGAAAGGGGGTTTCGTACAAAGGTACACCAATAACATAAAAAATGAGGAAAAAAAAAAAGAGAAAGCAAAACAAAAAAAATACCAAACATCCAATGACAACACTCGACAAGTTGCATAGTTCGTTTTTTTCTCTCGGCTTCATACTTCCGAGACGCTTCTCTTTATTGCAGCGCAGAGAACATGGAATGACATTTTATTTAATGTTTTTTTTATCTTGACCATGCACCCGTTCCCTAACATAATCCCTCCCCCTCCCTTCAGATAACAAAAATATATTACGTTTTTTAAGTCTTCTTTTTTACATTAATATGAAAGTGCCACAGAGAGATCACTCAAACCAAGAGTCCCGAACAGAATGGTCCATAAACATACCACAAGATAAATCGTCTGAGTCAAATAAACAAACAGTTTTCGAGAAAAGTTTGTTGGTCCACGGCTGATCCGCCGAGGACAGGGTTTGTTAAAAGGTTCTCGTGGGCTTTTATGAGCAGCCGCACTCCTCTACGATCATGTTCTGAATGTCCTTTTTGATGATCTTCTGCTCTTCGTTGTAGTAGAGCATGGACATGGCACGGAGGCGCGTGGGCACGCAGCAGGACTTGATGCTGTTGAAGGGGCTGTAGCCACGCATGCGGTAGTGGTTGATGACGGTGGAGTGGAAGGAGAGGGCGGAGCCCGTGATGCTGGACATGTGGCTGGGACACTCCCCCTCGCAGTAGTTGGCATGGTAGCCGGATGGCGCGATTATCCAGTCACTCCAGCCGATGTCCTTGAAGTTGACGTAGAACTGGCGCTTGCAGCAGGTGCGGATTTTGCCGTCGCACTCTAGGCCGCGCTTGTTGCGGCGGTGGAGCGGGTGGTCCTCCGCCGGCCGTAGCGCCACCATCAGGAAGGGCCGGTGTGACTGTTCTTTCTCCTTTCCGTCTCCCGTCGAAGACGCCAGAATGGGCATGGCGCCAGCCCCGGCACACTGAGGGCAGGACAGTCGCAGCTGGAGCTCTCCAGTGCCCCCGCTGTCCAGCAACTCCTGGACACTGCGGCTCACAGACAGGGTGTGCCAGCCACTGCGCCGGGCATCCACCATCTTCTCAGATACCACCACCTCCTGCGCCTGAGGGTCCGGGCCTGAGCCAAGCCCAGAATGTCGAGTCTGCAGGAGCTGCAGGGACACCTTGCCCTTGCCACGAATGCCCTTGGCCAGCTTCAGGAACAGCCACACATTGGCCTGCTCCACCACAGACAGCGCACTGTTGTCCTTGGTAATGTCAAATTTCACAATATCAGGGGCCTCTCCTGCAAACAAAAAGACAGAGGAGAGTTAGTCACCAAATATGTATTATATTAGTGGATCAAGGTGTGATTAGTTAGGTCTTTGTGACATTTCATAGTGGGGGAATGTCTGTGTCAGCACGTGACAGATCTGTCTGGAGCTACACCTTACCATGGACACTCTTTAAAACAATTAGCGGGTCCCAAACTCGAGATTTAGTCAATTGATTTATGGTAAAATAGTACTATAAAGCGGTATTTGTTGTGTGTGTTGGCGGGCGGCCAAACGGATGAGAAACAGCTGAATGGAATCAGGACCCCAGGGGGCTTAGTAAACCAGCATAAACCAAAAGCTCTCTCTCTCCCTCCTCGCACCCCCCCGCTCTGTGAGAGTCAGAGTTAGGAGCTTTCACAGTCGTTCTCCACCATCTGCAGTCCTTCGTCAACACCTAGCTCTTCTCCATAAAAACATTTCCTGCTGCTAAAATCCTGGCACTCCATTTGTGTACATAAAGCCTGTCATGTTATGACAAGGGCCTTCCCAATAACTCGCACATGACTGTGTGCTCTAAGCCCGCTCAGATTCAGTTACCACTGATGATTTATTGATCTGTGATACTGGCTCTCTCTCGCGCCGCTCTCGGCCAGCCAGACCCCACCTCCCAAAGAATAGCTGCTAATTCAATTATTTAGTCAACATGTCTGGATAAAATACATGATCTGTCATCTGATATCAGTGAGCTCGGCCCACTCACAAAACAAAACAAAAAAAACCCTCCTCGTTTTTAGACCCCTCAAAAAAAAATGCTGAAATGCCCCATAAAAGGGAACACAGGTGAGATTTTTTACCAGAAATCCGTGATACTGTCTTTCACCTTGTCATCCGATACAGCAGCAAAGAAAAGAGCTCTATGAAACTAAAGAAGGATTTCCTAAGCCTCATTCATTCATTATTCAATTGCAACAGGTTGTCCAGGCACTTAGAACAATGTCCGAGCGGATTTCGCGACTCTGGCATGATAAGCCGCCGATTACATTCATGACTTTGTGCTCACTTGCTGACCTACCCTGGCCGCCCAATATTTGGGGACATCTGGAGTTCTTTTGAAATGTTCCGTTTGGAACGCAGCCCCGCGTTCATCAACGCATCTTATTTGATTTGGTTTTGCCGGCAATAACGATCCAACTCTTCTTTAATCCCGACAGCGAAAGACGAATGGCATTACTGTTGCAAGGACGCCCCGCTCGTTTGTCATTTCGGAAAGTTAGGAAGAGGAAAGCATTTGAAGGGTAGTGTGCATCCCGCCTTTCCACAAATCTTAACGAGTTTCAAAGGCACTTTAAACGCGACACCAGGAATTGTTTTTGAAGTTTAAACAAAGACAGCGTGGGCCACTTTTCCCATCCACGGCGGATAACGCTGTCAAACACGCAGCTTAGTGAAAGATCGAGTGTCACAACACTGATGGGGAACTGACTTTTCTCAGCTTTAAATTTCCATGACACTCTCCGTGAGTGATGGAACCACAGGCTTCTGCCTCCTTTTGATTCTACTTTAGGAAGCGTTAGCAGCAGCGTCTGAAGCGCCAGTGGAGCCGCAACTACCGGACAGTCTGTGCCCCGAAAGAGGAATGTTCGCAGTTAACCGTCCCAGTTATCACTTTTAGCAGGAGGGAACGGCATTTTTACCTCGTTTTAAAGTCATTCATGATGTGAGACAGACTCATTGTTTAATCTTTTATCAATGGCTGCAACTCACATACACCACACACTCTAGATGGCAGGGGGACCCCATACACTGTTGTCTATTTGCGGACAAAATGCCAACTCTGTTTTATCGACATAAATTCTTATTTGAACAAGATTTGACATTTGCGGCCGCAAGTTGGACTTTATTTCTTAATCTAATGGGACCTCACAAACATTTGCAGTTTGCATTCTGTGTGTCCATTAGAATGTGTGTGTGTGCATGTGTGTGTGTGTGTGTGTGTGTGTGTCTCCCAATGACCTGTGTCCTAAGCTTCCTCTTTTTTGAAGAGGGCTCTTTAGTAACCCTTCAGTTTCAGGGGCGGTGGCAGACAGAGGTCATCAGTGCCTGTCGTCACGTAAACTCACGGACATGCCCCTTCAACTCCCACTGAACACACAGTGACCAGAGCCTGCTTATCTGCTACAACCTGCCTTTCTGTGCCCAGTTTATCTGTGGAGAGACAATTGGGCCAAAACGAGTAAGCGGGTGCGATTTTTCGGAATGTTTTCCTAATACATTTCAATCTTTTTCTCAAACACCTTTGTTCTTTATCTTTATCGTTATCGTTATATAGCACTATTACACTACAATTTGTCAGAAATACATCCCCCAAGCCCAAACAAACCCCTCCCTAACAGAATGCAAAGTCTTTGGAAAGCCGAAATGAGCCTGAACTTTCCAGAAGACCAAAGATTTCAGAAAGAGTCTTGTTGCCAAACATTTTTTTTCATTTCATTTATTCTGTCTCTTTCTGCACTCTATAGATCGTCTGGGCCTTTCAATGGATATTTATCTTGCCCATGTTCAGGCAGAGTTCTCCACAATGGATAGTGCCATCTCCCCAGGCCCCAGCTCAAAGGCACAGGTTAACGGGCAGGCAAGGGGGTGAGAAACCTGACCTATTGTTGTTGGTCACTCTGAAACATTCTCACCCTTTTTTTGTTTCAGTTAACGTGGACATTTGGAAAGCACCCACCCACCTCCCCACCACCTCTCCAGGCTCGGCTGAGCCAGAAGTAATTATTGGGGCCCATATTTTGATGAATGGAGTAATTATGTTGGGCTAACAATCCTGTGTGTTTGTATGGATCCAAACCAGTCCCTCTTCCCTGGGTGCATCGTTAACGACCTCTGATCTCATAAAGACACCATGGGTTCCTTTTTTAATCTCAGGTCCATTCAAAAGGGCCTATTTATAGCAGAGGGTCATTATGTACGTTCATGTAAGTGAACGGGAGCAAAGGAATGCGAGCTCAGGTTTGTTTTTATTATTTCTGTGTGCACAAAGACGCAATTAAACGAGGTGTTGCTGGGCGTCCCCACGGATCGAAAACATACATGACTGCCTATCCGCAGCATCACCAAATAGCCACCGGGCTCTAAAGATAGACCCGCCTTGTTATCTTTAGAAACACGGCTCTGCCACCGAAATGACTGTTCGCCCCACAAATGAGTTTCCGTCAGTTTGGTGCCCCAAGCTCATTCATTTGTGCCTACTACAGGGGCCCGGTCTGATAGGATAAATGGTGCTGGCCTTTTTTGTAGGAGTGTCATATTGATTTGTGGCTCCGTGACATTGTTATAAATAAGTCATGAGGAACCAATTAAAAATGGAATGCCTTCGCAGAACCTTCCCATCCCACACTATCTCTGGCGAACCCACTGGGATAGAGTAGGGCTATTAATGGCTGTTGCACTGCATTCTGCAAGCCTGCATGCTTTTCTTTAATGACTGGTCCCCCCCTATTTTTAGGGCAGTAAAGACATCCTCCTGTCTGTAGGCTGCACTGTGATTAGAGGAGTGTTGCTCAGTGTGTCGCACACATGGGAGAGCATCTTGAACCGGCATACCAGCAAACTCCACAGCAGGTAGAGTGCCTTGTAGAAATCTCAGTTTACTGCTCTGCTGTAGATTGACAGCCTTGTCTACTTGTCTGTAACTTTAACTGAATATCTAGCCTGTTCAAAGTGCTGTTCTAAGCCCAGACCTAACAAAAATCAAAAAATGGTTCTACAAATTTGTAGGGGACCATCAGAATAAACTGCAACATGTCCGAGGGAAAAGCAGTCCAGTCAAGTGTTTAGAAGTTGATCAGAAAAGTGTGGCCGAGGTTTTCCCATTCTGGGTTACAGCTTTAGAAGCAAATCGGCTCACGTTCAACAGGTGGGCAGAGGTTAATCCTTCTCCAATGGTTTATATTTCATTCCGGTACCCATCGGACTGATTTAATTCAACAACCAGACTAATCTCTGCCTGGAAATCGGACCTCACATCTCCGAACCTTCTGCCCTCAAATTTACACCTTTCCAGCACAGGTACGGATCACATTCGTGAGCGTGCTTTCAAAAGGGACTTGGTGTTTAAAAGCTGTTGAGAGGAGAACGCTTCTCTCTCTCGCCACATTTCGGTAGCACAGCACCCAGAGCACAGACTCCGACAGAGTTTCCTGGCTGGATGTTTCACAGCTGGAGAGCATGTGTTCACCCTTAGCCATCTCTTGCTTTCTCACAGTCTCATCCTCGCCCTTTGATTCTCAAGACAATGTAGAGAGCACATTCACACACTGTGGCCTCCGTTCAGTCAGTTATACTGAACATCTTGCATTCTTTGTGCCACAGTGCATTTCTCGTGAATAAGAACATTTTAAGGATTATCAGTTCAGAATGAAGCTTTCCTTGTGTTCAAATATGATCAACAGTTATTTACTGAGCTCGGAATAGGGAGGGGGGTTCTGCATTCAGGAGTGATTAACAGTTATCTTCTCATGTTACCTATAATCAGTGATTGCCATCTCTGCTTCTGGAATACACTTACATTGCATATTTCTGTGTGATCCATTCTCTAATATACCAGATTCAACTAATCAGGTGACAGGGGTGTGTCCAAGAAGGTAATTCACATAAAACATATATGTAGCTTTCTCTATAAATATTACAAATTCAACTTTGAGCTTTATTTAAGAAGAATCCACTTCTTTAATCAACATGGAATAGTACTACAGAACTTAAAGCCACACACTAAAACCACACATTCACTCTGGGACTCACCCGGCTCTGCAAAAGTGATGATTTCGGAGGGCTGCTCATCTTCGTGCTCTCCGGTCTCCTCTCCCTCCTCCTCAATCTCCACCGTGCCGTCCTGGGCCACGCGGCCCATGTGCAGCTTGCGCAGGGCGTTGATGAGTGCGGCGCGGGGCACCGGGTGGCTGATGTTGGGCCGCGTGTTCAGGTGCAGCATGCTGAGAATGTGCTTCTTCACTGCCTCCACCATGCTGGGCTCTGAGGCCACTGGGTCCTGCTGTAATTGGGCAAGTGCACAAGATGGGCATAGAGTAGCCTCTAGTTCTGTGTCCCGGGACCCAGTCTGAAGCTCCTGCTGCTGCTGCTGCTGCTGCTGAGTCTGGCTCTCAGGTCCTGCGGGCGTTGGGGAGCAGTGGCCGGACAAGCAGCCGGACAGCAGGAGCAGCAGGGTCAGTGCCGGGACGAGGGAGCAGGAGGAAGAGGAGGACATCCTGGGTACGTGATGGAAGGAGGGTCAGGTGCGGCCACTATCTCAGGAACGATGCGCCCACGGGCTTTCTCGACCGGCTCCGCTGCCAGCAGCAGCAGTGGACAATCGCCCGTCCAGCCTGTTCGAGAGCTAAGCGCACGGGAAGCAAGAGGCACGAGGGCTAAAATAATCCTTATCTGAGAGAAGCGGCCATGGCGACCAAAGCAGAAGGGGTCAGGCGTCAAGCGGTCCTGGATGGGAGTGCCCTGGACAGTGGCTGGGTTCCGCTCCGGAGGCTGAGATTCTGCTTTGCTGGAGCTCCCGGATCCTGGTCCTGACTCCTGCCTGTGCCGCTGGCCGTGGTCCTGGTGGTCCTGATGGTCCTGATGGTTCTGATGGTCCTGATGGTCCTGATGGTCCTAACGATCCCGGTTCTGGTCCTGTCGTGCTTCGGACAGCAAAGGTGCGGAGCTGTAGGCAAAGCTGACAGAGTGCAGCTCGCTAAGCCGGAGTTGAATGGTTTTGTGGAAAGTGGGCAGGGTTAGACAGTTCTCCGACTCTTTCTCTCCCTCTCTCTCCCTCTCTCTCACTCTCTCTCTCTCTCTCCCTCTCTCCCTCTGTGTCTTCGCTGTGTGTACCCTCTCGCTTTCTCTCTCTCTGTAATTATACCTTCCTCCCCCTGCTTTCCTCCCTCTCAGTTTATTACTATCTTCCTCACTACTTCTGAGTCACTAACTTCTACTTTCCTTTTTTTTCTCTCTCCCTCTCTCTCTCCCTCTCTCTGTTTCTCTCTCTCACTCTCTCTTTCCTCAGCAACTCCCCCGGTAATATGTGTAACAGTTTTTTTTTTCGTTCCCTGGCAAACAGTTCTTAACACTCACGCGTGCATTCACTGTCTCACTTTCCTCCCATCCGTACATCCCTCTCTCTCTCTCTCTCTCTCTCTCTCTCTCCAGGCATCGATCCATCTGCTGCTGTTCTGCACGGTGTTTTAACTATGTGACGGGACGTACCGTTAGGGGGAGGAGAGGGGCTGACATGGCTGTGTGCACAACACACACACACATGTGTAAACACACACAGACTCATTCATGCCCTGCCTGTCTCTCCTTCTCTTTATCTCCCTCTTTCTCACTCATACACACACACACACACACATGCACATGCACACTTCCTAGAAAGAAGCACAGCTTGGGCATTTCCTCTACCGATGGGGGTGTTCTCTGCACCAAATTAACTACTCAGCATGAGATTATCATAGGCCACATGGCTCAAACCACCAGTTTGCTACATATTTAACATTTAATCATTAAACTGAGAGTCTGACTGCTCCGAGGAGTGACGCAAACATATGTTATGTCACCTGTTGGACTTTGCTAAAAATAGCCCCACTTCCAGCCCAGTGCTCACGATGATCGGAGAGAGACGTCAGCACAAAGACATATTGCGCCGATTAACTCATTAACTCACTGCAAAGATCCAGCAAGTTTTGCCATCATTTTCCACAGATGCTTCTGTCAGGCATGATGCTTGAGTAGTAGATCATGAGCATACCTGAGACTACATGCCAACCACAGCTCTGCTCTCCACAGGAGGCTTGCGAGACACTGCAATACTCCCTCTTGTGGTAACAGCGTACATCCTGAGTCAAACTCTGCCTTCATTTTTTCCTGTCCATTAGAGAGAGAGAGAGAAAATCACAGTGACATCTAAGACACATTAAAAAGTAAAGAAAGCTACAAGCGTTCACGTTCCACTTTTCTTCAGGAGAGAATGCGCAGGCCAGATTGCAATGATTTTCCAGATGTGCAACGGATTCCAGACGCTATGAGGACAACTGCTGGGTCGCGACCTGTGTGTGCATGTGTGAGACTGAAAACAGGACGAATTTCACAGCAGTACCCCAACAGCACATTTAAATTCAGTGTTGATATCCATAATTATACTGAATATAAAACCAGTGTGGAAACATCAACAATGAAAAGTCATTGTTAAAAAAACACTGATTCCATATTTGAGTGTTTTAATCCTGTAAATCAACACTAAAAAGCAATCGTTTATCCAGTGTATTGTTTAACTTGAACTTTCTAAACTGAAAAAGGTAGAGAGTACATTTTGGGGGCCTAGTTGTATCTTTTGAAACTAGTCAGAGATGAACAAATCCATTAAAATTAGTGATCCAAGTGGTTGCTGGGGGCTCCTTAAGATGACGAAAATCCTACAGCCATGTAGAAATAACAAGATGGCCATAAATTATAGCACAGTGGGTAATAATTGGCTTGCATTCAAAAGATTGGAGGTTCGCTCCCCATGAAGCCTGTGCTGCCATATTGCCAACCTTTGTGATAAATTCTTGGCCGCACAGCTCATCTAAGAACCTGCTCCGTACTATATGTTTCAAAATTCAAGAAAGCTAAGTGTCCCAGTCCTGACAATTTAGCTTCAGTACTGCAGAGCCAAACAGTGTTTTGGAAATGGATAGACCTCATGAAATGTAATGAATGGAAAATGACGGACACATCAGAGGTATGTTACTGAAGCCCAATGACCATGGGGTTTCAAAAATGTCAGGTTTCTATCAGCTTATTTCTCATATAATGTGGTGCTTTAGTAATTTTTTATGTAGTAGATCTCATGCAGATCTTAGCGCTGTTGCCTCACAGCAAGAAGGTCCTGGGTTCGACTCCCGGGTCGGGCGCAGGTTCTTTCTGGGTGGAGTTTGCATGTTCTCCCCGTGACCGCGTGGGTTTCCTCCGGAAACTCCGGTTTCCTCCCACCACCAAAAACATGCGTGATTGGGGATAGGTTAATTGAGTACATTAAATTGCCCCTAGGTGTGATTGTGAGTGTGAATGTATGTGAGTGTGTGGCCCTGCGACATGCTGGCGACTGTCCTGCCTTCGCCCATAGTAACTGGGATAGTCTCCAGTCCCCACCCCCCGACCCCGAGTGCGGGATAAAGGGGTAGAAAATGGATGGATGGATCTTGTGCACATTCTTTCTCTCGTTCTCCAGAGTCTGAGGAGTGTATGAAGAGAGGGATGTGTGAGGAGAAAGAAGCTAATCAGAGGAGGGTGGATATGTCAAGTACGCTATGCAATTCCACTAATAAATTAACTGAAGAGTGTGTTATGTGTTTGTAAAATACCAGTTTATTCAAACATTTTCAGTCACTCAATTCAGGTACTTAGTACCAAAGCAAAACTCTACAAGAACATTCATGAACATTCAGGTCGGTTCTGGTCAGTTTGAAGCTTCAATTTCATACCTGTGATGGACGAAAGTGTTGAAACACACCTGTTTGGGCCAGGCCCTTTACTTCCAATGAAGGACAATCTTAATGCTTCAGCATATCAAGACATTTTACATGTCATTTTGTGGATACAGATTGGGGAAGAACCTTTGAGATGAACTGGAATGTAGATTGAGAACCAGGTCTAATTAATGCTCTACAGAATGATGGGGCACCAATTGCCGCTTTTGCTAACTTTTCTCTTCTGTAACTTCCTAAAAAAGACCTTTCAATCCAAAGGTCTATGAATGATGTGCTGTTGTGGGCTGAGCACATGGGCAAGCCCCCCACCTTCCCCCTTAGGCATCATCATATCTATTCTGGGCCACGTTGTTCGTAAGTAGATAAGAACACGACGCTGTGCTAGATCATACATACATACAACTCTTAAAATCGTATTCTTAGCACAGCCACATGTTCGCCTGGGCAGTGTGTATGACTGAGCGTGTCTGCGTGCGCATGTGTGGTGGTGAGTATGCTATTTCTGAAAGCTGCCCATAAGGTGCCATCACACATCCCACTGACTGCAGTAGCTCCTCTCTAAAGCTGACACACTCTCTCCAGTGCGTGTGAGTAAGAGTGTCCTTAGCAGTCCTGTGGCTCACGTGTTTCTCTGTTATGTATTTTCTGAGAAACTTTGTTTCTCTCTTTTTGCGCACCAGGTTATACCTACTGTGCTGCTCTTTATGCCGGTGCAGGCTCCTGTGAAAGTTTGGGCCAGCCGTGGTCAAATAAATGTTTTAAAAAATGTTAAAAGTTTTATCTGCATGGAAGGAATGGGACATATTTCAGCAAAGCTGATCCCGTAAAGTGAGGAATGGGCAAATGGTTGGGCACCACTTCAGTCAGTACTCAGTAACAACCTCCTTTGGCTGAACTCACAGCCTCCAAATGTTTCTCAGAGCCCACGAACAGTCATTTCTAAAATTCAGCGTTCTGTTACTTCTCCCTGAAAAATTATACTAGCATAGAAAAGACCAAAAGTTGTCTTGCACACCCAGAACGATCAAGAAAATAATCTGGCCAATGAAGGCCATTTGAAACTTTCTTGAAGTAGTTCAAGGTCGATTTTGATGTTTTGATGTCTTCTTGTAAGATCCAGTCTTTTCTTCTCTTCTTTTCTTCTCAAGTTCCTTCACTGAGTTTGGGACTTCAGCTTCCAAAATTTGCTAACATTTACAGGGTTCACACTCTTGAAAATCAGAGATCATGACGTGAAGTTTTGTCTCCTGACACACAGGATTCGTAGCTGCTCTGATCTGTAATTATGCGTTTGACTCCCATTGGGCTGGGCTCCCATTCATTGTTCTGACCCGCACTTCCCATTCAACTCTCCCAATTCACACCTGAGACCATTGCCCCTAGCCAGAATCACAAACACCCTACACTTTTATTAGCCTCGTGCTAACAAATATGTCAACCGAACCAAACACACAAACCAACTCAACTGAAGCTGGGAACATTCATCTCTGTGGTAAAAAACTACCACAGTTACTATCCAGTGACTAACGTCTACATTTGAAAGATATTGTAAAATAAATGATTAAGATATATGGTCACTGTGGAATGTAATCCAACTGGCATGTGGTACTGTATGATGTGATCTGGACTGGCGGTGTGTTCGCACACAATAGAAATGCTAACCATTTGAATCCACAGATTCTCATGTTTCCTCCCAATAAACCCTGTTGGTGACTGCAACCAAAGATTGACTGTAACCAGACTGCAGTACTCCATTCTCAGCGTCCTCCAGTGGCCTGGTTGTTAGGGAGTTGTCCCTGTGATCTGAAGGTTTGAATCTCAGGGCTGCCAGTGGTACAGTTGAGGTGTCCTTGAAATACCATCCCCACACACTCATCACCTGGGTGATGTGTCCGTGGATGCCCCTTGCTTCACTTGTTCCTGGTGCTCTTTGCTTCCTGGGTTAAATGAAGTGAAGAATTTCACCCTGTTAACACGGTGTGCTGTGGTGTGTTCACACATGACAGAAATAGCAACATTTACACACTAAGTGTTGTGTTTAGGTGCTAACTTCAGTGAATGGATCACAGATGAGGTAACCATCTGATCCCTCTTATATATAGACAACATTAGTACGCAGGTTCTAGTCCAGTCTCTAAAAAACTATGCAGGTTCTAGTCCAGTCTCTTGTCATCTCCAAACTGGACTACTGCAACTCTCTACTGGCTGGACTTCCACAGAAGGTAACT
>JBBKCR010000038.1:22448927-22462815 GCA_037577295.1 Ladigesia roloffi
CAAAATGCTTCATAATAGAAGTCTTAACTTAAAACAGGCAGACAGACAAATAATAGCAACACCCCATGGCCGTTACAGTAGTCTGTGAGTCTATTGGCAAGGATTTTTTTTAACACACAAACAAACACACACAACCAGCACCAATATGCAGTGACACAGATTATGTAATTTTTGGTTATTTGGTTATTTGAAATAGGTTTGGTGCTCTGGATTACTGCAGTGTAAATCAAGTATCCTGGCATCCATGACTGTTTTAGACAATTTTAGAAAAACATGTAGAAATGTGTGTGTGTGAAAGGAACCCTTCTCTTTTATTTTGATGGCTATATACACTGATGAGCCACTTACACCCATCCTGTCCATTTGATCAAATCTACTTGTTCTATAAGTGCACTAGTTTACAGTTACAGATTGCTGTTCATCTATTTTTCTGTATTATTTGTTAGCCTACTTTACGCTGGTCGTCAACTGTCAGGAACACCATTTCTGATGGTGAAATTTTGTAGGAACACCATTTTATGCAGGTGTGTTTGTGTAAATACTGCCGTCAATTTCTGGCCACAGGAAAATATTGAAAGATATTATATTTTCACTCGTTGAAGGGAAACATGCCTCTATGACATCTGTGAGACTGAGCAATATAGATACAATACACTGTGTTTTGTTGGCGGACAATTGTGGACTATTCTGAGCCCAGTAGAGACATGTGTTTAAAAATTCCTGCAGCAGGGATTTGTGTGATCCACTTTCTGCAAGGCTGAGAATAGTCTATCATTAAAAGAATACCTGCCCACTGGTGGCTTAGTGGGAATATATTTAACCCGGTCTATTGGTCAGTCTCCACGTGGAGCTGTAAAATACAGAAATGGTTAACCAATGTTAACTGGGTGTTGCGCGTGCGTGGGTGTATCGCTTTAAGAAGTCCGCTTTGAAGACACGTAGCGTTAATTACGTTCTTCGAGGCAGCGCACGTAGCGAAAAGAAACTTAGATTTAAATATTTGACTGTTCAGTGCAGGGGGGGGGGCAGGAACCGCCCCTGTTGAGACCTATTCGTGCATACTAAAATATTTACCTTTCTTTTGTAGATAATGTAAACAGGAAGACCTTCAAGGACAGTGTGAAACCAGGATGGCACTACTTTGGCAGAAAAATGGTAAAATAAGAGACTGCACTGGATATATACATTACTGAGAAAGTTGTAATCTATATAACCAAAACGAAGCTACCTCAGATTCCAAACATGTCACACTGTTAAGAAGAAGCATGTCCAAAAGTATGTAGACAGCATGTTTTTCTGAAAATGGGAATTTAGCATCTCACCCCCATCCCTTTGCTCCAGTACACGTCTCTCTTCTTCAGGTTAGGCTTCACTAGTCTGTAGACCAGTCTGTAGACCATTTGGTTACATTTACCCACAAGAGCGAGGTCAGATACTGGTATAGGTTTCCACCCACCAGTCTAACCCATCCCACAGGTATTGGGTGAAACTCCATTTCTCTGGAGAACACAGTTTCCCAGAGTCTAGAGTTGGGGTTATACAGTGACTGGTCATATCGATTATATTTTGTGTATTTTTGCACAGTTCTCAAGTAAATTTTTAATTAATTGCACATTTTATATCTATTTATACATGTATTGTATATAGCTGTCCACATACGCAGGACGTGTTTGGTCAAATCAAACATTATTCAATTTTTCTTGAGCTAACTTTACTTGCATATTGTCCACTTAGTCTTATGTGTACTTCTTTATTTGTACTAATCTGTATGTCACACAATGTCTTGTGCACTATGTGCACACTGCGGAACCTCTCTGTATTGCGCTGAGATCACAATAAAGTTCACTTTGACTTTATTCTTCCTAGGATGTAGCTGACTTTGAGTGGGCAATGTGGTTCACTACTTTCCGCAACCACATCCTGTTCGCCCTCTCTGGCCATGTGATCTTTGCCAAAATTTGCTCTATGATTTCTCCTAAGGTGGGTATGTGTTCCTGGCATTGCTCCTGAGTGCTGTTTAGCTAGTGTCTTGCTGTAACATCAGTAGCTATTAAAAATGCATGTGTGTTTGAAGACTGCTGTATGTATCTTGTATGCTTTTGAGACTGATTCCTAAATAAAATGTTGATTTTGAGCAAACTACAACAAGCTTCTTCTCATCTCAGTATGTTCTAATGAATGTGACATGCATTCTGATTTTGTGTTTTCTGCCTCCGGTGAAGATTGTTATAAATGGACATAAGGTAACAATAACTGTTTCTGATAATGGAGCTGCATACTGCTTCGTATACCAGGTCCTCCTAACATTTGCATGTTTATTAAAGGGCCCATATCATGGAAAACAAATTTATGAAATACAAGAGCTTCAATCTGCAGTGGGCTGGTGTTCCAGCTAGGGTGAGTTCCTGCCTCGTGCCCATTTACCCCAGGATACCCCACAACCCTAGCGTGGATTAAGCGATTACACAAAATGAGTGAATGAATAAGAGTAAGATCAATAACATAACTGTTACAGTTTCAAAAATGATCCACTCACTCCCACTCCCCAGCAGTCCATACAGTGCACAATACAGCCCATTTTAATTGTATTGTTTTTATGATGTCACAAAAACCAAAACATCATTTTATTCCATGTAAGGTGTGAAGGGAGGATTAGAGAAATTATATTCACGAAAAGTGTAGTATATGGGCCCTTTAAACTAAAACTAACAAGTTCTAAAAATGATACTAAGAATGCCATAATTTGAATATACTGTTATCATATACAGTGTTATTAATTTACATTTATATTATTATCCAGATTTATTACATAACCTTACTTATATTCCTTTAATCCCATTCATAATATTAAATGATATCCTAAGGTCATATGTTCAAAGTTTCTACAAGAAATTGCAGTTGCAGTCCCGTAAAAGTACTATTTAAGCATGTTTTGGGCCTTCCATGATGGGGGGCCATAATCGTTCACATTCTGATCTACAGCACAGGTCCCTGATCTACATGCTTTACGGCAGCTTGACAGTGCTCATTATTATGGGCTGGACATACGTCTCCCTCATCCTGTCTCACTGCATCATCCTCTACAGCGTGGCCCTCATCAAAAGAAAGTGGCTCTGTTTCGTGGCTGGACTCACCAGTCTGGCCACCTTCAAGATGGAGCCCTTTGTCTCCTGGCAAGTAAGTGATTACAATAATGATTAATTCTCTAAAAAGGTAGGCCTACTATTCAGTTAGTAACCTTAAGGGTTACTCATTAACTACTATAATATGACTGTGTTGCCCTGAGTGTAAATGAAATGTAATGAATGTATTAATTAATTGATATAATTACTTATTTTTCACTCACCCCTGATGTAGGTCAACAAAACCATATTCCAGTCAACATTCATTCAAACTTGGCTAAAGTGGCTAAACTGTGGCTAATTTAGCTGGCAAACACTAGAAGTCCATAGTAACCTTCATTTCATAAAACACATCTCTGAAATTTCTCTCAACCGAGTGCATTCAGGTCTTCATTAAGGTGGCATAGACGTGCATAGACAGTATCACTTAGTGTGAGCTATACAAAACTTATGAGGCGGTTATTGTCATAAAACTGATTCTAGATTAGTGCTAAAAATAGAGTTAAAAGTGTCTTGGAAAATATTTTACATTATTTTTTGGAAGATTATAGTGTTCATTATCAAATTTAACCTTAGAATTAAACAGCTGAAGAACCAAATTTGACACTTTTAGCATGTTTTGGGTGAATAAATATATCAGGAAATTTTAGAAATGGTAAGTCTTATTCATTTGTTTGTCCTTGTTATTCATTCTTTGGGTTCTAGGCTGGTTTTGTGACTGGCAATTTTGAGCTCCAGGATATCCTGTTCTATGGAGGCTGTGGGTTCTCCATCATGCGCTGTATGAGTTTTGCCCTAGAGAACTGTGAGAAGAAGGACGGCAGCTACAGCTTCATGGATTTGATTAAGTACAATTTCTACCTCCCCTTCTTCTTCTTCGGGCCCATCATGACTTTTGATCAATTCCATGACCAGGTGAGTCTCCCTGCAAAAGAACATATTTTTATATCAGCATTAGTTCATGCTAAACTGGTATAACCACCAAACCATCAATATTTTATTTAATTCATCTATTTCTGATATTCTAATATTGTCCATGGATTAATATAGTTCACTATATAGAAATATGTCCTTGTATTTTCAGGCCAATAACCCTAATTTGATTCGTAAACCCAGAGAAATGTGGAACATAACTATCCACGCTTTGGTGCATCTTGGAGCCATCTTAGTGGTGGATGTGTTCTTTCACTTCTTGTATATTCTGACCATCCCCGGTGACATGAAGCTAGTGAAAGGCCTCTCTGATTGGTCTTTAGGTATGTTCATGTTTTACAATAAAAAAAACTAAATACCTCAGAAATGTCCTTTGGTAAATCAAAGGTTATTAGAGCATTTTGGACAAACAAAATGAATTAATAAATTAATAAATATATTAATAACCCACCTCTGCACTAATGTGAATATCTACCAGATCTCTTATTTGCATTTTATCAATGTGCTAGCACTAAGCTAACTCTGGTGAACATTAGCATTTTTAGCTCATCTAGATTAAACTCATATTCATCAGAACATTGTAGCTTTTACCAAACAATAACAAATACATAAAACACACATGCAGATTTTTACAGTTACTCTTTAAGAAAAGACCTGTTGTAGCTGTTTCTAATTTCTAGTAATTGACTGAAATCTGGTTAGGCTATGGCTAATAGTAGTTCATCAGAGTACTACTGTAATACTTGCAAAGTCGAAACACAACAAGCATCCGATAAAATAAATGACCCGATCTCATGATTTTTCGTGCAGCCATCACAACATAATATCTATTTAAAAACAAAAAAGGAGTCAACTCATCATTACAACACATTTTGTGGGAAATGTGTAGTATATTTTCACAATATTGCATGCGAGTGTTCATCCATAGGCTACAACAAAAGACAACTCCTTATGAACTGGATGTAAAGACAGTGAAAAACTCTTGTAACGAAGCATTGTCCTAGCACAAAAAATGAAGCGTTGGAAAAAAAGGCCTAAAGCATAGCATGTTTTTGAATAGATTGTATATCGTAATGAAATTTCATGAGACTGGGCTCACAAACATATCTTATAATTCCCAGAAATCAATCTCGTGTCTTCTCTAAGGACTAGAACAAGGTTTGCAGCTACAAAACTACAGTAATACAGTAACTGATTCAACTGATTTTCTGTGATGGAGTTACAAATGTCCTGTTTTTCTTATTATTCCAGCTGGGTTGGCCTACTCAAACCTGGTGTACGACTGGGTAAAAGCAGCAGTCATGTTTGGTGTTATCAACACCATTTCCCGACTTGATCACCTGGACCCTCCCCAGCCTCCTAAATGTATCACCATGCTGTATGTCTTTGCTGAAACGTAAGTATTCAAGTTTCTCTTACACTTGACAGGTTATATAATACATATACTTCTTTTGCCAAACTGTTCTTGCATTCTCTCCATTATACAGGCACTTTGACAGAGGCATTAATGACTGGTTGTGCAAGTAAGTAATACTCAATCTATTACATAAAGTCTCTATACATGTATGTATGTATGCATTTTGAAAAACCTTTCTAGTTAATCCCAGTTCTTTGGCAAGGACTAAGACTCTTTTATGAGTGCTGCACGTCTGCATCTCAGATATCGGCATGCTTAAACGAGACCATCCTGTATTTACTGTCAAGGTACGTCTATGACTACATCGGAGGCAATCATGATGGGATCTTCAAGGAGCTGGTGGCAACAATTTGCACCTTTGCTGTAACAACTCTGTGGCTCGGTCCCTGTGAGCTGGTGTACATTTGGTCTTTCTTCAACTGCTTTGGGCTGAACTTTGAGCTGTGGGTTGCTAAGCTCTTTTCTCTGCCACCCTTGTCTACTGTTGAGGTAAAATTATACACCCTAAACTGTAACACCTGTCAGTCAAAAACAGCTTAAATACAGTGTAATTACGGAAATAAGAGTAGTTGCTTTGGGCTATTAAGGAAACTAGCGATAAATACAAGCTGTTATGGTGCTTCAATGCAAAGTTTCTTGTCCTTGTGATTGCTTCCAAAGGGTCTTATGTCTGAGGCCATGTCTCGCCGTATCAGGGGATTGTTCAATGCTGTCAACTTCTGGCAAATTGTTCTTTATAATGTCCTCGCCCTGAACAGCCTGGATTTTGCTAAGCTGGTGGCCAAGAGACTGCTTTTCAAAGGTATCAGAATCAGAATCGTGTTTATTGGCCAAGTATATGTATGGACAAACAAAACATTTTGATAACGGGTAATAGGGAATACATTTTTTATAACAACACAATAAAGAATTATTGAAGCATTCCACAGTATTTTACGTAGTCTATTAGTCCAGTCGGCATTTAATGAAACTATAGTCAACAGTTAACATTTCGGGTAATCTGTTTACTCTATGTTTAGTGCAATGGAAGTTTATCCTGCAAAAGGACTCTGATCTAAAACCAACTGTGTTTGTCTTTGTTTGTTGCCCCTTCAGGCTTCCCCCTGTCTACTCTCTCTGTGCTGTTGGTGACCTACTGCGGCGTCCAGCTAGTGAAAGAGCGAGAGCGAAAACAAGCACTGCTGGAGGAGCCTGAACCGGAGGCAGTCAAACCCAAAACTGATTAAACGGGTGGAAAGTGACAATTCACTGATTCCAAGCTTCCATACCAAACCTAAGCAGCCCCCGTCACCATGGCCACTGCTCAGCAGAAGGGTGTTTTTTAAGCACAAGGCGTTTTTAACTGTGAATAGTCCTCAAGTGCACTTGCTGTGTAAATGCCAACTGGCCTTTACTACAGACTCACACATTCAAACACTCAACAACAAATACATGTTTGTTTTTTTATTTTATTCTTTTGATTTAAAACCATATTGAATATCAAGAGAATGGGCTTGCCAAATATTTTGTTCAGATGTAATATATTGAACCATTAAAGAAAAAGATGGCTTTGTGTGTGTGTCTGTCTGTTATTACACTAAAAATAACTTGTGTTTTTGATACTTTGCTGGATGTAAACTCTACTGACTGACACATGAAGGCCTTGTTTGAAAAGCAGTGTCCCTAAAAAGGGGGAAACAGTGACGTTTGGAAACCTGTGAACTACAGTTACCCTTGTTATCCCCCATGAGAAGATTAACAGGCGTGTTTTGTATAATTCTGTCACATGATACAATATGGACAAATGCTTCTGCGAGAATGCCCTACATCAGGCTGCAGTCACCACAGGAGAAACAGGGTCAGTCAATAAGCCTGTAACCTGAACTAGCTTGGCTGTACCAAGTGACAGTGGAGCTCCGACTAATCTAGAGAAATGTCTCTAAAAGTAATTCAATTGTAATTGTTACAACCATGGGTAATGAGTAGGTAATAGGGCATCCTAAATTTACATCATAACATTTCAAGGTTTTGATATGTTCCACTTGTTTTATTTAAGTAAGACATACGCATGTAAAACCTGCCTACTAGTGACAAGGTGTCCAAATTGGGAAAAAACTTACAGGAGGGCACAGAGAAAGCTATTAATTTACCTTCAAAGTATTCTTCAGCAGTATCATTTTAGATTTTTCATTAGAAACACATTTTGTTAGAAACCAGTCAAATAATAGCAATATCTAAATAAAATTAGAAGAAGAATACATATTTTAAATGCTATTTAAATAGAAGATCTTAGAATATTTATATAATATAAGTCTTTGGGGAAATACCATTCTATTGGCAAATAACCATTATATTATGTCATTCTTCTTCATACCTGTAGATGGCTTTAAATTGTTCTTCCATGGTGTTGCTCAAAAAAAGATCTTTGGTTTTAAGAGTCGGCTTCAGTTTGGTAAATAGTAACCGTGTTCTACTCATCATCACATCTCAGAACCATAGGTGTTTTTGGATTGAGAGACATTATTCCTATTGCCCAAATTGAAGTATAAAATTTAAGTTGCCACAAAGGGTTCTCTTAGAAATTCTGGTTCCTAAAAGAATGAGATGCATTTTAAAGTTATGAAGAATTCTCAAATTGGTTAAAAAGAACCAATATATCATGGGAAGTTACTTCATACCTGTAAAAGGCCTCACATTCTTTAGGGAACCAAAATTCTTTGTGGTGCATTCATTTAATAAGTGTGGCTTGGTGCACATTGGTCAATAGGAATCATGTCTAGCCCAAAAAAAAACATCCTCTGGGTCTGATATGTGATGGTCTTTGTGGCAAGATGTCAGCTGTCTGCCTTTTGGTAAAGATGGCGGAGAAACAAGGGGGAGGGAAGAGGGAGAAGATTCGGGTTTCAGCCTCTCCAAATGCGAGTCCTACAGCTTTGCTCAGAACTAAAAATAAACGTGGCTGATGATCCCTGACAGCTGAAGGGAGAAGCCACACCATCGCACCAGCCTCCACTTCACTCTCTTTGGGTCACACAGTTAATACAATCAGTCCAGCAGTGGGAGAGAACGTGCAGACCCTCCTACTGCCGTATCACGCTAACACTACCAAAAACCCTGACAAGATGGCCGCCGGGCCAGTGGACCCACTGACGGAGCCGCGGATGTACCAGCAGATGCTGCTGCAAGATGGGCTCTGCGATCTCCTGGAGAATGACAAGTTTGTGGATTGCGTGCTAAAGATCAAGGACCAGGAGTTCCCTTGCCACAGGCTGGTGCTAGCCGCCAGCAGCCCATACTTCAAAGCCATGTTCCTCTCGGACATGGAGGAGAGCAAGAAACGAGAGATTGTCCTGAAAGATGTGGAACCTGAAATCATGGGGATGATCCTGAGGTACATCTACACCTCCACCATCAACCTCACTGAGCAAAATGTCCAGGACATCTTCATGGTTGCCAATATGTACCAGATCCCTTCGATCTTCAGCGTTTGTGTAACCTACCTGGAGCAGAAGATGGTCCTGAACAACTGTCTGGCCATCTTCAGATTAGGTTTACTGCTAGAGTGCCCCAGGTTGGCTTCCAAAGCTCGGGACTATATCTGTGACCGCTTTGAGTTCCTCATCAGGGACAAGGACTTTCAGCAGCTGGGCTCTGGAGAGCTGGCAGCCATTATCACCTGCGATACTCTGAACGTGGAGAAGGAAGAGACTGTCTTCGAGGTCCTAATGAAATGGGTTGAGTACGATCCGAGGGAAAGGCTGAAGGACCTGCCAGATCTTCTGCACTGTGTGCGGTTCCGCCTGATGCCACCAGTTTACTTTAAGGAGAATGTTGAGGGGCACAGGTTGATCAGAGTGGACCAAGATGTCAAGAAAGAGCTGCAGCTAATCAAGGATGCGCAAAAAGGAATTCTGCCCAAGGTCAAAGGATCAGCCAGCAGGAAAGCAGAAGCCGCAGCGGGTGGGGATGACGAAGATGAGGATGAGGAGGAAAGCATGCTGCCAGGGATCCTGAATGATAACCCACGATTTGGCATGTTCCAAACAAACTTGATTCTAATGGTTAGCAACGCAGGGACATACACCTATGACCCTGCTGAAAATGAATGCTATTTAGCATCCTCATCAACCCAGATTCCAAAAAATCACTGCAGTTTGGTGACCAAGGAGAATCAGATCTTTGTGGCTGGGGGTCTTATATACAATGAGCAGGATAAAGACGATCCCTTCAGTTCTTACTTCCTACAGGTAACCTCACAGGAGAAGTATTTTTCGTATGCCTTTTGTTCTTACACATAACTTCTTGACCTGACTACACTACTAAAGGGTTTGCAATGGTCTATATTGGTCTGCATTACAAATGCCTGTAGGATGTCAAACCTCATTTTAATTCCAACAGTGATTCATCCACAGGTCATCAGGGAATAATACGCTACCAAAACAGATGTTAGGACTACATAGCTCATTTATCATTTTGGCCATATGATACACTTTGATTCCATTATAAGGTCACTGATTTGCTTTGCTTTACCAGTTTAATATGAAAGTAACTATTTAGTGTACTAAACTGTATCACAGCATATCAATGCACCAATTGTATTTTGGCTAGCATGTCAGCGTATATGTTATATTTGGGCCAAATCATTAGCGCTTAGGGCAAAACATTTAGGAAATATATTACTGCAATTATTAACCACTCTATTTCTTTACATTTATTGTACATTCCACCCCAAGAGCTCAGCGAATTGACTGAGCAGTCGACAGTCACATTTTGTAAGTGGTACCAAGCAAGAATAATGCAAGCTAATTTGTATGCCGTACGCTGTTTATCTTCCCTCTCGGCCAGTTTGACCCCATGAGCTCTGAATGGCTGGGGATGCCCTCCTTGCCCAACCCCCGCTGCCTCTTTGGGATGGCCGAAGCTAAGAATTCCATCTTTGTTGTGGGTGGGAAAGAGCTGAAAGAAGGAGAACACGCATTAGACTCGGTTATGATCTACGACAGACAGTGAGTTCTCACTAATGGAATGAAATTCCCATCAATTGATTTCCTGTCAGATGATGTGGGATGCAGATATTCTTCATGAATCAGCAGTACGCGTATTTATGCCTGTAGAAAATCAGTGTCTGTGCTTTTCTTTCTGGCTGCTTTCAGATCATTCAAATGGGGAGAGTCAGACCCTCTTACATACTCAGTCTACGGCCACGGCACCGTCTCGCACAATGGGCTGGTCTATGTCCTGGGAGGAAAATCCGAGAGCAAGTGGGTTTGCCTTTTTTTTAAATTAGGGGCACACTTCCTCCAAAAAATGCCCATCAGGAATTTTTAACAGATACACAACTTGTTTTATTTACATTATTAGTGTGAAGGATTATAAAAATGTATTATAAGTCATTACTCAGAAAATGCGATCATGCCCTAACCTGCTGATTTAATTTTTGACGAGAAAGGAAGTGCCTGAGGAGAGTGTGTGTCTATAACCCCACTAAGTTTGAGTGGAAGGACCTGGCGCCTATGAAAACAGCTCGCTCCCTGTTTGGTGTTGCCGTCCACAAGAACAAAATCTACATAGTGACAGGAGTCACTGACAGTGGCCTTACCAGCAGCTCAGAGGTGTACGACATTGCCAGCAACACGTGAGTAATGCACACATTTTTAATTTCCATAGCAAACGTATAGGGAGTTTATAATTAAAGGAGATTTATAAATACATTATAGGGGCTTTATAGATGCATTTAAGTGATTTCCTATGGAATCACTAAAGTCTTCATATTCATTCTAGCTAAAAGGTTGAAATTAATAAGTTCTGTGTAATTTTTAGCATAGCATTGCCTCTTTCAGCACCATACGTTTAACAAAACGGACAATCTTTAATTAATTTTGTGTTTTTTTAGCCATCGGTGTTATCTCAGTATGACGTATTATGGCAATGTGTCACTTAACCCCCCCCCCCACCAAGTTATCCTGATGGCTGGCAAAACTACTGATGATATTCATTTGGCAGCAGCAGAGATAAAGTAGAAAAATCTAAAGGCCATCAGAGAAAAATGACAAAAATCAAAACAGATATTTCTTTCAATTTGATACAAACTGGGAGAACAAACATTTCAGTTACTCTTATTGTAGGCCATTTTCCCATCTGTCTTCACTGTTGCACTTTTGCATGTACCTGATGTCACAGGTGGTCAGAATTCGTCGAGTTTCCTCAGGAGAGAAGTTCACTGAACCTGATCCAGCTGGCCGGTTGTCTGTACGCTGTGGGAGGCTTTGCCGTAATACACAATGACACCACAGAGAAGATGGAACCCACTGAGATGAATGATATCTGGAGGTCAGTCAGCTCATTTACTGTGCAGATTTGGGTGACTACTGACTTGTATTTGTTCACAATCTTACACTTTAAATGAAAATGAGTTTGTCCCTTATTTGCTGCAATAGCATCCTCTAGTCTTCTAAAATATTTATACTAGATATTGAAATACTGCTGTGAGGATCTGATTGCATTAAGCCACACAAGAGCATTAGTGAAATCAGGTACTGATGATTGACCACAGTTCTGGAGCCCCATCACTCCAAAGAACTGGTCCACAGACTAATACTGCAGACGCATCGTATCCTTCTAGAGATATGTGTGCCACGTTTACACCTGAAACTGTAACACAAGTGGTGTTTTGCCATATAGCGCAATAACATGACATACTGTGCCTTGCAGGTTTGATGAGGAGGAGAGCTGCTGGAATGGGATGCTGAGGGAGATCGGATACGCTTCCGGAGCTACAGTATTAGGAGTGCGTCTCAACGCTTTACGACTTACTAAGATGTGATCAAAAGCGAATGGACAGAATTGAAACATGCAGAGTTATTGAATGTGCTGGATGATGTCTGAATGCAGTCGCTGGGCAGCAGAGGGAGACAAAGAATGGACCACTACAGAGTTAGAGGACTACAAAGCAATGACCACATGAACTTTTTGGACTTTGTGAAATGTTTTGACGCCATTTAAACAGCCACGTTTGTGTATTTGTATTATTCACATCTTTATTTGAGTTATGCTGGATTTGAATAATATGATTTCCATGTGAAAATTGACAAATGTAGCAGTTACAATGGAAATATACCATGGAGATCTGTATGCCATCCATAAAACTTGCATGATTAACATGACATTTGACAGTGTAAAACGTAATGATAAGTGGGTAAAACTCAGCTCAGACTCTCCTACATACCACTGACATAACGTGCCATTAAAAAAGGACACATTTCACCCATATGGCATATTCATGTCAGTGTTATATAGCAATTAAAATGGCACCAAAAAATTAAACAATGAAACTATACACAAAGTAATTAGTGTTCATTAATACAAGAAATGTCTAGAATGGACAGGGATGAGTTGAGATCTTACAGATGTAATAGGTGGTACAGTAAATGACAATTTACCAGTATAAACATCACTTTTATATTCTATAGCTCCTAGAAAAGTTTGCCTTCCAAATAACAACACACCAGTATCGCTGCAGAAAAAGCTCCTACGGTCCATTTATCCCCTGACGTCGCAGTTTGCTGATGAGAACATCGGAAAGCCAACATATTGAATCCTCTCATTCCACAAATCCTTCCGATGTGATGTTTCCCATCTAGCCCTGTAGAAAATGAGCTGCTTCTCAATCAATAATAGCAGTAGACCCTTAATAGTCCAGGCCTTTCTGGTACAGAAAAAAACATGTAGTTAAACTACACTTCCTTATTCTCACATATTAGAAGAACGTTGAGATACGTCACAACATTTCTTCGAGGGAAAACTTCAGCATAACAATGTTCAGAGGGAAAACAATTCAGAAAACATATACTTGTATGCTCAGACTGCTATTATAATATACAAATAATACAATGTGACAGACCTAAGAGTAGATACATTTATATTTGGGCTGAAAGCCACCAGGACCGTGACACATATCCGTATACAGTACATTTTAAAACTACTATTTTAAAGTGCCTACCGCAGTGGCTCACATTCTAACACACATATAGTTTAGTGTCGGGGCCAGTTCCAAGAACAACGAATACACTTTCACCTACCCAAGCTCCACCCACATGTGAGTTCCTCTTGTTGTAGGTGGGACAATCTTAATGGAATGGCAGCAAAGATCCCTTTTAACTAGGCGTTTTTGCACCATGTCAAAGCATATTTGACCCCAAAGTCCGGGTTTGACTACAGTTTTGGCTCCACAATAGGGATCTGCAATATGCAAATGAGCCTAAAACCAAGGCTCTGACAGCGTGACCAATCACAGCTCTAGGTGAGTAACTGCCTCTTCTGAGGAATCAAGGTCTTAAAAGGATAGTTCATCCTAAAATGAAAATTTGATGTTTATTTGCTTACCCCCAGGGCATTCAAGTCGAAGGTGACATTTTTTCCTCAGCAGAACACAAACGCA
>JBBKCR010000038.1:22462879-22473705 GCA_037577295.1 Ladigesia roloffi
ACTTCCATTAAATGACTACCAGACTGCTACGGCTAAAGCTAATAATCTGTGTTTGAGTTCTGCTGAGAAAACAAAGTTACCATCGACTTGGATGCCCTGGGGGTAAGGGTGGAGATAGAGCGTCCATCCTGTCCAACCGATCAACAGTAGCTACAAAAAGCGGATCGTTGTGCGAAGCAGGGAAAATTAATGGTCAAAGCATTGACAAGAACTGGCTCTCAGAGGAGCTCAAACACTAAACCACAAGCTTTACTGTGAACTAAAATCATAAACCACTGGCCTATCATAAACGTGCCCTTAATATAAGCCTAATTATATTAGGACAGGAAGCACAAAAATAAAGGGCTTTTCACAAAATGTTTGAAAAAATGAATATGCCGTCCTCCAACAAAAGCACATCCAACACCATACACCTACAGCAGCTTGCATCTACATCCATTCAACATTAAGAAAACCAAATAAAAAAAAAACAGAATTAAATACTTTAGGATTGTAGGGAATTGCCTCAGCACTGGTGTTAAAGATGTGTCCAATGGGTGGAACAATCATGCTCCAGGGAAGAACATCAGGGTTTGATGCCCTTAATGGACAAGAACCCCATCAATAAGAGTCTTTGGGCAAGACTACTAATACTCCGTTCACATACAACTGTAACATGATTATACTTCTATATTATTATAACTATTCTGAATAAGTGCAAGCGCCAATAAGGGAATGTAAATATTGAACCACAGCATTAAGAGATGCTTCTATAGCAATTCCACACATTTTCAATGTAATCCGATTTTTATAAATGCAAGCATTAGAGAAACTCTAATGTCTAAGAATGGTGGTAATAGGAACCAGATGTCCAGAGATTTGGATAGTGAATAAAACGGTTGTAGACACTCACTTTCAAACACTCTGACCTCTATTTCCTACCAGCACAATTGTGAAGTAAGTCACTACATTTTTTCATCAAATCCAATATCTCATTGACTGAATTCTGTAAAATTACAACAAAATAATCAGAAGAATTGATTTAGATTATTACACTAAGATGCAAAACGCTTTGACATTACCTCTATGGCTCTGTATACGTCCCACTTTTTCTTTGCAGTAATATATATAATTGGTTTTGAGGATATTCGCAGGAAAATAAACAGAAAACACACACATTTAGACAAAAGTCTAAGTGAGAAAACCCAGATGAAGAATACTTATGTAGTACCACTGAGAAAGACTAGAAATACAGTACCTGGATAAAATTGGTTTGAACTCAACAGTGAATGGGACAATCAGACAAACAAAAATAATTGAATTAATTGTATTTCATTTGCTGTAACAGTCTATCTGTTGGTGAGGAATGAACGGATACGCTTAGAGATCTCAGTGGGAGACACACACCCTCTATGGCTCTATTTATTCGCATAATGCTGTTCATTTACACCCCAACGTTCAGTATGAAAATAGACTTAAATTCCATATAGGTCACATTCCCAGGCAATCAAAAGCTTTCCCAATAGACTGCAAGCTGAACAAGGACTGCATTTTAATCTCGGCTGTCTGCTATCTGAAGAAATGTGTGAGAAACATCTGTGATGCAATGCATTTATGATAACTGATCTTATTGACACTACCTAAAACTCTAGTATACTGAATATTTATTGCAAATATAACTTTAATTACATACACACCTCAAATGTTCTGTTTAGTTCTGTCACTTTACAGTTACTGTATATAACAAAAATGGCACGATCACGTTTTTTTTGCCTGTTCAGATGATTTTCAGGATAAAAGGATAGTACAGATTTCATGAGAGAAGAGATAGACATTGAATTTACACACATTAAGAAAGGGCATTAAAAATAAGGTAGCTGATCACTCTAGACTGAGGAGCTGATCTTGACCAAGGCCAACAGATAATGTTATGTTTATCGCTACTTAAATGTTCAATGTCAAAGTAAAAAGAAGCAATGAATTACTTTATATGGCATCGTACCAAAATTTTAAGATTAAAAACTCTAAAATTAAATTGTACCTAATGAGACATTGCAGAACGCAACTTAAATGTCTACAGTTGCAATGCATTATTATAAAATAATTTACTTTCTGTTAATGTCTCATTTTCTAATCATATCCTTGCTTGAAATCAGTTTGGCTCTCCCGATTATAAAGCAATTTTTAAATCGTGTTTAGTAGTCAATCTCCAAATAGATACGTTATTGTATGTAATGATTTTCTTGGGAAAGAGAAGAAACCCACACCAGCAGGATCTCATGAACGTGGTTATTGTGCATTAGAGGTAAAATTAAATATTCAATAAACCTAAAATGACTCGATTACTAACCTAGTAATCGACAGAGGTAGCCCTGCTATTAAAGTGGGCAGATTAACAACAACTAGGTGGCGTGTAAATGAAAATGAATGGGAATAATCCAGCCTAGTAAAATGTAACCATTGTAGAATGCACTTGTTGGCCAGGCATTGATGGATTAATTAATGAGTTAAAGAAATTGTTTTTCTATCTTTTTAAAAATGGTATCTACTTGAATGGTGATCACGTTTTATTACTGATAGAACAATGAAAATGCCCGCCCCCCACAATACACATTGTATGTGCTACACTAGAAGTACCTGCAGCTTCACCAGAACAGAGAACATTAGCTATGCCTCGCTAGAGTCGGTCCTTGCAGTGGGGAACAGAGGCGGTAGAGGAAGCAGGTGTGCGTGCAAAGGGTAATGTGGATGCGCTGATAGGCCAGCGTCCTTACATGGCTCCGCCCCCACCATAAACGAGGACACCTGACTGGTTGCGACATGACTGGGGATGGATGCTGCGTCATACTCAGTGGGAGGGGCCTCAGGGACCGGCTGGTTGGTGACTGAAAAGCACTTTTCTCTGTGGGCTTTCAGCATGTTGGAGAAGCGGAAACGTAGGCCACACGTCTCGCACGGGTACGGTTTCTCTCCGGTGTGAGTGCGCCGGTGCCGCTTCATGTTGGGCCGACTGGTGAAGCTCTTCCCGCAGATCTCGCAGATGTACGGCTTTTCTCCTAAGACACATTAACACAACCCATCAAGAGTTCCACTCAAAATTGTTGCAAAGAAGCAACACTTGAGGTTGTGTCTCATTGTGTCATTGTATGTGTTAAAATCGACATTTTTCTACCTCATATAAGTCCACAGAACATACAATTAAATTGGCAATTAAATTTCAGTGCTCAATTTCCATTTCTAGAATTTAAAATCTTCAAATAAAATGATCATGCACTGTATTTGATTATTTTAAACCCCTCAATAGTTTCACTCAAAACTTCAAAGAAGCAAGATTGTGTCTTAATATGTGTAATGGTCACTCACTTTAATCTTGAAATTTGAACACACCACAGTACTATTACATTTTGTTGATGTAATAGTAAAATCGACACTTTTCTATGTCTTTCTACTGACCAGGGGTGTGAATTGGTGCTATTCTATATGGCTTTTAATGTACATGTATTTTTTTATGAGGCAGTAGGTCCTCTGTGTTACAAAACAAGACATTTCTTATCAAACACACCAAGTAGATTGTTGTTATTGTGCTTTAAGTTATGGATTTACTATATACTAAAAACTGACATTAAAAATGTCATAATCAGTCAGATAGCGCCCCCAAACCACTCTAGAATTCCCTCATACAATTCGGACCCGAAGACAAAAGTAGTAGTGAATTTTCAAAGAGGCATAAGAAAATTACATAATAGAATTAGAACAAGAAATCCTTAATCCATGTATTATTATTGTTGTTATTATTATTATTATTATTATATGCCTGACTGATGGTAGAAACTAGTCTTGCAGTGTTTTTTAACCCTAGGTTCTGGGTGCATTAATATTACCTGTGTGGGTTTTCATGTGCTCGTCAAAGTATTGCTTCATGTTGAAGTCTTTGCCGCACCACTGGCACATGAACTGCTTGTGTCCGATATGGATGCTCATGTGGGAACGAAGCTGGTACTTGTACTGGAAACGCTCACTGCAGTTCTGAAAAGACAGTTCCAGAAATGACCAACGTATTGGCGTCAAGGATGCTATCTATCTGTTAGCTATTTACATTTCACACAGACACATTTATAAGAGATTACTTAACAACTTAGCATGCTAGGCATGTTTGTGATGATTGTGGTATTCAGTTTGCTCACTTATAATTGGTGGGAAATTTAATTACTTGTTAGCATCAGACTCATTGATCCGGCACAAAACATTGTTATTTGTTTTGCCATTTTTTTAACTTAACACTTGGAACTTTAGACTAATTTTGTATATTTTTAGTCAATCAAGATATCGAACTGGAATGGAACATGGACTGCTTTTCTCCAGGATTTCCACAAGCTAGTCGCAACCAAACCAAGCAAAGAACTTTTACTAACTTTTATTATCACTATAAAAACTTATATTAGTGACAGGGAAAGTATGTGGTATGTCAGGAGAATAAAAAAGATATATGGCGAGAATTTTGAGTCGCTTTTGAACCTAATTACTTACCAATGCTTTGCAATTTGTGATAACGTGTATAATGTACGAAATCAATTGTTGTGAAACTGTAAGCTGAAAATAGGTGAAAAAATGTTTTTTACCTCACACCTGAAGGGTTTCTCTCCTGAGTGTTGGAGAAAGTGGACTTTCAGGGACATGCTCCTTTTGAAGGATTTCCCACATGTCTCACAGGTGAATGGCATCTCCTTAGTATGAGCTGAGAGCACAAAGAACGGTTAGGCAGATTCTGGCCCGGGTGCATGAGGACAAAAAAGGATGGTTAGAAACCCCCCAGCTTAACTTACCGATCATGTGTTTGCGAACATGTGCCATCGTGAAGAACTTCTTCTCACATATCTCACACGTGAACTTCTTCTCAGCGTAGCCATGGACAATTTTATTGTGCTCATGCAGGGACCAAAGCTTCTTGAAGTCTTTGCCACACGCGAGACACTGTAAAGAAAATAAGAAAACAGGAAATTACAGTTTTGTTTTAGAGAAACAGTGCACTCGATCAAAAACAGCTTTAAATGGGTTTTACAGAGATACCTTCAGCACATTTGGCAGGACAGTGGTCACAGATAAGCTATTGATAAATGAGCAGCAAACTGACAAAAGCAATGACAAAAAGTTCACCTCAAGAGCCTCAGCTGTAAGAAACCTCCACAAGAATCCAAGAGCTGTAAATATGCCTGTTTATAAGATGTATCTCACATATATGATATGATATTTAAATACTTACTGGGTAGAACAGGCAGGAACTGTTGTTCTCAATGGACGACACTGAAGATTTTCACTGAATTTACTGTCATAGTTGTTATAAATGTACATTCCACATCAGCTGCAGTATCTCAGAGGAAAATGTTATTTTTGTAAATATTTTGTAAAACTCACAGCAGTGAGTCGAGTTAGCAGGGAGTCGAGCACGGACCCCCAGGACTGGAGTTTGATACCACTGAATTACAGGGATAACCCCCTCCGTGCACAACCACCATCCGGCACTACAACCTATCCATCATTCTCTCCCTTTCTCTGTTTAGGAACCAGTCCATGTGTCTAGATCCTTAGTGAGCATACAGTGCACTGGGCATACAGTGGGCATACACACACACACACATTTGGGTGTGTATTGGGGAGAACTTCCGAATTGGAATTCAGCTTTAATTCATGAGGCACATAGCTCATTCACACAGGGGCGTAGCACACAGGGGTGGGGGGGATTCAACACCCCCACTTTTGCTAAAATGACATTCCACCCCCCCACACTTTTGGCAGATTATATTGTATTAAATTGATTAAATTGTATTTATAATTTGGCCTCCCTATCTCAGAACCCCCCCACTTTTGGAAAGCTTGATACGCCCCTGCATTCACGTGACCTGTTGGTTTAGATCCGTCATTTCAGGTCACAGAACTAAAGGCAGATACGAGACACTTATCCGAATAATCTAAATTGTGGCTTGTAATGAAAACTACTGTGATTTTAGGAATTGTGTGTGTGTGTGTGTTTGTGTTCCAACCTGTATGTTCTTCTCACAGTCGGTCTGCTGATGCAGCGCCAGCTCGCTGTCCAGGAGAAAGCGTTTGCCACACTTGTCACACTCCTCCATGTGTCCGTGGACGACGCTCATGTGCTTCTCCATGTCCCAGCCATTAGCAAAGACCCGCGGACACCGCATGCACGGGAAGCTCCGCCTCTCCTCCCCTCGTCCGTCCTGCCCAAGCTCCTCCTCGTCCTCCTCCTCACCACGCCGACTCTCACCTCCACCTCGCCTCACTCTCATAGTCACTGTTGCCATTGTGTCCACTGAGGTCCTGGTCGGCCTGCACGGCCTCTGTGGGAGGAACTCAGGCAGGTTGAGGTCGTAGCATCCCGCCTCTGCTTCTTCATCGCTGGTTCCTAAAGGTGCCCTGTCCTCACATTCGCTTTGATCTTCCTCTTCCTCAGACTCCCCATTGTCCTTGTCCTCCATTTCGAAGCCAGTCTGGGTCGCGGTGGGGGAAGACCCACCCCCCTCCAGGCCTTTGGACACATTGAGAGTCTGGTTGTTCAGATTCAGCTCCACGATGATCTGCTCTCTGTTGAACGCAGCGAGTTCGTCCGAGTCTCTCGCCGCCTCCAGTTTTCCCTCCACCTTGCACGGATGTCCCGTCTGTCCGTCTCCGATGTGAACAGCGTATGGACTCCCCTCACTTTTAACCGCAAAGATTTTGGCACTGGATGGATCCTGCTCCTGCTTGATCTCCACGTAGAAGCTGGAGCCACCTACTGAGTGATAAAAACAGAATTCAGCTTCAACAGACCGAAAAGAGTTACATGTTACAATAGGCCCGCACAATGTATCGTTCTCGAATTATTGCGATACTGGTGTGTGCAATACCGATACTGCTGAAGGCTGCAATATATAAATCAGTGTTTTTGTCAGGGTGACCAATCACAGCAGGCGTTCTGATGAAATTAGGTCTTCATGTAATCCTTTAAACGTTAAAAGGTGCTCAATGGGCGGTGCTAAACTGCTGTAGTCAAAATAAGCAAATATATTTAATTGTGTTGGTTTATGACATGTCATTTGAAAAATGCCAGGTTTTGTAGCTCATTTTTTCATTTTTTTTAATGAAGTAAATATTTACAGTTTTCAAGTCCTATTAATTTGAGAAAAGTCATGATTTGAACCCTTTAATATCTTGAATGTAATCGAAGTTCCAATATGAAGCTGTAAAACTGCCAGACAGGTATTCCGTCCATATCGTTCAACACTGATATTAATAATTGCAGATATTGTCACGCCTTGCCGTTCCTTACCAGTGGAGCCCACCAAGCTCCCGGTGCTGCTGCTGCTGTTGCCATTGCTCCAAGCTTTCTCGCCAGAGTCCTGCGGCTTGGGATGGTCCGCGGCTGGGGGCCGGCCTTGCAGCGAGCCCCGAGAAATGAGCTCGCGGCAGGACGAGGCGATGTTGCTCATCTGGAGCACGGTGGCGGCGCGGAGCACATCCTGGGCATTGCCCGTGTTCACCAGGAGCTTGGAGGTGTAGATGAAGTTCAGGATCTGCAGCAGACCCTGCGGCCGGAGGGCCTCGAGCGACAGCTCCACGCGCTGCAACTCCTTGCTGGAGGCGAAGAGCGAGTGGAAGAAGGGGCTGTAGGCCGCCAGTACGCCCTTGTGGGCCTGGAAGGTGGCCTTGTGACGCAGCAGCACGATGTCCACATCGCACAGGTCCGGCTGCAGCAGGCGCTGCTCGTTCAGGCGGTCCATCAGGAAGGTGCAGTGAAGGGCCACATCCTCCACCACAGAGTACTCCACACACGGGTGGTCCGCAGTCTTCTCCACTATCAACTGAAGAAAATTCATCAGAGAAGACGAATGCAAATCCATTCAATCACTGACAATCCCAATAAACAAGATCTTATGACTATACGATATGAGAATGAGCTAATTTTATTGATCCAGGAGGAAATTGCTTGTGTTACAAACACATAAACAATATAAAAATATAAAATTACAATAAATATCAAATAAAAAGTCTATAGGAATAATCCGAAAAACATAAACCATGCTACACACACAAAATGTTGGGGTATAAATACTACAGATATAGAACAAGCACTATTTATAAACACAAGCTAGGTCACATATATGTAAAACAATAGATCCTTCCTAACTATATTTATGCAATATATACACAACATGTACACATATATGTACACATACACACATGAAAACAGTATTATACCATGATACTTCAATGTACACAACGTTCACACTCACAATATTTCTTTTAACGTTATTTACAGCATCAGTTGTGCTGTAGTTTTTTACCATTCTTCTTTACAATGAATTCTATTCATCCTTCCTCGCACTGTGCTGCACTGAATCCCATTAATCAGGCCTGATAAAGCTGTGGTCATGAGACAGGTTCAGTGTCAAAATACAGACGACATTCGTAACGCGCTCAGAAAAGCAACTGGGTGGGGGTGGGGGATAATGTATCGCCATAGCAACACATTTCTTCATACTGCCCAGCCATAATTAGCCAATTAGTGTGCGGGATTGAGCATTATAATGAGCTGGGACTGAGTCCTACATTCATCATAATGCACAAAAACAGCTAGCTTCATTGTTTTTAAAACCACAAAGTGTTAACCTGCGAGGGTTTGGATTGTAAACGTGTGAAAATTCTTTATTTTCGCGATGACTAGTTCCGTTCCCCTCCACGCTAGAGAAACTGGAGCTTTTCTCTTTTAAGCCCTAATTCACATCCACTCTGATTTACTGTTTACACCCCAGTGGCTGTATTAGGACATGCTTTAATTAGACATTTCTTAGGAAAAACTGTATATTATCTGTCCTGATAGTGAAAACTGTTCAAATGCTAATGTAAACGCAAAACAAGCAAGTAAACACGTTGAAGTTTGAGGACATGTTTTGGAGTGGAATACCAGAAAATGATAAGGAAAACTAAGACTACATTGAAAGCCAACTACAGATTTTAGAATGTCTCCAATCGAAGCAAGAGAGTGCTTATGACGCACTCTTGACAGACAAACACACACATGCATCCATGCATTTATATACAGGCGCACATACACACTCACAGACAGTCGCTGAACCTAAACAAAGTTCTAAGCACTAAAAACAATGCATAGTCCATCTTAGCTGTGGGTTATTTAGTAAAGATCGTAAGAAAAGACATAAAAATACAGGATTACGGGATTAAATGTGGGATCGGCAGGGACTGGAACACAGAGGCCTAAAGACGGGTTGCAGAAATGGGCAGATGAAGCAAAAAGACGGCAGAATGGAAGAGGGAAAAGGGAGCTGCTCTACCATTGCGATCCGGCTGCGTGTGCGGCTCTCCAGGCGCTCCGTTTGCCCTCCGCAGGACTCGGACGGCCCCTCGCCATGAACAGGATGAGAAAAGGATTAGTGTTTGTATTTAAACCGCGTCCACTGGCTCGGACGGCGGCTCTTTCTCGCCATGTTTGCACGCAGAGTGCTCGGCGGAGGGCAAAGTGGTGATTGGAGCTCCAAAATCATATGGGGCGCTCCGTCTGGAGCGTTAAAGCGACAGGGATGCGTGTTTTTCGTGCAAGCGCCACCAAAAACGCTGGGCTCGGCTCAGGCGAATCGGCTCTGTGTGGAGAAACACAGGATGATTTCATGAATAAAAAAGAGAGAACGAGGGAGGCACAGCGTCTCAACATACGTTTGTTCATACAGCACCGGGTGCATTCAGCCCGGGCAGACTTCAGCCCCCAGCCGGGGTCAGTGAGTCCACGGCGGAGTGAACAGGGTCAGCGCGACCTGGGTGTAACACCACTCGTCTCCACGCGGGGGCGACACAACATAGGAAACTGGTGGGGTTAATCAAGCGTCCACAATATGGACAAAAGTATTTGGACGCGTGACCACTCCACCAACAAAGACATTTAATTGTAATCGAATTCGAATAGACTTTAATATGGTATTAATTGCAGATACAACAACTTCTACCCATCTTGGAAAGTTGTCCATTCATTTTGAAACAGCAAGGTGCACTGTTTGTAATAACGTTCTTTTCCACAAGGGGGTGACAAAACACTATAGACGAATGGGCAAATGTTTATGTGGATAAACGTATTGCTATGCATGACTATTCCACTAACAGGGTATTTTTTATAGTATAGCTTTTCAATACATAGACTTTAATGTGGTCTATAAGTTTTGTATTTAGCTGAATGCACCAAAATGTATGATACATATTTCTGACATAATAAGAGAGCAGGCTAAAGTATTGGGTCTCCTGATCATTCCACCGTAGTTGTGGTGATGGGTCGTTCTTGAACGAGTCGTTCGTTTTGAACAAATCTTTAATGTGACTCGGGAAAAACGAGTCATTTTTAGGAGTGATTCGTTTAGTCGAGCATTTGCATTTGAGCTAGTCTCTGTAATTATTGAGTCTCAAACCCGAAGACTCGAGAGATGAACTAATCAATTCTTATTCCTGCTCAGGCTGCTTAGGTTAACATTACGGGGCTGTCACGTGATGAACGTATAACTCAAACCCCAAGGCTCGAGATATGAACGAATCAATTCTCTTTCCGGCTCAGGCTGCATTGGTTCACTAAATGGGCTGTCAGGTGATGAGCGAACGACTAAAACCCGAAAATTTGTCAGATAAGAGGCGAGGTGAGTGTATCATAGATTAAAAACACAGGTAAACAATGAATTAAACTTTCCTGTTTCTTATAGCATTATAGTTTTGTCTTGTTTGTTATGGAGGGCTAGAAGTGCCAAAATTAAATATATAAATATGGCAATAATTAAATCATTAAATGTGTCATTAATTGT
>JBBKCR010000038.1:22486522-22513642 GCA_037577295.1 Ladigesia roloffi
AGAGAGCGAGAAAGAGAGAAAGAAATGCTTTCTTTTAGGCTCGTCGGCCGTTTACATCATTATAGAACCTGCAGCTCCATCTAACTTTGCTTCTTTAGTAAACACATCCCACATATTTCTTTTTGTACAGTGCACACTCTCATTTTACACCTGTTTATCCCGTACATCTAGGGTCCTGAAACTGGTATCGATGCCGATTTTTTTGTATCGAGCTGCTTGATTACAAATTTGTTAAACAAATAAATAAAATACAAGTACGTAAACGCCCCGACAGCCTCACATTCTGTTTCAATGTATCTAGGAACATATATATGTTTGCGATGCCCATATTTCGCAACATTGTGCTCAACTCCATGCTTTCATACAATAAACACACAGGAGTCGTTTTACGTGAATCTTATCGTCAAACCCACCGCCCACATAGGAATGAAAACCGTTATCGAAAAGTTTCTGATGAGCATCGTCAGATCCGTTAGCTGCGTGTTTTGTTTTTTTGGGGGGGAGGTTCTTTTTTTTCTTTGAGGCTATGTTGGGGGACCCTTGTAGCCCCCCTTCCCCCCCTCAGCAGCACTCATTCCCAGACTCCCCGTGAGGAGAAAAGGCACCACGTGACGGAGCGGGGGCGGGCGGTACTAAAGCCATTTTGGGGACGGTGTCAGTTTCCAGAGCTCCAACAAGCGAAGCTACACACACACACATATACACGCGCGCACACACGCATACACACACACACACACAGCGTCTTTCAAACCGCCCAGAGGAGAGGAGAAAGAGCGAGCCGAGCCAGGAGAGCTGTTCAGGGCCCGTCTTTGTACTCGGCCGACCAGAGACGCGCCTCCTCGGAACTAAAGCTCGACAGAGGCTTGGGTCGGGTCGCTCGGTGTCGGTGCGAAGAGAGGCTACAATGGAGCTGCTGCTGCTGCGGTGGAGCCACTGCAACTGACAGCGTCTGCACTTCATTCCAAGATGGCCGCTTGGGTAGCATTCATTTTCTGCTGATCGACTCTCAACTTTCATTGTCTGCCAGAAATAATAACCGGGAGGAGAGATTAAAAATAAACCACCTCAACGCGAGCAAACGCAGGTACGTCGTTTATGGCGCATTGGGAGCCCTTTGAGAGCTTCCACGGTGCGCTAGGAGAGACTGCACACGCTGTAACAATGTTGCCTCCTCCTCCTCCTCCTCCTCCTCCTGCTCCTTGTATGGGTTCCGCGTCCTTCTTGTGCAAATTTGTATCAATTTAGTCCAAAAAAATAATCATGCGTGAGTCTTTGTGACAGTAAATTGGGCTCTTGTTTACCTACTCACCTCGCCCCCCTCCCTCGGGGTGTCGTTTCAAAAGTGAGAGCTAGAGCACGGGTCCCGAGCCCAGGGTTGACCACTTTTGCACGTTTGTTCTCGTTCAGTCTTGACACGTTCTCGTTGCACGGCTCCCGGAGTGTCGAGGTGGAATCGAGGTGGTCGCGATTATTCGCCCACGCGTTAATTGTTTTCACGAACCTAACTCACGAGAAACTGCAGGCGCGTGAAGCGGATCGGATAGTGTCGGATCGAATACGACCGGTTGTGGGGCCTTCCAGAGAGAAAGTCGGGTTATTATTGTGTAGCAGATGGATTTTACACCCAATTTTATGTCTTCTTGTTATTTTTTTTCTTATTGAAAAACGCACTGAATTTGTGGTTTTATGATTTTGTGAGTGAAGGTGTCGATCTGGATGAGCTATTAACTTAAAATGTATTTGTTTTTGGAGGGGTTGAACACAGTTTTCAGGCTCCAAACAGCGTTCATCTTAACACATCAAGCTGGAGCAAATCCCAAATGTTCATTACATGGTGTAAGAAGTTTTAATATGGGTAAAAAGTCACTTACACTGAATACGTTGTCTGTTGGAAATAGTTGAAGGCCGGAGACTGTAAATAAAAGTGAGAGAAGTTGCTAAATTAACAATATATTTTATGAGGCTCGCAGTTGATCTGTGTGGATCGTAGATATGACCTACCAGGTTCTCCATTATCCTTCTGCTTTATGACACACCTGACAGGATCCTGACATTTCAAGTCACCTGTTCCAGCTCTGGTTCCTAATTGTTGGATGACCACTTGTATCTGAAAAGATCTCGAAAAAAAAGATCTTGAAAAATGAACTTATTGATTTAAAAATATATATTTTATACATACCAAGCCAGAAACGTGCCTGAAGAAGAGCTGTCGGGTGAATCTGCCTGCAAGTTTATCAGCCAAACCCGACACTGTGAAAGAGAAGCTGGGCATGTGTGAAAGGGGTTGACAGCTTGTAACTGCATGGCTTAAAAAATCAACCAAAGTTCTCCCACTGCCGACACGTTTAAAAAGTGTTGGAATAAAGATTTCCGATGGTACAGCCTAAAAGCAAATGGTCATGTTTACAGACTTTGGGCAAATTTCGTTTTTTAAAAACAAAGACTGGTCTCCTTTGCTTAAAAACATCCCCGTGTGTGGTAGCAGAGCTTGGAAAACCAGCTTTGTGCGCATCCGCGGTCTTTGCCGCTGTTTTGGCATGTGCGGAGATTTAAAGCGGGTCCGCTAAAAGCAGGTCTGCGGAGCTTCCGACAGGCTTTGGTTCGCCTCTGTAGACAGTTCGGGAGTAAATGAAACAGCACGAGAGGCAGCAAGTGTATTTAATTCTCATTCGGAGGGCTTTATAGGTGCTGTTTTTTGTGCAGAGGCAGCTGTGCACCGAAGCAGGAGCTCAACAATGGCGCATCACTAACTCGCCCGTGATTCGAGACGGGGCTGGTAAAATGGCAGCCGCGGCGGAAAGAATCCCTCATGCCGTCGCGACTGGAGCCGTGAGGTTTTAAAAAAATCCTCCGTGCATTGAAAAGTCATGTTTTTATTCTTTATGATTGGAGCAGGCCGGTGAGCCCCGCTACAGACTGGCAAATCTATTCCGTCGCCATAGCAACAGTGAGCGTTTGAGTTTCAGCGCGTGAGCCCACCTCACCTATGTCAATGGCGTGAAATCGTGTTGCGGTTCAATTATTGTTAATATTATTATAGTTATTATTATTTTTAGTAGTAGTAGTAGAAGTAGATGAAGCAGTGATATTTAATCTCGCGAGATTTACCTACAGGCGAAATATTTTCACTCTTATTGAGGTTCTGCTTTTTGGCCGTATTATTTTATTTCGTGAGTTTTACCTACAGACAAGGTAAAACGCGACCACGATACAAACCAAAACTGCCTTAAATAGCAGAATTATTATGTAAAAACCAGATTTCTGAGCCGTTTTGTCCCTGAAAACGGAAACACGTAACACTGATGTGAACAAGGTCGCGTGGAGAGGCTCAGCTGAATTTTTCTGCTTGATGGCGCTTAAAAGAATGCATAAATTGCGATAAAAAGCGACCACGCTGCAAAACAAAATCAGACCAAAGGCTGAATTATAAGTTGCAAAAATATTTCTGTTTTTGTCAGTGGAAAGTGAAAAACTGAACAGGGTGATGCAAAAACTTCAATTATTGCATTGAGGCTATAATTGAGGGTCCCAAATTGATATTTAAGGCTACGGGCGAGATAAAAGGCCGCCACGCTACAAACAGAAGCTGTCCAAAGGCTTCTTATGAGGAATAATTATTACGTGGAAATATATTTCTGGGCTGTTTTTGTCATTGAAAACCGAACAGTATGATGTGAAAAAGGTCTTTCGCGTCTCTTATGCTATTATTGAGGGCGACGAATTGATTATTCTGGTTATGGGACTGCTTCCGTATTCCAGTACCGTGAGGTTTAGAGGTTTACAGACTTGAGAAGGCAGAGATAACAATACAATTAAAGCGAAACCATTTTAATATACGGTTGATGGATGTATGGCTGGAACGCCGAAGCCCACATTTCAGTTCTCCGTGTTGTTTTTTTGTACTTTTCGACTCTCAGGTTTGAAGCTTCACATGAAGATGCATCGAACAACGAGGATCAAGATCACGGAGCTTAACCCGCACCTGATGTGCGTGCTCTGTGGGGGGTACTTCATCGATGCCACCACAATCGTAGAGTGTCTGCACTCGTGTAAGTCTCAGATTGACTTCAGCTCTCAGTTTAGCTTTGAGACGAAACGTGTCTGCGTTTCTTTTGCGGTTCGGCCCTGATTTTCTCCTTCTGTCTGCAGTCTGTAAGATGTGCATAGTGCGGTACCTGGAGACCAGCAAATACTGTCCCATCTGTGACGTCCAAGTTCACAAAACTAAGCCTCTGCTGAACATCAGGTGCGTTAATTTTCCATCGCGGTCATTTCACTTCAGATAAATTGTGGCGTATTGCGCATGCGCTTGTGTATATTTGGTGTAAAAATTAGACACATATGTGTCTATTACTACACGTGTCTATTTCTAACTCTGTCGACTTCTACATGTCTATTTTTATATGTGAATTTCCACATGTGTTATTTCTAAGTGTGTCTATTTCTATATAACAAACAAGCTTCTTTCTCTTAATAATTTAAAAACAAAACCCTCACACTCTAAGTTTGCCCCCTTTTTGGTAATGGCTTTCCTGGTTTTGGTGCTTGATTAAGCTAAATGACATTGTTTGTATACAGGTCGGATAAAACACTCCAAGACATTGTGTACAAGCTGGTTCCTGGGCTGTTCAAAAGTAAGTTTCTGGTTGTTGGTGAGACGATGTGTGGTGATAGTAATGCTTAGAACTGAGAAAAGGGCTTTTTTTATTTTAGCGATTCCTGATTTTTTTTTCTGTTTAATCATTAATTCTTATAAGAGGTTTAATTATGTTTCACCCCAGTCTCGTTCTGTCCCTGCTGAGAGGGTGTTGATGTGCTGCTTGTGCTTTTGTTGTTCAGATGAAATGAAACGAAGGAGGGATTTTTATGCAGAACATCCATCAGGTGACGGTAACAGAATTTGTGATTTAAAAAAAAATCATAATTAATAAAATCACCTTGCTTATTACCTAAATTAAGCCACTGTGATGTTTTTCTTTTCTCATTCGGTGCTGCAGCTGCTAATGGATCAAATGAGGATCGAGGAGAAGTGGCGGATGAAGACAAGAGAATTATTGCTGATGATGAGATCATCAGTCTTTCAATTGAGTTTTTTGATCAGAGCAGGTGGGTTTGATTAAAAAAACTGTCCACATTAGGAATTTCTAACTGCTCTTTTCTTTTTCTTAATGTACCTAGAGGTGTTTCCAAACTATTATTTGTAAAATAACCATTTACTTATTATTTTAACCCCTTAAACTCAGATTTGAAAGTGGTAATGCAGAAGAAAAAGAAACTACAAAAGAGGTGATTATATAAATTAAAAGTTCTTATTTGAAACATATTTTGACCAGTTTAACGTACCGGGAGGCCTGTCTGTCTTCACCTATGTTCAAATCGCTGTGGGATTTTTTCCCCAGGTGAACGTGAAGCGGTATCTACAGTGCCCTGCTGCTATGACAGTCATGCATCTCAGAAAATTTCTCAGAAGTAAAATGGATATTCCATGTACCTTTCAGGTAAGTTACAGGTTTAAAATCACAATCATTTTTGGTGTGTTTTTACATCATGTAAGCCATGTTTTAAAAATAAATACAGTTTTGAGCCAATGGATTTTCCCAATTTTAGGTCGAGGTCATGTATGAAGACGAGCCTCTTAAGGATTACTACACATTAATGGACATCGCCTATATCTACACCTGGAGAAGGGTAGGAGAAGCACTTTCTTTGTCCTGGTTTCATAAAATAAAAGTGTTTTTACAATTTACAGATCTCATTTTTGAGCTCTTAATCTTCCTTTGCTTATTTTTTACGAACATTATTAAAACTGCAGCGTTCACTAAGCACTGCTTTCCCCAAGTAAAAGTGTCCTTTACAGTTCTTTGAGCTATTGATCTTTGTTTATAAAGAATAAAGAAATATTATAAATGAGAGTAATTATTTAGTAATAATATTAAAACAACATTGTGACTTTATTACCTATATTCAGTCTTCATTTGCTCTGGGTTTACAAAGTAAAACTGTCTTTATACATTAAAGGGTTTATTTTCAAGCTATTAGTCTTTCTTTCTTTCTTTCTTTCCTTTTTTCTTTCTTTCTTCCCATTATTCTGTTACCACAATAATTATATGGTAATAACAATAATTAATATGTTATTTGACTGAAGAAGGGGATGAAGAATGCTTACGTGTTTTTTTTTTTTACAGATGTCATTTTTGATCTTAGTTAATCATTTGTTATTCGTAATCGATATAAAGGCACAGCAGTGATAATTTGGTAATATTCTTTATAAATATTATTCCATTGAAGTATAACTGATCTGTGAGGTTTGTGGCTGTGAGATTGAGGATCTGGGCGTCTTGTTTTGGCTTTAGGGGTCAAACTGATAAACTGTGTTGTAGAATGGGCCCCTACCCACTGACTTACCAAGTGAAAGTGTCTTTTACATTTCACTCTTAATCATTCTTTCTTAGTTTCTTTGTCTTTCTTTCTTTCTTTCTTTCTTTCTTTCTTAAAATGATGCCAAAACAGCAATTATTTTTTTTATGTTTTTTCTTTATTTTTTCTTGCCCTTTGTAAGTTCTGTAACTGTGAGGAGCTGGTTTTGGGCTTCGATAGGTTGGCTGTAACAAAAAATGTCATATGTAAGTTCTGTATATGTGCGTGTTGGGCCCTGATTATGGGTTCTAGCTAATTCTAAATTGGTGACCTGTGTTTTTCAGAACGGGCCGCTGCCGCTGAAGTACAGGGTTCGTCCGGGCTGTAAGAAGATGAAGCTCAGCAGCCCGAGGGGCGGCGGCGCGGCTGGGGGCAGAAAGCCCGAGACAGAGAGCGATTCGGGCAGTGAGAAGCCCAGCAGTCCATCCGCCTCTGTGCCCGCCGCTGCCCCCTCCACTTCTTCCTCCTCGTCCAGCCCTGGTGGTCCAAGCAAGGCCCCACGGCCGACCTTCCCCCACATCTCAACGTTGAATGGAGTCTCCGCCAAATCCAGCGCCAACGGCCAAACCCCCTTCAGCAACAAACCCAGCAAGGGCTCTCTGAACGGCTCCGGCACTCTGGGGTGACCCATGGACTCACGGACACCAAAACCCACCGGAACCCACCAGAACCCAGAGCCTGTCCTGTAGATGCTTTCTTTTCAAACCTCCTTTTTTTTTTTTTTTTTTTTTGTATTATATATGTTTAAATATATATACTTGTTTTTTTGTCAAGATGTGAAACAGGGCATTGATTGATTCTTGTTCATTACCAAGCTGTTCTTTTTTCCCCCTTTCTTTCATTGGCTGAAGGAAAAATTGTGAAGCATATTTTGTGGATGAAGGAGGGGAGAATCCCAACATGTTTTTTTTTTTTTTTTTGTATAAATGCCCAAAAACAGTTAATTTAGCCTAGAACATAAATGTGTAGATTTTGTTTCTTTTTTTTCTTTCTGTCCTTGATTTAGAAAAGAATATTTAAAATAAAAAGTACAACTTTTTGGAATGTCATTGATCCAAATCAGTTAAAAAAAAAGTTAAGTAAGGGCTATTAAGTTCTTGTCAGCAGTGACATGATTATGAATTAATGCATAGTTTGCCATCAGTCCCTCTGATTAGAAGCTAAATAAAGAGATTAGAGATACAAGTTGTGAATTCTGAGCTCCAAGTGAGAGCTTCTGTTTTTCTCAAATCAATGAAAGTTACCAAACTGCAGAACCAGAGGCTTGGATGTGTTCCTTATCTGTCAGGACTTTGTTTTGTAAGTTTGTGTGAGTGTGTGTGTGTGTGTGTAAAGGAATACTTGTAGTATTATGTTCTCTAAGCTCCACATCTCTCGTAATATTCATCACAACCGTCAGTTTAAGCCAGTGTATCATTTATTGTTGCACAATATGAAACCTTTATCTAAATAAACGTTTTACATTTTTATTACTAAACACAGCCGTTTCGTGTGAAGGTCTATACAGCTGGAGAGGTCGCATATTTAGCCATTTTAGCATTTTATTGGGAAGTGTGTAAGTTTATTAGCAAATTCATAACACGAGGTGTAAGGAACTGTTACAGCACCAGTCCGGGCGGAATAAATGCGAAATAATAGTTCCGTGTCAAATCACATCTCCATACTTTCCATATTTCATGACTGAATTCGGTTCAAATGGCTGTGTGCTATTTTTGTTGTACGTTCGGATCAGTTCTGTCCCAAATCACAGAAACTTTCCATACTTCATTACTGAAAACGGTTCGAATCTTTCTATTTTTGTTTTACGATCTAATCAGTTATGTCCCAAATCACACTAACTTTTCATACTTCATTACTGAAAACGGTTCGAATCTTTCTATTTTTGTTTTACGATCTAATCAGTTATGTCCCAAATCACACAAACTTTCCACATTTCATTTCTGAATACGGTCCCACAGGCTGGTGTACTATTTTTAGTATTACTATTCTGTTGCTTCTTAGTTTGGGACGCTATTTAGTCTCTGAGAAAGTAAAATAAAATACAATTTTACCCAGTTCCAATAAACATATTTCCCCGTCATTATAGGGTATTTTTTGTCTACTGAGAGTTATTTTCGTTTTCTTTCCATTTATTGAAGAAATCCAATATTAGGAGTGATATATTAATGTAGAAGGCCCAACCCAGCTGAATGTCTTGCTGATCTATACTTAAACGCCTTTTATAAGAATCTGATCCGAAAAAGGGGTTATAGAATCAAGGCGAAGGTTCGATTTGGAAGTTTGAATGTTTCAAGGCTTCAATTCGAACAATAAGTCGTTAAAGAACCCTTTTAAAAACGTTCTGTGTTGTGAGAAATGTGATTTGACTGGTTGAGCAGGTTAACTTACGTGCGTTTTACTTAGTTATTATTTATTTATTTTTATTATTGACTGTTCCCCTGAAGACTGTCGAGTAAGAAGGACAGCGCAGCTATGTAAGGGGTTTCCTAGCTCCTGCATATACGAAGAGATAAGGTACGATTATAAATAAAAAAGACCAATAAATAAAAATAATAAATTAATAATAAATCCGTTTCTTTTCGATGTAAAGTTTTGACTAGAACTGTATCCGCTTATGTCAAAAATGAACGATGTATTTCAAATAATATTTAGGCAAAGTTCATAATGATAGGCTACTGGAACTGAAGGTTAATGGCAGTTAATTCTCATGGTTTTATGTTTTGATTAACACGAGGTCAAAAAATTAATAGTCTATTAATTACAGTAAATGATTACGTTTGGATGGGTAATCTGAAAAAACATCTTTAAAAGGGGTTAAAAATGTCGCTTAAACTCCAAAAAGCTGGTCGATTTCTGTCCACGCGCGTGCAAAATAAATATTTTCAAAAAATCTGAAGAAATGTTTGATAATTTTCAAGCTTTTGAGAGGAGGCGCAGGGTTTATACACTTGATTAAAAAAACTTACTAAATACTGAGCGGGTGTTAACTAATTATATAATTTATTCTTATTTAAAAATGTAAGAATATTTTGAGTGATTAGTAATGAGATACATAAACGAGCGATGTTTTCTAAAGCAATTTAAATTAAGCTGCATTTGGCAAAAACGTGCTGAACCGCTTGAAAAGACCACTGAAAGACAAATAGAGAGCAGCTAATGGTAAAGTCTATAGAATCAGGCCTGTTTTTTTACCCCAGATTCTTTTTTTTTCTTTCACTATTTAATATCCCGTTTAAATCAAAGCTGTTATTGAATAAAAAGATACTGGTGTGCATTTTTACTGTTAAACAAAAATATTTGGTTTGTAGGTTTGGGCTGCATGCCTGTATCCCGGTTGTATCTAACTAGTTTCTTAAATAGAGATAAAGTTTCCTTACTAATTTCATTTTTGCCTTAAAAAACACAAAATGGCATAAAAAATAAAAATGAGACTCAATGGACCCGATTAACACGAGGTCGTGGCGGGTAGGCCTTGTGGGTATGCCCTCTGCTGGCCACACAAGAAACTGCAGGGCAGTTTAAATTGTTTAAATACGCTAAATGGACGAAGGTATTGGGACGCCAATACCTAAAGGGACGTTAATGACATTGCATTAAAATACAAAATCTTTTGGTCCCCGCTTTGCAGCTATAACAGCTTCCACTCTTTTTGGAAGGCTTCTTGAATGAGAATTTGTGCCCAATCATTCTGTAGAGCATTTATGAGATCAGGCACTGATTTTGGACAAGAATGCCTGGCTCAGATTGCTCCATTCCAGTTCATTCCAAATGTGTTGGATGGGGTTGAGGTCAGGGCTCTGTGTGGGCCAGTCAAGTTCTTCCACACTGAACTATTTATGGACCTCGCTTTGTGCACTGGGGCAGTCATTCTGGAATGGAAATAGTTTTTCCCCAAACTATGTCTACAAAGTTGGAAGAATGGTGCTTGTCCAAAATGTCTTGTCATTCTTAAGTATTAAAATGTTCCCTCTACTGGAAGTAAGGTGCTACCTGGATTTTATAAAGGCGTGCATCCCAAAATGTTTATGAATAGGAGTAATGAATACACGGTTACTGACAAACCAGCCTATTCAATTTCATATTTTAAAAATACTCAATTACTAAAAGTAATTTTAAATTTAGAAATACTTGTATTTGCTCAAGCTCATTAAATGAAATGCAGTAAAAAAGAGCCAGGGTGAGCCAAGCATCTTTTTATTGAGCGATGCTGATGGAGAAGTGCTTAAAAAAAAAGATTACAGCACATACACATGAGAACTGTACGCATTCATTACGTGAACAACATCAACAATGACGAGTAGTCCGACCAACCTTTTTTTGATAAGATTCTCTTAAAGGGGTTGTTCTTCTGTCCCTCCTTTCTATGAAATGCTTCACCATTTGTGTCAGATTCAGAACTACACAACCTGGTGGTTTTCCTTTTAGTAAATGCTGAGCTTAAAACACCAAAGAAGTTGAGACAAAGCAGAACTGACCATTTATCAGGAATATATTTGCAAACCCATAGATAAAAAGAGTTTTTGCCTCTGTGACTGTAAATGACGGATATCAAATTCATCATAACCACAAGTAAATGTTCACAATGTTCTTCTGCAGCGATGTGTGTGTGGCTTTCAGGCTTTAAAAGATCTGCCTTTAAGTTTTCTTTGTCAAAAAGCGTTTAACATGGCTTGTAGTCATTCTTGTAAAGCTGATAAAGCAAATATAGGAATACAGGATACATGTCTCAAGTCGTTTTCAAAAGCGTTTGATATAACCAGCGCCGCGCTGTTGATGCACCAGGTGCCTGGTTTTTTAAAGCGGAGAAACAGAACGATGACAGATTTGCTGGTTTCGCTCACTGGCAAACCTTCAGGTACGCAAACACTCAGTCAGAAGATCACAAACAGGTTATATGTGAAGATATTTACAGGAACATCAAAACCACCGCCGGATTCGTCCTGTTTCGCCTCTCCCTTTGTTTTAGAAAATAACGTTTGCAAACTTTGATCTTTTAAAAAACAAAACAAAACAAAAAAACGATTAGAATACAAAATTAAATAGTCCCCAGTAAAAAAGGCACACCCTCGCACAGTGTAGATATTGATGATGTTTTCAACACGTTACAGGAAGGATATATTTTACGAAAAAAAAACCCCATAGTGTAACTTTCTCTATGAGATTAAATATTATAATACTTCAGTCCACCGAGAGGAACATTTAGAGCGAGACCAAAAGATCTCCTGGTTCTTACAGTGCCGCCAAAAACGTCTACAGCAGCAAAAACTTAAAAAAAAAAATTAAAAAGTCACTCTCACTGGAAGCACGGTCCAATTTACCCGAAGCAAATGCACTGTTCGAAAGAAAGGGATGTAAAAATATATGTTTTCTTCCCCACAGAACGCTGTCTAACGGCGTAGATGAGAAGACTGTTCTCCTTTATTTGAGGATTACAAAAAGTGGCGATGCTATTAATATTTCTAATCTTCCTCTTGTCTAATATACTCTACACAATCTCACTACTATTGCATAACCCCCTGCCCGTCAGTGGTAAAATTGGTATAATTTGCATAAATATTTTGGTGCATTAGATCATGTGCAAATAACTTTTATAGGGCTCATCTGTGCAGATGGCACAAAATCTACAGTCCAGATAAGAAATTCACTTTTTGCACGACTGTCCACTCAAAAAATGGACTGAAAAAAAAAAAAACGGTCATCTCTCTCTATGGTTCTTTTTCTCAAATGGTACAAGTGCTCAGCAAAACATTTAGAATAACCCACAATGCCCAGATATGTGGTCTGGAACCGGAACAGCCTGATATGGTGGATATTAAGTTTAGCCTCGGATCATGTTTATAGTGTCTGAAAATCCTCTGCAGTGTGTGGTTAAGGTTAACTTGGTTCTCTTGAGGGTTTTTTCTTTCGGTAAACGTAGACAGAGTAAGAGTTAAAAAGCAGCTCTGAGGATTCCAGATAAACACACAATAATATCACTCAACGTCCCACTCAACAATATCTAACACAGTTAGGTGTACAGCACAGTATAACGCACAAGTACATGATATTTATCCATCCACTGCTTGGTATCAATTTAATTTCGTACTTCTTTTTGGGATAAAAATAGCCAAATGAACACAGGGGGAAAAAAAACAAAACAAATGTAAACAAACAGATCCCAGTATCACAGGGATCTCACAGAAGCCTCTCAGAAGGGGCGGAGGCTTCAAATCCCTCCTAAACCTGATCCTGAGATGAACTTCAGGCAGCAGTTAGGACAGAATGGTGGTGATGAAGTCATAAAACCTCTTGGAATATTGCTCCGGATTGACTGTTGAAATCTCTGCTCCAGCCTATGAAGTGTAGAAAACGTTGAGAACGTTAGAAACTGAAAAATATGTGACACAGCACATAAAATAATTTGACCTGTTCAATATACCTCCAGCAGGTGGCACTGTGGCTTTACATAAATGTGCTAGATACACCACATGGACAAAATTATTGTGACAAATCTCTTTATTCAGGGTTTGGGCTAGGCCCCTTACTTCCAGTGTAGAGCTTGGTGTAAAGTTCATACGTCCCAATACTTTTGTCCATAAGGTTTACATTAAAAAAAATTCTACTGGATGGCCTGAGACTGAGATGAAGTAATTAAAGAATAGACAATCAAGTTAATTACCAAGTAATTACAAAAAACGTCAGTGACTAACCTTTAATTAAATACATTTTAATCAAAATAACCATTTAACACACATTCTACATTTTTCATCACCATAAAAAAGAATGGCACAGACATATACAAAAAGAAAATGGTAAAAAAACTAAATGTAAGAGAAAAATATTCCGTATTTATCATAGTTGGCTTATAGCATTCACACACCTTCTCTTCTTCCACATTTTACATGACAGACGTATTCTAAAATAGATTTTAGTATATATTTTTTCTCAGATACCTACACACATTTCTCCATAATGACAAAATGAAACCACACCCATGGCTTACTATTTTGTTACTATTTTACTGACCGGTGGAGTGCTTTAGCTATGGTTGACCTTCTGGATGGTTGTACTATCTTCAAATGAAATTGCTGGAACTCCACCATAGTGACCTTGGGGTTCTTGGTCATCTCTGACCATGATCCTTCTTCCCAGATTACTCAGTTTGGTCGGGAAGCCATAACTTATTTTCTGGCGGTTCTGAGTTCCTTCCATTTCCAAATAATGAAGACCAGGATACTTTTTGGGAATTTGAATGCTGCATCCTTCCTTTGTGCCTTGAAACAATCCAGTCTTGGAGGTCTACAGACAATTCCCTAGACTTCACTGATTGGTTTCTGCTCTGATATGCACTGTCAACTGTGTGACTTTTTATAGACAAATGCATGCCACTCCAACTCATGTTCAATCGATTGAATTTACCGTTGGTGGAGTCGAATGAAGTTAGAGAAGCATCACAAGGATGATCAATGGAAATCTGATGCACATGAGATCAATTTTGCCTGTCATAGCTAAGGGTCTGAATACTTATGTACCTATTGTGTTTACATGTTTACATTTTTAGGAATTTAAGAAAATATCTGAAAGCATGTTTTTACTTTACCATTATAAACTATATTGTGTAGATTTTGTAAAATAAATATATATTCAGATCAATTTTAGAATAAGTCTGTGATGTAACGTAATGTGGAATAGTGAAGGGCCGTGAATACTTTCTCGTGGTACCGTATGTGTACTGTTTGGTCCAAAGACCTTCCTCCATGTCTCAGATTTCCAATTTTAGTGTTCTAAAGTTTCTTCTATTTTGGTATGAAAGGCTTCTAGACAGCTACACATCCTTTCAGGCCCACATTGTCTTCTTCCAGTGGAGGGACAGAAATAACTTATTTTTTCAGATCTAAAGCAAGAGTGAAGCTTGGTTACTCCATCTCTTTACTGTCTGTGAGATTTTCCTGGTCTACCAGGCACTGTATAATAGTTAGGAGCCCCATTTTCTCTACATTTTAAATCATTTTTTTAATATAGTTCTCCACTTTCATGTGCAAGTGAAGTCTCTTCTATCTAATCACCTAATAAATATCTCTTTTAAGGGATTCTACAGACACCTGATGAAGAAATGTGTGAGACAGTTAAGATGTTTTGCTCATATAAATGTGTGACTATAATTTAATTGACATGTTGGTAAACACAATAATGTTTGGGGGAAACTCTGGGTTTAAAACTAGAAGGAGGGAAGACCTAAGCTGTTGAGGGGTTAAATATTTCCTGAAAACGTAATGGCTGTTTTGAATGATCGAATGACTAAATACTGTAAATTCCAGACTATAAGGCGCTACATTTTCCCTCATGTCAGACACGGATTTGCGGACGGACCTTTGGGAAGGCGACACATTTTATCGGCTCGTTTTGGGTTGATATGTTTTATGCGCAACTCTGCCGCATCTGTGACGAGTGTTTAGGCTCAAACTCCAGGACCAATCCCGGATGACTCGTATTCTCAGAGCGAGTCAGAGAGCGGGCACAGCCCACTAAGGCCCGCCCATGACGAAGATAAGGAAGATGAAGATGCCGATTAATTACTTTTCCTGGTAGGCTACAGTATATATATACGGGATATATTTTTACCGGCCATTAGGAGATGGAATGTTGTTCCTGCATTGTTCAGTAAAAAGCAGAAGCAAAATAATGTGTGTGTTACTGATACGTGCATGTACTTAAAGGTAGCCGTGTTATGTAACCATGTTTAAAAGTTGTAAAAAATCTGTGTAGATATCTCATATTACAACATCAGACACATGCAGCTTATAATGCGGTGAACAAAATTGATTTTCTTTCTAAAATTAGAGCATGCAGCTTTTAATCAATCAGGTGTGGTCTATTGTCTGGAATTTACGTTAAACTAAAAGGCGACCTTTGTCATTTCAGTAAATTAAATACAATGCATTTAGGTTGAGGCAGTCTAAAAACAGAGTGGTAAAACTGATATATTTTCTTACCCCATGCTTCACTGTCTTAGCTGCATGAGCTGCTTTCTTCTTAGCATCATAAGGTGTGAGGATGTCTATGATTGCCATGAAGTAAACTTCCTTTTTGGGCGCATCTGAAAAGACGAATGTTGTTTATTTATTTCACACAATCAGAATCATGTCTCTTCACTGATCCTGCAGGAAACTGCTTATTTTACAATTGCTCATGTTATGACAAAAAAAAAATAAAAGTGCAGAAAATATTTGTAGTAAAAACACTAATATGACATGTAACAGGGGTCACCAACTTTTCTGAGACTGAGGGCTACATCACAGGTACTGAGAATTGCTACCAGTTTCATTTACTAGTGCTGAGGATACCTAAAGTTCATGGATAATGTTTTAAATGTGTTTTTTAAAGATATTGTCATTTTTAAACAGATATAATTGCAAATGTGATTAAAAAAGAATAGCAACAGGATAAAATAACATGTTAGACGCTGCTCCCTGGTGAGTTGTGCTATATTTGGGACCCGCGCCTAGGGCTACTCCTGTGGTCCCTGGGGGCACCCTGGTGCCCACAGGCACCACGCTGGTGACCTCGATATATATATATATACCCTGATATATATAATATACTATAGATATACAAATAAATAAAATAACTGCTCACATAGACTACAAGTAACTAGGACATTAACAGAAAAACCAATTAGTTGATGCGTCGATGTCAGAGGCACAAGTCGATGCCCCCTGAGAGAATTTGACAATTCGTGTTTATTTCTTCTCTCTGTGAGCATGCTTGTGTACACAAAGCAATCCACGCCACATTCCTTGAACCAATTATTATATTCACTTCATTAAAACGGCAGTTTCGTTGGTGTGAGGGGAATCTAAACATAGACAAGGCAGCAGAGGCTGCAGGAGGCATAGATACATCATGTGTAGGGAGATACTTCACTCTAGACACACAAACAGCATGGTGATGTGCAAGTTAGTGTTAAAGTGCAGTACAAGTACCGGCATTCTGCATGGCATCTGAAACAAAATCCTCTAGCTAACATGGCTAATGCTAGCACTGCACAGAGTTGTTCAGTCCAGCGGATGCTGAGTGGCTGCGTGGCTCAAATTTTCCCACTTTCTGTTGTAAACTTGCCAGAAAATTCATGTTATCAGCCTGTTTTGTTTTGTTGAATTTTCATGTTTACTGTTAATGTTACAAAAAACTTTGTTAAAATTTGCTCATTGTTGGATGTCTGTGCAAACAACATGTCGACTCCTCTTCGACTGTAGTGACAGATAAGTCAATCTGAAAATATCTGAAGTCATTCATTCCCAACAATTATCACAAATAGTGGCTCTATACTGAGTCCAATTATTGCAAATAATAGTGACATCAATAGCGATATTTCATACAGTAGACGATTGCAAATAATATGATACTGTACATTATGTCTGATGTGTGGTGTGTAACAGGGGGAGGAGTTATAGTCTGATGGGTGTGTAACAGGGGGAGGGGTTATAGAGGCTCATGGGGAGGAAGATGCTGGTGTGTCTGTGACTAAAAGTACTATTCTGATTCCACCACAACACCACATCACTGATTTGACCACATACATTTGAACAGTTATTGTTGGAGCAGCCTGCAGAAGGTCTTTTTGACGTCTTTTTCGGGTGATCAGCGTTGTCCAGACTGAAGACTAGACAATGTTCTCTTTTTGGCCACAGAGACCTCTTTTCTGATCACCTTGTTATAGACTAGAAGTCAATTCACAACCTTGGTCATGTTGATAAACTTTCCTGTAGGGCAGTTCTACTTAGTTGTGCATTATTCCTGGTAATACTTTGAATGACATTCATATTCTGCAAATAAAACATAACAAATTTCCTCACTCTCATTACTCCGGATGGCGTAGACGTCAATGTTGGGGTCGAACTCCCCAGGACCCAGAGGCTTGTTGCTGTCTAGTGTATTGCTGGGGCTATCGGGTGGGGTCCCCGTCACCCCTCCGTCACTCTCTGTTCCTTCTTCCTCTCCTGCATCGTTATCCTCGCTCTCCTCCTCCGGCTGCTCCTGCTCCCCACGCTCCACGTCATGAAGCCCCACCAGTAGGCTGTAGTCCATCAGCTTCAACTGTGCCAGAAACTACAAATATAGTTTTTGATTATTTTGGATGAAGGACATTCAGTGCCATGTAACAAGATGAACAGGAGACAAATATAAAATTCACCAGTTTGTTAACATGAAATTCCCTTCAAGTAAATAACAACTACAATTCAAAAACTGGAATACATTGTTTTCAACAATAAAAATCACATTTCCTGCAGATGCATGAGTAAAATGTTTCAAATAACATATATCTTTTAAGACAGTATAAATTCTACTAAGATAATTATATTATAATTATAAGGTTAAAACATATTGTAGAAAGGTTCAAAAATATTGTAGGATATTGTCCAGATGAAGAACAGAGTTGATTCCAAAATTTTGAGAATAGAATCAGTGTCTCTAACAACAAATTTTGTATGTGGCACATTACTTTACATTACAGATGCAAGAAAAAATTTATTGGTATGTATTGCAATTCTTTTCTTCTTTAATTAATGTACTGCCACTCTGACTCCGACACTTTTTTTATTTATTTAATTTATAATGTATATGTTTTAAATTTGAGGAGGTAAAATGTCCCACATCCTCTATAATCCTTAACTGACAGGCAGCACAGCATCTTATCTAGTAGGAACTTTTGGCTAACTTCTAACTTTATTTAAAATTCATTCAGTTGTATTTCAAGTTGTCTTGCACTGTTTAAAGGCTTTGGTTTTTGAGGCTGAAATATGTTATTTTAGTTTACTGATGTAGCTACTGAATAAAGTTTTAGTGGTATGACTAAACACATGAATAAAATTACAGTCAGTAATTAGAATATATATAAAATCGTATTACATATCTAATCAGCAACTACAAATCCTAATATTGTATCAGGATGTCACTGATCAGAATCAGAATCAGTTTTATTGGCCAAGTATACTTGCATATACAAGGTGGTGTTATTCACAACACCACTAAAAATGTGCAATATTTTATTTCTCATATAATCAATTCTAGTTGATATCAAAAACATTGAAGGTTTAAATGATCTGTCCAGTGTCTAATTTGTAACACTTTATTTTATTTGTCTAAGAAAAAAGTGGATTCCACCAGGCTGTGAGGATGGAAATAAATACAATAAGGTCTGAGTTTAACAGCTGTTTCTGTCAAACTGCACACAAACCTCCACATCGTTCTTGAGCTTCTCCAAGAACATCTTTTTTGCCTCCTCATCTACGCATATTTTCTGGGCGTCATTGATGAAGTCGTTGTCTTTGTAAGTTGGGAGCTCCTTTGTCTAATATTCCCATTGGAAAAAAGATAGAAAGGGTGTTAGCAAAAACCTTCGGAAAAACTTTGGAAAATATCTAACTGAAGCTAAGGGAAAGTCTTAGAATAGGAAAATGTTTTCAGCGTTCTTTGAGAATAGGGCTGCACAATATGAAGTAAATACTAGAATTTAGTGATTATATTGCTACATATCTTATCAAATATTTTTGTAATGCACTGTTCAGTCAGTAATGTGGTGTGACTGATCTGCATTATATTAAACAAAATAATTTACCTGTTTTTAGATTGGCCAAGACATAATAACGTAAAATGATTGGTTAGAGGGCTCATTTGCATCATACTTTGAGTTCTCAGTAGCATAATAATTATTTAAAGACATATTGTGCAGCCTTATCACTTTCAGTTCACTTCTGCATTGAAAATGTAAAATTTTTATGTCAGTTTTGAAAAGCTGGTCTAAAGAGAGCAGAAGCAGCAGGCACTCTGGGTTCAGCAGGGTAGTGTGAGTAGAGAATTAAAGCAGTGACTGTCTACTTGTTTTTGTATGTTTCTATCACTTTTTTTTAGGCATGTCTTCAGGAATACGGTTCAGAGTGTACATGACTGTCTGTGTATGTGGTGACACACTCAGTGTTAAAGTACAGTAAAAGTGTTCAACTCTTCAATGACAAGTCAAGGACAGTGTCATTTACGTCTCTTTTGTTTTATCCCAGATCTCAGCAAATCTAGGGCAATAATTTCAATGAGGTCTTTCAATGTAACATACTGTTCATACATTAGAGACTGAAATAACAAACACTTCAAAATCTGCATAATTAAAAAACGAACCTCTTAAAATAACCTTGTAATTACACCCCAATTAGTTTTAATTAGGCGAGCAATTCATCCTACTATAAACCATAAACAGGATTATGTATCCAGGGCCTTTTTAATTAGGCCAAAGAATATTCTCAGACCAAACAATGACTTTGTTTCCCACATTCCAATCTCTTGCCAGACTGAAAAATACACCTTGAAAGTTGTCACATTAACACAGGATCACATAAAAAATTTCATTTACTTGGTACATATCATAAATGGTTTAAAATAGCTGACCTCAAACCGTACAAAACACCAGTTTACATACCAATAGAACAATTACTCCATTCAATCCATGTCTAGAGAACCTTTAGAACTTCACTGATAACACATGGTGATTTTTTAAATACCTTAATGACACATTTGATTAAGAACCGTTGCTTTTTAGACCAGGGGTGTCTAATCTTGTCAGCAAAGTGAGGGTGAGGAAAAAGGTTTTCAGTCCAACAAAGCAGGATTGCTGTTTGACAACCAAGTCCAATAGATTCAGCAGGCGTAACCAGGTGTGTTCCTGCTCCTGCAACCTTTGTGGACATGACTGAACACCAGGTTTAAAGACATCATGCACACTAGAGAGATAATGGGGCGATGTATTATAAAAGAACCTTTGAAAAACGCAAATGTTACTAGTAGAGAAAAACCAGACAAGGTAAAGAGGTCCCCACTAGCATTTTTTTTGTTACGATAGCCATTACAATAACATTTTTTTGCGTATTTTTTTCTTCAAGCAATTTAGATTCAGACTCTCCTTCATCAAATCCACCGAAGGGAAACTTTTTCTGCCCAAAAACCCCAGCAATTTTATTTGGAATCCCTGCAGATAAAGTCTCTGAGGGAGAAGACATCACATTATTTCTGGATGAGGGCAGCTTAAAGCAAGCAGCGCTTTTGAGATTGTGGCCCCTCATGGGATCCAGAGAGGAACAGTGCTTTTCCTGAGGCAAACGCAGGGGCTGGCACATGCTGAGGGATGAGCAAATGTGAGACAGCTCTTTGCTGGTGTGTCCTTACGTGTCTGATGGCGCAGTAAAAGCGCGTGGCGATCCGGATGGTTTGCAGCTTTTGGCTCATGCGAGATTTTGGTGGAGCCCCATCTTCAGGTGGGCGTGGCTGCTAGAAAGAAGGTGAGAGGCCTGCTGAAAGATCTCACTGTAGAAACCTTATCAGCTGCCCTGTTTTAAGGGTGTAACGATTTCAATACAGTATTGAGAAAAAAGAGCAATGAAATTTTATATTGCGTTACAATACGCCCTTCTCTATCTTCCACACTCTTCTCATTCAAAAGTTTTCTGATTCTGAAAAAACTAAACATCTGGGTGCATCATTTATGTTTGTATTGTTTATAGCTCTGCTACTTACTGTTTCTTTACAATACTGAAAATCAGAACATTCATACAAACTAATTTTGTAGAATCAGAGATAAAATAAAAAAAAATCTTGCCCTTACAATTGAAAAATCATACCGTATATGCATCATTACACCCCTATTTAATGTTAACTGAGAATAGGCCTACAGGTAATACAGTCTCAAATTATTTAAATTGAAAAAGAACAATATCATACATACAGAACACACATCAATAAAAACAATCAGTTTTAACAGTGTCAGTAGATAAAAGTATAGAGATGATATTACTGAGTGTTTAGGAAATGACGGAATAAACAATTTATTAGAATGCAGATTACAATCGATTCTGTATATGACACATATTTACAAATATATCATATTTGCAGTAGAGCATCATATACAGCCGGAGGGATAAGCAGAAATAAAATCTACAGAATGAGGGCGTTCCACCATGCCAACAGGGTGTACATGCATATTAAAAAACAGAGAATGGGGAAACGCATGCAAATTATTCACATGCCCTTGTATATACATTATGCATGAGATGTCACAAAGCAGCCATCAGCCCCTTGCTGGATTTCAGTCAACTAAAAATACACTGTTTTAGTAGAATCACAATAAATGCTAATCAGAGTTACTGAATTTGCTTTGATGCAATGTTTTTATTGAAAGCCTCCCCCATGTACATATCCCAGACTCTAAATATACTAAATATATAAACCACTATCCATTTTCAAATCCAGTGTGCTGGAACACAACAAAAAGTAACACAACTGGAGGGAACACATCATGAAAAGCATTATGATTCAAGTAATTATGGAAGTTACTGCATACACAGTCCTTTACTTACAATGCTTGTTGTTAGTAAGACAACGATGTTTCTATTATTAAGTAATCAGAAAGTCCTATTGAAAATAATTGATTGTTATTTTTATTTTTTCTTGGTTTATGGTTGTCTATTTTTCTATCCTATATTTTGCTATTTTCATTGTGAAATATTCCAAACTACAACGTTTGCAGTCAAGCAAGAGAAGGGATAAAACAAAGGAAATTATTAAGACACTCACTAAAAAAGGAGCGCAAAATAGGTGCTTTTTGAAAACAAAGAATTGAATAGGGACTTTTTTTCCAAGCATTCGTTTATTTGGGGAGTTCACTGATACAGAATTAACAAATAAATGTGAAGCCAATGTCACGTTCCAAAAAATAAACCTTCCGGGTTTTTCAATGCAGTTTCCAACTCACACATGCAATGTACTGAACGTGCAAGTGCATGCTCATCTGGAACATAAATTCAAAAACCACACGCCTGACTGGCCCTATGGATCAGTTCACTCGTTCAGAAAAGAATTGAACCAGATTCTATGTACAATAAAAAAAAATCCTTTACCTTTTCTTTGTCACTAGCTTCTCTGGCCACTGTGGATCCCTGAAAAAGCAATGAAAAATGGCATTTGCTGTTGTGCTATTGGCTAATCTCCTCAATGTCATCCTTTCGAACATATCTTTTCTGAACACTCTGCAGAAGGTCTTGTCGCACCACTCACCTTCAGGTCATACTTCTTGTGGACAAGCAGGCGGTGGCTAAAGACGTTGCGTGTGACGATCATGTATGTCTCGTCTCCGTCCACGGTGAGGCGGTACATGCCCAGGAACTGTGGGAGTAATGTGTTGCCATGGCACTCCACTATATACTGGAAGCAGAAAAGATACACACACATAAAAGCTCCTCACCCTCGTCAGGGTTCTTCATAAGGATGACTCAGCTTCTCAGAGGGACAGCCTTCTTCACCTCCTACTCTTTTCTTTCAGTCGCTTCCACTTTAGAAAATCCATGCTCCAGGCGTGACCAGACATTGAGTGTTTGAATGAGACAACATTTCATGGTGGTGTTTTTTCTCAGAAGCATTTGTGCTGCAGAAATCAGTTCCTTAAAGGCAGCCTCCTGGATCATAGGTAGGCTCATTGCAGGGTTCCCACCCTAAGTCACACTTAAAATCCCCAGGCTTTTTCAATGACTGACCAAAAAGCAGAATTTCCATGACCTCCCGTATAACAAAATGTCCAATATAAAGTTTGGATGCTGAGTAGAAAAGGACATATAAAAGTGTTACAGAATTCAAAACTACATTTAGGTCACTGTTGTTGAATAAACGCAGCTCACCATGTTGAATGGACCAGAACCTCAAAACTTCCATCTCCGACATGCTTTACATGCAGGTTTTATCTAGAACTGGCTGGAAAAATTGGGCCATTCTGAACAATCAGTTCTATATGCTATAAAGCTGATTGATGTGGACGACTGGAGAAGGTCAGTGATGGGAAGTTGAGACCAGGTGGATCTTTTTAGCGTCTTCATCTTTGCAGCACGTTTTTTTTTCAGTCACACAGCTCATAAGTGCACGCTCTCCCACACCGATTTACATCCTTTGCATTGTGTTCTACTGTCATAATCACTCTGGATGAACCAATCATTTAATTCTTCATTTTCAACCAACACGTTCTGTAAGTTAGCCTGTGTAAGGACAGATGTCGACACAGACTTTGCAAAGATTGTCCTTTATAGAAGTCTGCATGTTTTTAGAGCAGGAGAGGTTTTGAGTAGAATAAAAACACTCACTGGAAACCAAGATGCGTAAATACACATCAGGTGTTGGCTACTGCAATGAATGCTACGAACAAAATTCCCTGATAATTCCTTGACTTGATTCCCAAATGATCCAATTCCCTGACTTTCCCTTTCTGGAAATGCCTTTACTCAAATTTCATGATATTCCAGAAATTCCCTGACCCGTGGGAACCCTGTAATAGAATACGGAGGTTGAGAAGCAACCCCTGATTTTACCTGGTGATATTTCTTCAGGATGTTGTGCATTTCAGCCACATCTTCGCTGGTGATGATCTTTATGACGTACTTCTTGTTGTAGGAGGTGTGAAAGCGAGCACCACTGCGGCCCTGGGCGTCGCTGGGGATTGGCGCACTTCGCGTCAGAGAGTTCTGCCAAAAAGACACCCAACGTTTCACATTAATTACCCCACATTAGGCTGGACACCAATCAGAATAAGAAAACTTTATTGATCCTGCAGGAAATTGCTTATGTTACGAAAGCACATACATACAGGGACAAGTACAAAACAAAGCATATAACAAATACAATTTCACAGATGCTACGGTATAAATACTTAAGACATACAGCTTATTGTGATTTACTGGTAACAAAAATAGTTATTTGCAGTTGTTCTCTATACCCAGTACATTACTGCATGTAGTAGATAGTAGTAGATAAGCGGTGTTAACTAAATTACTGTTATAAATAAACAATGGTTTAAAAACACACCAATACAGGAGGTGGAGCATTCATAATCATGCTGTAATTAGGTTCACCACATACACATCCAGGTCATTCTGCTTTTGTCACTTTTGTAAATACGTTTATAAATATTTTTGTATAATAGAGGATATTGCTACCCACACAAATAATCCCTAACATGTAATGTAACAAAAGTTTAAGGTTCAAAATTCAGGGAAGTATTGACTGGTTCTGTACATCATTGAGAGAATATTTGGTGCTCATTAAGAATATGAATTTATATTAATTTATCAAAACATTATCTTCAATTATTAAAACTATTGGTGCTCAGTCTGGCCATCAGTAATGGAGAAGTGTGCTGGGGCATTCTGGGAAAAGGGCCAAGCTAACCGCATTTGTTCCTCTATCTGGCATTCACTCAAATGCTGAGAACCACCTGCACAGTCTAAGAGCTCACACTGCAATCACATCTGACAGTCCTGAGCTTACCGTATGCTGTAATTACGACTGATGTCCTTTACTCCCCAATCTATTGTCAGCACTCAACTTTGCCTCCGGTAAATGAACGAATTATTGGTCTTGTATTGCTGAAGATGATGAATGGCAAATGTATATTTATTTCATACACTATAAGGACAAAAGTATTGGGATACAACTGTTTTTCAGAGTTTGGGCGAGGCATGTTGCTTCTAGCAAACGGCAATTTTAAAGCTTCACCATGCCGTAACATTATTTTCTATTCCAGTATGATTGTGCCCCACTGCACGAACCAATATTCAAAACACTCCTTGTGGAAAGCCTTTCAAGAAAACTGGAAGCTATTATATTTGCAAAGGGACCAACTCCTCATCAAAGACTATGCATTTGAATGCAATGTAATTAAAGACCTTGTTCGTGTAATGGTCAGGGAGTCCAATGCTTTTGTCCATATAGTTTATTTATAAATCTTATAATTGGATGAGAGTTTTCACACAAGACCTCTTGGACTCCTTTCTGTTGGCCTCCACAAAGGTAATTAATAATCACACTTAAAACAACGACTTAAAATAGCTATTTCTTGTCTGTTTGTGTTTGTAAGAGGATCAGAATTTCAAAACCTTCAGACGAAAATGTGCAAGGCTTCACAGAAGAAGGTAGGCAGTTGTAAAACAAAACAAACACTGATATTCTGAATGTAAGTAGGTACCTGATATTCCTGATCATCAATGGCAAACCTCTCCCTAAGATTCCGGAAGACAAGAGGACAGTACTCCTTAAATTTGAAATGGCTTGGCATGTTCTCTCTTGGGATGAAAGAGAAAGAAAGAGGCAGGGAAACAACTAATCAGACCAGAGATGCGCTGACGAAACTGAGAAAAATGATCACTCTGCAAGATACAACTTTGAAGTAAAATGACTTCTTTTTACTTGTTGAAGAGGTGATTGTCCACTTTGATCTTGGAGTTGGCTTTGAAGTCATCCGGCATCAGCATTACTGGGATCTGAATGTGACTAAGTTCATTTATCTGTAAACAGAAAAATTCACACATCAGAATCTGATAAAGTCATTAGATGTTTGAGGCAAGAGGGCCACCCACCATGGCCCAGGATTATAATTAATGATAACATTCCAAAACTGATGCAGTTTGTCTGATGAATTGTGAAGCATTAAGGCATTTTATCACCATAACAGGTATCTGGTATTTGTTACAGGTGTATAAACCATGTCTTTTATGGCAGAAACAGTTCTTGTGACATATAAATGACCTCACAGAAAAATATAGCATGAAGTATTTTTACCCAGGATGTAGCCAGACAGGTGGGCTTATTTCCTTTGCCCTTCACTCTGTAGTCCAACCAGCTTTTATGACACTCCCTCTATCAACTATCAACACACACACACACTCACACAAACACACACACACACACACACTCTCTCTCACTCTCTCTCTGACGCAGAGGGCTATTTCTGTGTACCATCCTCTGTGTCTCCATCTGTCCTTACTGCATCAGGGGGTTTTACCCTGCATCTGTCCAAAAATAATTTTTGGAAGCTAAAAATGGACTTAAATGAAATTTTAAAGGATGAATAAAGAATGACTGATTCAAACCTTGATTTTTTTTTGCTATGTTTCATGCTCGACTGCAACTTGAAAAATTGTGTTTACAATTTATTGTGGAAAGGAGGAAGGGAGTGATGTGTAAACTACATTTTGCTGCTTCCTCCACTTCTTTCATGGGCTGTTGCTACCAGTTAAAAGTTATGTACACTAAGCTAAACAACAGGGAGAAGAAAATTTCTTCAAACTACCAGGCAAAGCAGCTATTCTTCTTAAGGGAAGGGAATACTATAACAAAATATATGCCAGTATGTCAGAACCCAAGGGACAGTCAGTAAAATTAATACAGTTCCCACCTCAACACCACACATTATTTGTCCTAGTTTTCTGAAAATAAAAGTGATCACAGTTTAACATAAAGATGAATGAACATGACACCTCTCAGTGACACCGTCTTTATGTTCTTTATAATATATAGTCATTAAAAAATGTATTGTAGACTACAGCATCACAAGTACAGGCATAGTTTCCTATGCATGAAACATCACCTTAATAGACTGTACCATCATTAAACATACCTAGATTTAGACCTATTAATACATACATTCAACACAAATCCTAACTATCATCAAAACATAGTCGGTTTAGATTTATTAATACTTAGAATTGTATTAGTAGAATCTGATTTTAAAGGGATAGTTCACCCCAAAATGAAAATCTGATGTTTATTTGCTTACCCCCAGGGCAGGTGACTTTGTTTCCTCAGCAGAACACAAACGCAGATTATTAGCTTTAGCCGTAGCAGTCTGGTAGTCATTTAATG
>JBBKCR010000038.1:22535269-22545279 GCA_037577295.1 Ladigesia roloffi
TGTTGGGAGGAGGATGCTGAGAAGAGACTGAGTGTGTTGGGAGGAGGATGCTGAGGAGAGACTGAGTGTGTTGGGATAAAGATGTTGAGGAGAGACTGAGCGTGTTGGGAGGAGGATGCTGAGAAGAGACTGAGTGTGTTGGGAGGAGGATGCTGAGAAGAGACTGAGTGTGTTTGGAGGAGGATGCTGAGGAGAGACTGAGTGTGTTTGGAGGAGGATGCTGAGGAGAGACTGAGTGTGTTGGGATAAAGATGTTGAGGAGAGAATAACAGGAGTGAAGTTTGTGATCTAGAACTGATCACCCAACATCAGTACCTCACTTCACTGAAGCTCACAAAACTGAATGTAAACGTGTCTTTACAGCATGTTCTTTCCGCAAAAAGTTAAGGCTGTCTTTGCAGAATATATATGTATATACACATACAGAATTTGTCAGAAGTTGGCATGAAGAATAAATAATTTAATGTGTAAGTCCTCCAGACCACCAACATTTAAACACTGGGTGAAAACTGTGCTCTGTGCACTCCTGCTCGAAAAGATATAGCCGCGGTAATTGCAGGCTAAAGTTCCATGCAATCTGGCCCCCCTTCATAGAATAAGTTAAAAGTATGTATTAGTATGGCCATGCACTGATTCTAGTAATGTGACTATTTACTGGTAATATTTTTTTCTTTCTTCTCTTTATCATTTATTTATTTATTTATTTACTTATTTATTTATTTTTATTCTATTTTGCTATTGCTAAGCCTGGGTCAGGGAGTTTTTTTTTTCTCCGTTTCTTAGTTGCTTAAGCTGTAATGTTTGAAATAAACGTAAAAAAATTTAAAGAGATAAAAATTTCTCAGAAGTGCTGAAAAATCATATAAAACATGTTTATCTGAGCCATATATGCTTTCAAAAACTTTGATCTGAATGTATACAAATAGTGTTTTTGTGTGTGTTTCCAGATGTTTTTTGTGTGTGTTTCCAGATGTTTCCAGATCTTTCCTTGTGGAGCCCAATATTGCATCAAATACAGCAAATACCTGATTCAGCTCAATCAATACTACATTAAATTCAATAAAGAATTTCACAAATCCAAGCAAATACTGCAGGTGAAACTTTACCCTTCTCCTAACCAGCTCCCAAAAGTACATTTTACAAATGGGAGCTCTGACAACAACCATTTCAAACAAAAACCAAGATGAGCTTAATGTCTCACTCTTTCTTAGTGTGTATTTATTTTTTGAATAATTTTTATCAGAAAACAGGGCTGGGGGGGAAAAAACTAGCTTTCTAAAACTGAACAAATATGTGAAAGACAAACTTGTGCAATCCCTTTGACAAATGCAGTCATTTGACAGTGATAAAACAGAAACAGCTAAATGGTTAAAACATGCAGGATGAAAAAGGGAAAGTTGATGAAAATAAGTACAGCATTGAGATGAAGCCGAAGGCAGCTGGTTTCCTGAAGAGATTCACATTCATATACACATAGTAACTGTAGTGATTGCTTTGTTTGCTGTAGAAATGAGAACGAATATTCTGCTCACAAAGCACTGATTTTTTCATGAATGCATAATTTGAAAAGGCCCTGAGAAAGAGAATAATTGGTAACCACAAGTTAATTAGACATGCAACAAAAAAAAAGAAAGAAAGAAAAGGAAACCACTACTCTACTAATTCAAACTCGACCAAAACTGCTCAAGGTGCAGTAACAATGATGTATATAGTTAATGCACGTGTGTTGGTGGGGGCTGCATGAATGCTAACAAACAAACAAACAAACAAAAAATAGCAAATAGCTCAGGTATCAGAAAGTTGATCTATAAAATAACTGATAATAGAAAGAAGTTCAAGATTGTTCAGTGCTACAGTCGTCTTTCTGCTGATTCTCCTTGTAGCACACTTGGGAGTCCACATGGCTTCTCGCATTGAGCTCGGACCACAGTCTCCAAAATCATCAATAAATACATAAAATATACAGTGTGTCCTCTATTGTTGATATACATGACGAACCGTAGGCAAGCACACATTTCTCGATAACACACCACTGTAGGAAAAATATTTTTTGTTTCCAAAAATATAGTGATTCAACTGTTTGTTGTGTTTCCATGTACTGTTTTCTGGAAGCCCAGCTGGAGAAATCTTTTAAGAATCAGTGAAAATCAGCAGACTAGTTTTGGCCTTGGGAGACCTGTTACTAACCGAGATAAACTGTGAAGGGCTCTCCGATCTAGTTACTGCTCATCTGTAGCATTGCATAGTTGTGTTTGGCTCTGAGGTACAGCATTCCGTCGTTGATTGGGGCGAAGCATGTTCAGTTGCATCTTAAAAAGTGGCCTAGGTCTGAACCTGTGGTCAACAAGGCTAGATTATGCTGAGGTACTAACAGGTGACGTGTAGGCGGCAGTGTCAACAGCACTGTTGTAGCAGGCGAGGCAAACGACAGCAGGGCGATTTCAAGTATAAAACCCATGGATGAAGCGCAGACAGTACTAACATACATAAAATTATCTTTGATTCACGTTGTAATTAAATACAAAATGTGGCATAAATCGTCATGGGTAAGTGCTTGTACGGCCTACCAATTAACACAGTGCATCTTGATGTTTACTGATCACTTGATGTGAGAAACTATGGTCAACAAATCAGGACACTGTGCTTAACCAGTACTGCTAATCTGCAGCAATGCTGTATTCAGTTGACTATGCATGTAGAATGAGTGGGGTTTTATGGGCTCTTTGAATATATTCCTTTTGTTAAGGCCTGCAAACTCATCAGTTTCCCAGGATGGCAGTACAATTTTTGCGCTACTAAATTAAGTTCAGGCTTTTACACCCCAAACCACCAGGGGGAGCTGTCTCAACTGCCATCTATGATCACCCCAGAGAGCCTCATTTATCAGTGAAATTCAACAGAGAAGAAAATGTACACAACAGGCAAATATTGCCAATAAACAACTGACCAACGATCACCCCAACTGAAAAAAAAGTACACTAGGCCACTGATTTACATAACAATTCCTCCAAAAACTACGGAGGCCTAATCTCAGATTTCCAAAGAGAAAAGGTCTCAGGCACTTTGTCTGTAGAATGCCACCCGAGCGGAACTCATGAAGACTAAAAACAAACTGGAATTTACTTAAGAATGATACGTTATAAATGGTGCTAATATGAACCATCGGCTTATCATACAAAACATACTAATTTGATATAAAGACTTGTATATGATTAATTAAAAAAACACAAGCATATACATTTGATTAAAAATTATACTGTCCAGTTACATATTGATCCAAATCTCTGAAACAAACAAACAAACAAAAAATCATTAAGGCATTGAGAGGAAAATCATCGAGTTGCAAAAAAAAGGCTCCAGTTTTGGATATTTCATGCATGACAAAACCTGCATGAATCAATTATTGGTGGATACCAGTCATTTTTTTTAGTGTTTGTGGAAGATCACTGAAGTGTGGCACAGATTAATTAAAAGTCAAATCCATACGCCTGCTTGGCCTCCTTACAGGACAGGCTTGTCTGCAGCTTTGTGGTTATCTGTAAGACTGGAGTCACCCATCTCTTTGGGTTTCGGGTTGCCAGGTGTTTGGGGGTCCATATGAGGTTCTTCTGCTTTACATTCCCCCTCTTGGGGCCCCGTTTGAGAATCTACAGGAGGCTCCACTGTGGAATCGTTCTCATTCTTGTTGGCAGTATCATCGCCCAGCTTCTCGTTTTTTTCAGTGGATTCCTCCTCTGCTGCTTGTCCTTTACCTTCTTCTGCCTGGGGCGCGCACTCATTACCCTCAATTGCATTCTCAGTAGGAGCAGCTGCCTCACTCTCACTTCCAGAGGAACACTGCAGCTCGTCTCCATCTGCAGCACAAGTGACCTCTTCAGAGTCATCTGCCCCCTCCGCCCCTCTGCTGTCTGAGGTTTTCTTGTGGATGCGTTGATGTCTCACCAGGCTGTGCTTCAAAGTGAAGGTTCGTTCACATGTTTGGCACTTATAAGGCCTCTCTCCTGCAAAAAAGAGACAAAAAATGACAAAAGGCTCTACATAAAATGACATTATCTGTATAATCTTAGTAAAGTGGCCCCTTTTACCCATGACCTTCTGATCACCCCAACCACTAGGCCTCCCAAAACACTTTTTTCTGTTTATCATTTTAGCCTTTCAAAAGATTTATTAACTAAATTGCTTAATTTTCTTAAGGGTCTAATCATGAGCTCATTTCACTACAAGTCTGTGACATATAAAGAATCTTTACTGTGGTTTGCTATTTGCTCTTACCAGTATGTGAACGCATATGTCTGGTCAAGTCTTGCAGGCTCCAAAAGCGTTTGGTGCAGACGCTACATATCTTCTTCCTCTTGTCGGTTTTACCTCCTGGAGACTCGTTCTCCTCCTCAAAACATCTCAGGTCTGAGGAGCCACTCTCTTCCTCCTCATCGCTTCTCTCCTCTCTCTGTCCCTCCTTCCCCTCGTCTTCTGCTCCAGTGTCCATAACACTGTTGTACTCTTCTTTCTCAGGAGTTCTCATCTGCTGCTCCACTGTGTTTGCAGGGGAGGTGCAGGCATTGGTGAGCTGATTAGACTCTGCAGGCTCAGACCTCCCTTTCTTATCACCATCCTCCAGCTGATTCTCCTGCAGATGGATCTTCTGGTGCCGGCTGAGGGTAGCAGCCTGGCGGTAGGTCTTTTTGCAGGTAATACAAGTGTGAGGAAATTCATCTGATGCAGCTTTCTCAGGTTCCACTGTAGGTTCTGCAGCCCCAGACTCCAGATCCTCCTCAGCGGACAGTTTGAATTCTATGAGCTTGCTACCAAAGCTCATATCAAGACTCATGTTGCTGTGAGAATCATCATCCTCACTGCTATCCTCGTTAACGTGACTGCACTCCGCAGTCGGTGAGCTCTCCACTTCTTTTTTGCACTCTGGCTGTTCTGTGACTAGGTGCCCCGGTTGCTCTGTCAAAACCTCAACACCAGTGCTTTCTTCCTCCTTTATAGCAAAGTCAGCTTCTCCAAACACAGCAGGCTCCGCATCAGAAATACCCTCTACAATATAGATTATTTTCCTTAATTAATATAGATTAAATATAGATACATGTAGATTAATTTGTTCATTCATACTCAGTCAAATATAACACAATAACATGACAAATATAATAGAATTTGTCAAGCCTGTCAGAGAGTGTTGAAAGAAATGAAGATGACCATACCTGCACTCCCCTGTGATCCCTCATCTGTTTTGGATCTGAAATGCGATCCAGTGTTCTGCGCCATGTTGCGACTGGACACCCCATGCTTACGAAGAAGGTGGCGCTCACAGTTGGATTTGGTGGAGAAGAATGCATCGCACTGAGGACAAGGAAATGGCTTTTGGCCTAAGAACAAACATCGAACAACGTTACTGTTTACATACAAACATTGATGTATTTGTCTTCACACACAAGTTTACTTAGCTATATACTTTTTTGCATAGTGCACAATTCCTTTTATATTCTACTGTTAGGTGTTATTTTGTATAGTGTTTTAACTCTTTTAATTGTATGGTGCAAATTTCCCACCTGTGGGAATAATAATGTATTATACATTGTTAATTTCGTCAGACGAGACGTGACGAAAAATGTTCGTCAATGACCTTTTTTTCCATGACTAAGATGAAACGATGACGAGACGGCAACTGTGTCCAAAAATGCTGACTAAGACTAAATTAACATGCGATATTGTTGACGAAAAAAGACGAGACTAAAATGTTTTTTTACAAAATAAAAAATAAGATAAAATCTCTCCTCAATTTCGTCTAGCTCCTAGACTAAAAAGACGAGACCTTTAGTGGACTAAAACTTGACTAATATACCTTGAGTTTTCTTTTGATGAAAACTAGACTAAAATGATGAGACTAAAACTAGACTGACAAAAATGATATTTCATTGACTAAATATGACTAAGACTAAAAAGCACATTTCGTCACAAGACTAAGACTAAGACGAAATAAAAAATAGGTGACAAAATTAACACTAGTATTACATCATCTTTACAGAGTCATTCATCATATGTATCAGTGAATATAAATAAAGAAAGTACAATCCAATTGTCTATACAATGGTTGTTCACATCTTACTGATTCAATTATGGTGGAAAGTCCCTTAAAGCCATCAAACCTCTATAAAAGTGATATCTGACCTGTGTGTGTAAGCATATGCCTCTGTAATGAACTGGTCCATGGGAACACCCGAGGGCAGTAGGGACACTTCATCTTCTGCACCGAGTTTGAATAGGCATTCTTCTTCCCTCTGCTCTGTGGCTGGACCTTCTGTTTGTCCTCTTTTCCCTCCCTCTCTTCCTCACTGGCAGACTGTTTCTCTTTCTCTAGCTCCTCCTTCAGCGGCTCCACTTGGCTGGTCTGTAAATATGGGCTAAACTTATTTGAATCAGTAGTGGCCAGCATTTTCTCCACACTTGGAAACTCTCCGCTGGACTCCAGGTCGATCCCAGTAACTGCTGAAGTGTTAGGACTTCTCATCACCTCCTTGAACAGCCTCTTCTTTCCTCTCTTCTTTGGAGAGTCAAATGCAGATGCACTAAAAGGGGAGGACTCAGGACTACCACTGCTACTGGAATTTTTTTTATCATTTAGTGTTTCACCACCCATTAGTCCATCCATTTTCTCAGTGTTTATCCCTGTTTTGAGCAGCACTGGTGCAGCAGAAACAGAGGAGATGATCTGGGCAATGGAAGCCAAAGGGGGCATTTCTGATGTGTTGAAGCCAGCAACTGGTTTGGGCAACAGTGGCTTTAGGCGTGTGGTGGGCTTGGCCAAGTCACTTATAAAAGTAGAGGCAAGGGTAGGGATTGAGAGTGTGTGAACCCCAGAAATTTTTCCAAAAGATCTGTCAATTGTTGGAGAAAGAACCTCCTTCTTGATCTCCAGTTGACAGGGTGATGTGGTATCAACTAATTCTTTCTTTATTTTCTTCCCTTCAGTATGCTTAGGAATGGAGAGGTCAATGGGCTCCATGGAGCAGTCATTTGATAACGACAGAGAGAAAGAAGTAGCCTCAGGTTTTATATCTGAGCCAACAACTTTCAGGGACTTGCTGGAGAAATCCAAAGGCTGCTCTTGATCAGTAGCTGCGGAGAAGGTGTTAACGTCCTGTTTGCCAGGTTTAGGATGAACAATGTGTGGAAGCCCATTTGAAGCTGTGGCAGGAGAGCTAGCCAGGATAGGAGAGACAACAGTGGCAGGAACGGAAGTGTTAATGTGATCCTCTATTTCCTTCTCTGGAACATCAGGGTGCTGCTTAAGCAAGTGATGAATACAGTTTCTTTTGGCAAGGAAGGCTGCTCCACATTGACGGCATTCAAACGGCTTCTTCTGGCAGCCATTGTGAGTTCTCAAATGAATCTGGAGAGCCCTGTAGGTCTTCAAGTCCTCTCCACAGTAGCGGCAGGATGTGTTCCCGGTGCCAGCTGAATCCAGGAGGTCCAGTGTGGTACCACCCGACAAACCATTTGCAGTTGAGGAGGTAACATACTCAATATTTTTCTCTATCTCTTTTCGAGTGTTCTTCATGTGCTTCTTGCGCAAATGGCGCTCACAGTTGGCCTTGACAGTGAAAGGGTAGTGACAGAGGCGGCAGACATATGGCCGTTCGCCACTGTGCGTTCGTAAATGCCGAATCAATGTGGCATTGTCGGGAGCAGTGTAGGTACAGATGCTACACTGGTATGGAGAGGTTCCTAAATGATGCCGCATATGGGCCTGCAGACCACCTGGAAAGGAGAAGACTTGGGTACAAAAGCGACAAGGGTATTCTGTCTTTGGGATCTTCTTGCCACCTGAAGGTCTTATTTCTTTCTCTTTACTCCCATTCTCTTCCTGCTTGATATTTGCAGGTGGGCTATATGTCAAAATGGTCGCCCCAGTTCCATCCGCCCCCAGATGGTTGTTCTCCCAGTTAGTAGGAGAAGAAGAGGATGAGGATGATGAGGAGTTCGATGACTGCTTGGAAGTGAGGAGGTGCTGGCTTGCAGGTGGTGGTAAGCCAGGGCTGATACAACCTGAAGAGGCTTGCTGGGCATTCATGACAGGTGGGGGTGTTGTGGAGTTACCCATGCTGGATCGAGGTGTCACCAGTGGCTTAGGTTTAAGAGGGGTAATCTGTTTGGGATCGGCTTGCAGAGGACTTCCAGGACCTTTTGGAAGCAGAGGTAAAGACACCTGAGAAGCAGCCATCTTCAGGATCTGCTGGATGTCAGCCAGTTCCACTCCCGTTTGACTACTCACAGGTCGAACAACCAAACTACTATTGACACGTCCACCTGGAAGTGGCTGCAACGACAGGATGCTGAGCCCAGTGCTCTTGTTTAAGCCTTGAATAGGGATAGAGTCTACAAGACAGACGCCAAGACTGCTGTTGTTCTCTTGAGGTAGATTTGTTGCAGGGGCCTCAACATGTATAAAACGGATGCTGTCTAACAGTTCTAGCTGCTTCTCTTCCTCAGATCGCTCAGGCTTGGTCAGCGATGACAGCTGGAGACCAAGAGACTCCATGAAATCTTTCTGTCTGTTTACAGCATTCGTGTCCTTATGTGGTGTTGGTTCAGTTGCCTCTTTGGAATCCAGAGAATTGGGGTTTTTAGATGCATTTTCATTACAGTCAGTTTCTCCTTTCTGGGGTTCAGCGCAGGAATCTGAACTGGCTTTATGTGAGAGGTTGTGTAGATCCAGAGATCCCTGAAGTGGAAAGGCCTTGTTGCAAACTTCACAAACAAACCTGTGGAACTTGCTGGAGCAGCGCCGCAAGTTTGTTTCACACCAAACCTGAAAAATAAATAAATAAATAACTACAAAAGGTTCAAATTTAATTTCAGTGTCAATTAAGACAAGTAATCGTAATATCAAGTAATGTATAATATCAAGTAATGTATAGTATCTCCCTAGTTTCTGGTTCAAGTATGCATTTTATTCGGGTCCAACCTGTGCAATTTGGGGAAACTTGTGGCAGGAAAAGTCGATGAAGGACAGATCGCTGAAGCCCAGCGGAATTGAAGGGTTGCTCTGGATAAAAGGTTTTCCACTGGGATCCGTGGGCAGCTGCTTATGAATGACCGAATTATGACGAAGAAGGCCACGGTGAGTGCGGAAGGTAATACAACACAGGTTACACCTAGAATGAGAAATAAATCTTGTTAAACTAAACTTGTTGAATTGCAGAGGTAATGAAATAAACAAAGTGTAAGCCATACATTATTTTTGCAAGAGTAAATATACACACATGAGGTTTTGCCCCCACCTGAGTGTCGTGTCTGGGTGTGTTTCCATGTGCGACTCCAGGCCATATTTACAGATAAACGTCTTAAAACAGATTGGACAGTGCAACAGTTCTTCCTCACGCTTGACAGGACCTCTGTCTCCGGACCGAGGCACCAGTAATACCTAAACAGGGAAAATAGACTATGAATTTTAGTTTCATGTTCAAAACATTTGATTAAGCAATACACCAAGTATAGAGATATACAAACTGGCGTTGCTTAGTGAGAAGGCTTGTTTAATAAAAAAAATGCAGAATCATACCTTTTTATTTGGTGGTTCATCGGTTCTATCCTTATCATCCTCTATACTTAGCTTCCTCTTGACACTGGGCCTGCGGCGCTTGGGTAGGGAAGTAGGACTGGATGCAGGAATACTGTTTGGATCCTTGTCATGAATTTTCATGTGTCTGTAGAAATCAAAAGGCCCATAAGAATATTGTCTACATAATAACTACAAAAATGATCATAACAATACTCAAAATAAGCCAAAGGATCCCTGTAGGGCTGGCCCCAAATAGTCGACTAAACGTCGGTATGAAGAAGGCTTGGTCAAATACATTTTCATTGGTCATTTTTTCCTCGGCAGTCTGCTGCCGTGCTTCTTTAAGCCTCGTCTGGAGCCACATGTTCCGTTTTGTGGCAAACAAACACAAACCAAGAATAAGAAATAAAATCCCTCTGATTTTAATCCATTCTGACGACTGTAA
>JBBKCR010000038.1:22579082-22599390 GCA_037577295.1 Ladigesia roloffi
TGATGGTGATGGACAGTGATGATGACAGTGAGGGTGGTGGTGGTGTTGATGATGGTGATGAAGGTGATGGTGATAATAGTGATGGTGGTGAGGATATAGATGATGATGGTGATGGACAGTGATGATGAAAGTGAGGGTGGTGGTGGTGTTGATGATGGTGATGAAGGTGATGGTGATAATGGTGATGGTGATGGTGGCAGTGATGATAGTGATGATCAAGGTGATGATGGTGATGATATAGATGATGTGATGGTGATTATGATGATGATGTTGATGGCGATGATGATAGTGACGAAGGTGATGATGATGATGATGATAGTGATTATCATGATGAGGGTGATAGTGATGATGACGATGATGGCGGTGATGATGAAGTTTCCTGAATGATTCTTGCAAACACAGTTCTTAGAGGCTTAAAGGATCTTCACAGAGTGTAGAGGTTATATTCTAGTTTCATTTTTTTTTTTTACTAAACTCTAGTCTTTAAACGTTAGAACGCTTCCTCACACTCACACTTCTGGTTTCTTAATTTGTCCAGGGACTACGAGAACAAAATCTTGTAGAACCTGAGAAATGCTAAGCTGCAGTGTAAGCAGGTTTTTAGTTTGTTCTAGATACATCACTGACTGTATAGCTGTCTGTTTATTCATTGTTTATTAAAATGCACATTATCTGTCCTGCTATATTCACACAATCATATTTATTGCTGTTCACTGCTAAGTTAAGTGTGCAGGTTTCTGGGCTCATTATTGAAAGAGTGGCTATAAAACTGTAGTGTATATTCAGAGCTTTAGATGTCCAATGTTTAATCTAGAATGGACAAAACACTCTATTAGACATCCAATAGCAGATATAAGCAGAACCATAGGTGTGTTTTAACATGTATGGCACAAACTGATGATGTGTTTCTAACCTGACTCGAACGTTTCATGTCTCTCCAGATGCGTCCAAGAAGGATGTCCCTGAGGACTTCGACATCGACATGGACGCTCCAGAGACCGAGAAGGCAGCCGTGGCCATCCAGTCCCAGTTCAGGAAGTTCCAGAAGAAGAAGACTGAGGACAAGTCATAGTGGGGGGATGGTGCGGTGCGACTCTGCATGTGATTGAGTTTTATTCTGTACGGACTCAAGGAAGGCGTGAACAATGGAGCGAAACCGAAGAACCTCTCAGTCATAGACGTGTCCGTGAAGATCCATCACTGTTCACCTGCTGTTCACATTAAGGGGCCAAACAGGGTTCAGAGGAACCACCTCTACTTTCCTGAAGAACCTTTCAGTGGAAGAATTCATCTTAAAGGTTCTTTGGGGTAGTGGAATCTCCAGGACCCCCAGACACCCCTCTGAGGGCCCTGAGGCTCAGTTTCAGAACCTCTGTTTTGGTAACGTGGTCCAAAGAACCCTTTTTGGCACCTTCATTACTTTTGCTTAGGTGTTCTTGGTGCAGTTTTTTTTTCCTTCTTTTTTACCTTTACTTCAATATATTTGGTGAATAAATTAAACAGCACAATCTCAGAAATCTCCACTTTATAAATCTCCATAAAACCACTATATGGTCACCATCCTTTACTAGAAGGCGTTATTTCACTGCAGTCTGGTTTCCATCCTCACTTTCATTCATTTTTATCACTTTACCTAAAAAAGACTTAAAACAAAACAGCAAATCCAGAATAAGATATCTTTAGAATTCACATAGAGGTGTTGAAGTGGATGATGCTTTTGAACAAAAAAAAAGAAAGAAAAAATGAGAAACTACAACAGAATTGAATATTATTGTGTGAAAAAAACGCTTTGTCCTTTTCTGTGGCCTCAGCAGGAAGCAGAGGACTGATATGATAACCTGTATGTGATAATAAAGATAAGAGAAAACCTGATGGAGATGTCAGAGTGTAAACAGACAGAGCTGTTCTGCACTGATTCACTTTCATCTTTATCATCCACTTTGAGAACTGTGTGTCCTTTTAACTCCATGTTGGTGAATAATTCACCAAGTCCATTTTCTTCTGTGTCTGAATGTCTACCACACGTTCACTGTTCCTCCCATCCAATCCGGAACATCACACTCATTCTCACCGCTTGCTGAAGGTCACAGACTGGAGAACCTGGCAGAAATGGAAGGAGTATGCTTTTGTCTATTTTTTTTTCTTCAGTGCGTTTGTGTTTCGGGATTATGAGAGAATCTATTAATAAATATCCTTGAGTCTCTCTCGAGACCTCTCGTCCTTTTATTTAACCCTGAACCCAAAACCTGCTCCAGCTGAACCTGCACTGAAAGAACAGACTAGAGCTGAAGAACATCACACTTCCACTGAGTCCTGATGCATTATAGAGGCATGACATACCTAATCCTTTTTAAGACTTGGCATAAGTAAGTCATTAAATAAAGAGTAAATTAAATCCATATCTCATTATGTACTCTAAGCCAAGTGACCGCAAATACTCATTAACTATAGAAGAACCAGTTTTGGTTCTCTAAAGAAGCAAATGTTTATACGAAGTGCCAGTTGAATTTAATAGAGGTTTAAACAAGTTTCACACAGTGTGAAGATATAATTTCAGTTTAAAGTTTCGCAATGGAAACTGCACATTGTGTGGAGATTCTTTCCATTTTAAAAAGGTTTTCACCAACAGCCCACCCTGTTACATCTGCTGTAGAAGGAAACCTATTCATTATAATAATATATAAATAATAATAATGATAATATTAATAATAATACATGTATTTATAAGTGCCTTTCATGACTCTCAGGTCAATTTACAGAAGTTGTAATAGTTAAAGAATATATACATTTAGTTTTTAACCATTTTTTAAGATTAAAATATATTCTAAAGAAATGTTTTAAGAAATATCTTTATACTTACTCTTTAAATTTAAGTGTAGAGCTTTGTTTGACCGAGGACTCATCACTGACCCAGGTTTCACAATGTGTACACAGGTTCCAGTATGTTCTAGGTGCATCATTGACTGTAGAACAATAGTGTCAGTAGTTTTAGAAGTGCCTATGTTCACTTCCCAGTTTGGGACTTTATAGCTCACATGTCCGTATTATGTTATATAAAATAAATAATATATCAAAGCACTGGACATGCATTCCATTATTATGTAGCATCAGTACTAGATAATAGAACCTATGTATGCTGTCCTTAACTATATCTCTGTTTGTAATAGAGCTTTTATTTTTAAAAACATCTTATCACTGAAATATTCAGTGTTCATGTATAGCTTTATCAACGTGATATTTTAATGCTTATGCACATGCTCGGAAATCTCTTAGTAATTTGTCCTCAAATTAAGTTTTCCCAGATATTTTGGTGCAGACAAAAGAAATGATTTGCATATTATCATTATACTACCCTGATGGATGTATCATTAATGCACGTTAATGAACACATCACTCTTTGTAACTGTTACTAACATACAGCACATAACATTAATATTTTCATTGAACCACATTTGGGCTGTTTTACAGAAGCATCTGCTGCTGACCTTGTAATCCGTAGATTAAACTGTCCGACCCAGTTCAACATCTGGCGGCCCAAAGACCTGGCGGGCAAGTCCTGCCTGTGAACATTTCCCTCTAATCATGGTAGGTAGAAATAACACAGCAGAACGACTCTCGGACGCCATTCAGCCCGTAATACTTTCCAAAGAAACATAGGATTTCATTCTTTTCAAGGTCGCTAAGCTGATTATATTGCATAAGCGTCTACTGCTTCATCCCAGCAGGGACTCGGGCCCCTACTGTACAATCACCCCGCGTTTCACCTGCAGAGAGTGACAGACTGTCCTTCAAATGCCTCGACCACACACGGGCCTCCAGGAATGACTGCTCTGAAAGAGTGGATGGGTTTCACACCGAGGGGGCAAGGGAGGGACGGTAAACAGCGGGAGTGGTGAGAGAAACCATCCACAGCGACTACAGAACACACTGCGATTGTGTGTACAGCGGACGAATGGAACTCTCCTTCATTGCTGTCCTATTGCACAGGCACAGAATTCCTGCTGGGCAAACATAAACTCACACACACTCACACACAAAGAACTCCAGAGGAAGCAGTAATAGCCTACTAAAGGAATGGTTTGGAGAAAAATAAAAAATGCACCACCGACCCAAAAGGAATTAATCACCTGAGACGTGACTGGAGTCCAAATTTTACCCACACGCTAGCACACACAAAGGGAAAAGCGAGACATTAGAACCACCACCAGACTACGAAAGCCTCTTTGAATGCAGAACATTAGAAGGTAATACGAGTAGGGCTCCTCCTCTGATCAGAGACAGCTGTGGACAATGAGATATGAAACACAAACCGGCCATTTCCAGCCTAACAGGCCATTATGAGCCTCAAACTCACCAAACTCTCTGAAGACAGGAGTACCACTCAGAAGTGTACGAGAATAATCTCATCTCCTCTGTCTTTCTCATTAACTAGGGAACTGGACATGAGAAATCTGGGTAAACATTAAAAACCCTGAAAACTAAGCAAAATTAAAAGTGAAAGGTCTGGGAGTGGACTAAGACTAACTCCTCCCAAGCATGGGAATTACTCTGCCCACTGATCACCAGGCATGACTGAGCCCAAGACACAGAGGAGATTCCTCTCGTCTGTTTCTGCCATCAGTGCCAACTTCATACATGCTCACAGCACAAAGCAGGTCAGGCGACTGTGGAAGTAAACAAAGACGCTTCAAGGCTTCTGGAGCACAGGGTTGCAAATATTCAGCAGAAACAAAGCAGCAGGTTGGCAGATGGGCATGTTCTGCTCCAGGCATCAGGGTCACAGGAGCTTGTGGAGGTTATCATCAGTTTTGCAACTCATCCCACACTTCTTACGTGAACAAAATCTTCACTGAATATGTTAAAAATTATCCATGGGTACAGGCATATAAATGAATTAATTCCAGGTGGCAGGAGAGGCATTCAGGGCCTTTGTAGTCTGGCCTTCCTGGGACAGCTGCTAGAGTTGTGGATGTGTAGCGTTGTCAGTGTTTAATAGCTTGTAGTCTTTAGTTCCCTTAGGTTTTGAAATAAGGTTGGCATTTGGCGTGACTAGAAACTAAACATAGAGCAAGAGCTCAGTGATGAAGAGAGAGGGGTGTTAATGAATAAAGCTCTTCCACCAGAATGTTCTACAGGAGTGAAGCTTGAACACAGACTCACTGCAGCCTTATTCCCACATCACTCCTGAGTGCGTAAACAGCGTAGTTCTGATGGTGTAGGTTCTTCCAGCTGGTGACTCGTTGGAGGCTCGTTTGTGCCTGAAATCATGAGAGCACCCGACTGCAGAGGTCAATAGTGCAGCATAATAATAATCTCCCATTCAAACTCTGCTTTCCGATAGTTAAAACGGCATCTGGGACCCAGTTAAAGTACAAAAATCTATTCAACAAAAAACAGTGATGCAGTTAAGTCTGTTTTCCCTCAGCCGAGGCTTCTGTTGCTGTTAGGAGCAGCCCACCCCTGATTCCTGAACTTCACTCACTCTCTCTCTCTCTTTATTTCTCTCTCTCTCTCACTCACTCACTAACTGCGGTCTCAGGAAGAAACGCAGCTTTTGATGTAAAGTTTTTCTTGTTCCCGAATACAAATATTTTTTAGGTATTTGATAGGTATAAGTATTCATAAAAACACTTGTGTGCCTTTCCGAATAATGTATTTGGATTCGGCTCCACCCCTAGAACTACTGTAGCTCATCTTCCAATGCTATCTGAGTTTCCTTCTTTTTCCTTCATGGGATAAAGTCACTCCTTCAGGCCAAATTCTGACCAGGGAAATCAAGAAGTCCCATGAATTTGGCTTAATGTTCGGTTTAGCAACATCCTAGTAGTGTGTGATCCTAAAAAAGGAGAAAATGTAAGATGTGATTATTTTTTAATCTCTTGGGCTCCAGCCGTGTGGTGTGTTCAGTGTTTTAGAGGAGAAATCGGACCATCCTGCCAAGCCAAGCTTGCTGTGATCCAGACTCCTTTGATGGATGTTGTCAAGAGCTTATAAATTCTGCATGAATGTCTTGAAAACGAACCCGTTACACCTGATGTGTTCCCTGAGATGGAACCAATGTAGCGACCCAGTGGAGTCAATTTCAAGGATGAAAATTAGGTCAGAGGTTAAGAGTCCTGGTATTCAGGTTACTGGAGGTATTGGATGAAGGATTCAGAATATCTGTGGATAGTGTTCAGAAACGGATTCCGCACTCCAAGAGGAGGAGATAATGGTCACTGCAATGGACGCCTGGAGTGAATGTAAAGAAACTGGTCTTACTGCAGTCTGAGAGTATTGGTGAGGTCAGGTACTTGTTTTGCAACATTGCTGTGAGGATTTGATTGTTTGAGAGCATGTGTTAGGCCAGGTATGTTGGAGGTTTTGTTCTGGATCACAAATTTCCTGGATGGTAGCTCCATCACTCCAGAGCCTCCACAGAGCAACACTGATAGGGTTTATACTTCTAACCCACAGCCACAATGACCTCAGGGTCATGGCCAGTCATTTCTGCTGGTCAGGGCGTTTCAGTGAAAGAGAAATTCACAACAGCTGAAGTGGAAAAAGTGACAGGTGAACGGCCCTCTGGATACTTTTGGACATAAGGTGAGGAATCCACAAAGAGAACTGGACACAGATGTTGGTCTAAAGAACTACTTAGGGATGTGCAAAGGGTCCGGTATTTGTATCTGTATTTGTTTTTGTTGAGGGGGAAAAGTATATGTATTTGTATTCAAGTAACATTTAAAATAGACGTAAAAATCCAGGTTTAACATTCCAGCTGTCTGAATTACCAAGCTAACAGGGCTACATAAACAGAGCGAACATGAGAGCCCCCGACTGCAGCCATCAGTAATGCAGCGTAATCTAATAAACGCCTGTTTAAACTCTCCCAAAAGTTAAACCGAGGTACAAAAATCTATTCAACATAAACAGTGATGCAGTTAAAGTCTTTATTCACTTAGCCGAGTCTTCTGCTGAACATCACTCACTCTCTCTCTCTCTTCTTTCTCTCTCTCTCTCACTTACACACTCTCACTCACTCACTCACTCACTCACTCACTCTCCCTTTCTCTCTCTCTCTGCAGTTTAATGAGAAAATGCAGTTTTTTGATATTAAGTTTTTCTTGTTCCCAAATACAAATATTTATTTGTATCTGTTCGAAATAGTTATTAGCAAAAAACACGTTATTTGTGCCTTTCTGAATACTGTATTCGGATTCGGCTACACCCCTAGAACTACTGTAGCTCATCTTCCAATGCTATCTGGGTTTCCTTCTTCTTCCTTCATGGCATACAGTCACTTCTCGAGGCCAAAATCTGACCAGGGGAGCATCAGAACCTACAAAAGTCCCGATTTTGTCCTGATAACTACACCTTGTTATGAATGTGGACCACCCCAGCAGGTCCAGGTTAATGTGTCTTCTCTCAGGGCCCTGTAGAGACATTCTGGAAATGTTCAGTGGATTTACACGAAATTTCCACCATCCTTCACTGAAATGCTTAGGTCTACAATTTCACAAGTTTCAATCCTCTACTTGAACAGAGAACTGGAAGATAATTTATATCTTCTTCTGTTATCAGGGTGAAACTCGCTCCATCAGCAGAGCGCTGCAGAGAGAAACTCTGAGGAATGTCGAGTCGTCTTTACAGTATCAATTTGGTCACATCTCTGAAACTGTGAAGAGCCTCAGCCCTTAGAGAAAGGTGTTTTATGGAACCTCTTAACTGAATCAAATTCAGAACCCCCTCTATTAGTACTCAGACTTTGGTTTTAAAGGATAGTTTTAAGAATCACTTTTAACGATCAATAAAACCAAAAAGATGTAAATGATGTTGCAAGATCACACAGCACCATCTGCAGGTTACATTCGATGTCACCATCACACTACACTAAAGTCAAGGTGGTGGAAAACTGTGGATGCTTCTTTGGGAATGTTTTTATCATCCAGTGAAGAGCTGTATGTGGTTTGAGGGCCAAGTTTGATTTGTGTTTACAGTAAAAGATTTGCGGGATTATTAACATCTAACATTAGCAACATTAGCCTCATAGTTCCAGGTCTGAATTGAATAAGATACATTTGGACTCAAATGCACCTCGACTGATGTGGGGTCAGTGGAGCTGTAACTTTTTCCAGACTGCTCTTTAACATACTTACCAACTCAATGAATATGTGAGTTCTGTGTATTTGTTTGTGTGTGTGTGTTTGTGTGTGCAACTCAGGACCACCCAGTTGGAAACAAATTATGTAAAAGACAGACGGCAGCTGATGCATGACATCACAGCTCGTGAACTTTCATGGAGGGCTTTGGTGAGTCAATGAGCAACACTGGTCACCTGTTCTGCATCTGAAATCATATACTACTCCAGTAGGGGCTACATTTGAATTTGAACCTTCTGCTCTACCGTTAAAACAGCACATTCTTTATAGTATGAATGAAATTCGGACGTACTACATCTGCTGTGCTGATGTCATGTGTCATGTGTTGTCACAACAGCACCATTTTATATTTAATGCATTGGCATTAAATTTAGAGGGCATTTTCTCACAAGTGTAATTTAACTACAATTAGCGTTTTCCTTAAAGTACAATAGAGCGCACCTAATTAAAAGTAGCATGCTGTAATTTTAGAAATAAAAAAAATTAATTTTGTACTTGTACAAACCGCACTGGATTATAAGCCACGTGTCTCACATGCGTATCAGTAACACTCAAATTATGCTGCTTCTGCTTTTTTACTGAACAGTGCAGGAACAACATTCCATTTCCTAACGGCCGGTAAAAATATACACGGTATATATACTGCAGCTACTAGGAAAATTCATGAATCGCCTTCTTCATCTTCCTTATCTTCATCATGGCTGGGGCTTAGGGGGGCGTGCCCGCACTCTGACTCACTCAGCCCCACCCCCTCGGAATATGAGCCTCTGGGATTGGTCCGGGAGTTTGAGCCTAAACACTCGTCACATATGCGCGGAGATGTGCATAAAACATATCGACCCAAAAGGGCCTATAAAATGTGTTGCCTCCCAAAAGGTCCGTCCGCAAATCCATGTCTGGTCCTGATTATTAGCCGCAGGCTTCATTTTTTGGAAAAAATATAGCGGCTTATGGTCCGGAATATACGGTAGTTGCACTTGAAAAGGGCCATGTCTCCATTTTCCGCCATTTTTCGAATATGATGCCACCTCTTCCGCTGCCTTATGTCACAAACGGTCACAAACGTAGCACTAACCAAACATTATGGAATTTTCATGTGTACCGTTTGTAGGGGGGCTGGCTTTACTCATCTGATAGTGAAGCATCCATCGAACGCCTCCTACAGAATTCGGCTGGAAGCATTAGGTCACCTGGGCACTTCTCGTCTACTGTTTTTCCAATAGTATGAATACGGACATACTACTCGCCTCACACTGTTTTTCACATACAATAGTATAGTACGCGATTTTGGACGTAGCGCTGGTGATTAAAACAGATGTTATGCTGACATGCTCTTTACAGGCTCACGTCTTTCACTTCTCTTCTGTTTTATTTATTCCTGAGGTTCAGTCATGATAATCCAATCATAGTTATGTCCTCTAAAAATAAACTGTAAAATAAAATGAGCTCTGTTCTGATTATCTGGAACCATCTGCTCCTGGTTCTTCACTGCTTCAGGACTTCAGTTAGATGCTCTTTGTTCTGTTTGAATGATTCATACGTAGATCACTGTGTGTCTTAACCAACAGAAACATTCCTCTTAAACAGGTCCAGTTCAGGGACTGGACTGGAAATGAGAGTCTCTGGAAGTCCTTCAGGAAGCCTGGAGAACTCTTCCTCAACACCTCATTAAAAATACAAGAAAATCTGTATCCTTGGAAGCAGAAGAGAAAGAAATGAGAACTTTTACACAGAATTGGATTAAGATAAAGAGTGAAGTCCCTCCCTCCATATGTTGAAACCCTGCCTCCAGGGGGCGTGTCTGAGTGTTAGACTGGGACCGGATTACTGTCAATCATGGTGGGAGACGGATCATTAGTTTGTCCCTTTATTATCAACCATGTTCTTGTTATTCAGTGTTCATGATGCATCACTTCAGTACATTCATATTTGTTAGTACTCCAAGATGTCCAAGAATTACGAAATTATTAGTAAATCAATTTGACTTCATATTGCTCAGTTCACTCTCTCTCTCCCTCCTTTTTTTGTTGGTTTTCGGAGACACAAACAGGTTTCACCAATCTGACTTGTCACCATTCTCCTTCACTTTAACACCTTTTCATTCCTTTTTATTCCCATTTGTTTGCTGAACCGTTTCGGTTCCCCACTGTAATCACACCCCAGGAAAAAAGAGACTCCAACCTTCCTTTTCCTAATCAAACCAGATGTGTGCAAACATGACTAAGGACTTTATTTACCAAATAGTATTTTTTTCCCTGTATTATCCACAAATAAAAGTGATCTCTTCATATATTTATATTTATATTTATATTAACATTATATAATTCCTTAGCGTGACAAAAAAAAATCTCTTTTGGATTTGTCCAGCCGGAGCTGAGTTCAGGTCCCCATGCAGTCCTTCGGCCTGTCGGGTTCGAGAAAGTGGACGAGCTCCGCCCTCCCTCTGCGTACTCTGTAATTGTTGGACATGTTGCTGTGGTAATCAATCACACCCCCACATTTAAAAAACAAAAATCATGAATAAAGAAAGGAACCACACCCTTCCTTCATCTTGTTTTTTTTCCTTTTTTTTCCTATTTTTTCATATTTTTTCCTCTATTTTTATATAATAATAATAATAATCATAATCATAATCATAATCATAATGACTATAGAATTATCCTCGATATAAATTCAAAAGTAGTACCTCTGTCAATTTAAATAAATAATTTTGGCAATCTCCATAATGGTGTTATCATTATTATTTTTCTTTTTAAATAAACAAATGATAAAAGTAAAAAAAAAAAAAAATCCAAATGGGGGCAAGGTCAGAGAGAGAGAAAAAAACAAAAAAAAAACAAAACAGATGCAAAGAAAAACATCATTTTTTGTCTTTAGGGTGGGGGGGTATATACAGGACTCGTCTCTCCTCAGAAACGGCTCCTCTCTCGGAGCCGTCGGCTGTCCGTTGACGCTCTTGTGCGCTCGTGTGTGTGTTTGTGTGTGTGTGGGTCCTGTGTTATACGAGTGTGTAGGATTTTGCGTAGGGGTTGTTGCTCTGTTTCAGGTGTCCTCTGGAGTCTAGCAGTGACTCCTGTGAGCTGCTGAGCTTGGCGGTCTGGGCCAGGTCTCCAGGCTCGCGGTGCGGCAGCGTGGAGGCGGAGCCCGGCTGCCACTGCTGGCCCGCCTCTCTACTGGGGGGCCCGGAGGAGGTGGAGGGGGCGGAGGAGGGGGTCTCGGAGGGCGTGGGGGCCAGCGCGGCCGGCCGCTTCGCCGCGCGACTCCTCTGCGGCTCCAGACACGTCTGTCCCGTGGCCTCTCGACTCGAACCGTGAGCCCCGCGGTTCAGCAGGAAGTCCATTCGCAGGTAAGGAGGCAGGTGCACCAGTTCACCACCTGAAACAAAAGGGAATCCTGGGTCAGCACTGAAACTGAGAACACTGTGGGAATGCATTAGTTACGCTTTTGCCACTTTATATACAAATGAGGCTTTTCATACTACATAGACTAAAGTTTAGATTCTCTGCCCGAACCCAAACCCGAACACGGCCCGAGCCCGATATTTCCTGCCACTATCCTCCTGATCAAGCATTTGAGGTGTCAGTTTATGAACGAACCCACAGTCGAAAACGTGTTATAATGGCCCACGTATTTAAAAATTGGGAAATAATACAAACGTTTCAAATATCAAAACATTTAAAAATAATTACAGGTAATGTTTCGGGTCGGGCTGGGCTCGGACTAAAGGTGCACAGGCTCGGGTTTCATTTTTTGGGCCCGATCTCAGCACTAACATGGACAAACTCTCTCTCGACCAGCGTCTTGACATGGTCTTTGCAATGAGTTTCTGAAACAGGTATTCACATAAAGCCCGTTACTCCATAGAAACTCCCTGACCAACAGAATGGGACATCCGTAAATTAGAGGGTATAAACCCCCCAGTGTTGTTCTGTGGAGTCTCTGGAGTGATGGAGCTCCACCTAGAACTTGTGGATCCAAAACTGATCAACAAACATGCTCTCATACAATCAAATCATCACAGCAATGTTCCAACACCAGAACCTGACCTCACCAATGCTCTCATACAATCAAATCCTCACAACAATGTTCCAACATCAGTACCTCATTGAAACAGAAAATGATCCCATCAGGATCAGAAGAAACTGAGCTCTACCATTGGTCAATGCAGTAAAAACCTATTTTAGAATTCTGGGTATTGTAGGAATTGTTTACCTCAGTAAAGCTGTACAGGGAATCACCACAGGGTTAAACATTTTCGTCTGACCATTTTTTCCTATATTGTGTTATCTGACTTCAGCAGTCATTTAAGCTTTCATAGCTACTTACACTGGCTATTAAGAAAGTTCATATAAAAAAGGTATTAGAGATAAGTATGTCTCCCAAACTCTAATCTGCCAAAACATGCTCACCCTTTATGCACTGCATGTGTCCTTGATAGGTTTTAAAGTTATGAATCAGGAGGAAAAATCACCGACAAGTAAACACCACCTGCAATAAAACAGCAGTCTTTGGGCTTCCTGGAGCTAAAACTGTGAACCAAACTCTACAATCAGCTCCTGGTGCAGCTGTCTGGTCTGGCAGAGGGCTGATTACGACCATTAAGAACAGGGTTCTGCGTTCTTCTCTATTTCAGGGAACTGAGAGGAGCTCTAAAGGGCTTCAGCGCCGGCGTCAATTATTTAATACACACTTAAGTTCTGTTAAGTAAAGGTGACGAACGGCCAGCTGCTTTATTAAACCTAATATAATCCAGCTTTTTCTTGTTCAAACCAAATCCATCATCCTGCAGAACCTTTATTTTTTGGTGGGTTGGGGGGTGTTGGGGGTGGTGGAGTTAACAGTAAATAGAAACAATAGCTACAGTGGATGAGATCTGGGGAGGAATTTTACGAAGCAGGATTTCTCAATGTAGCCTGAAACCCCATAGGAAAAACAACTACACGATGTTCCTTCTGGACAATTTTCAGCTAAGGTGGTCCTCCCTCTCCCCATCACTCAATATAACTGTCCTCTCTCTGTTTCTGAGGGGGGTTAGGGTGGTCCTCCCTCTCCCCATCACTCAGTATAACTGTCCTCTCTCTCTATCTTGGGGGGAGGGGAGGTGTTAGGGTGGTCCTCCCTCTCCTCTCTCTCTGTGAGGGGGGGTAGGGTGGTCCTCCTTCTCCCCCATCACTCAGAATAACTGTCCTCTCTCTCTCTTTGTGGGACAGGGTGGTCCTCTCTCTCCCCCATAACTCAGTATAACTGTCCTCTCGCTCTCTTTGTGGGACAGGGTGGTCCTCTCTCTCCCCCATCACTCAGTTATAACTGTCCTCTCTCTGGGTGAGCTGACGTCTGTGTTTGACCCAAGATGAAAAGAACGGTAAAAACTTCCTCTTCACTTCTCTGCTCACCAGGTGGGTTTGATATCAGGTGATCCTGCTGTCTAGGTTATGCTGAGCCGCCTGTTCTGTTCTGTTCTGAGGTCAGTGTGGTGTTTCAGCTGAGTCCTGCTCCGACTGCGGATCACATTCAGACCCATTGTGTCCAAAAATGCTGTTTTGTGTTTCCAGACAATGCGGTTCTGACAGAGGACACAGGTGGCCTCTGCGTGCCCCGGGGTCAGAGTGGGTCGCCTGTCTGCGTAAACCGAGACCGGGACGGGTAACCCGAGAGCGGCGCGCGTCTGAGACGGGCCGCGGTGGTCCAGACACCGCACACGCCGCTTCTATAGCGGCCGATTGGCCAGAGTGTGGGGGCAAGAGCGCTCACCACAACGAGACGCGGGCAGAGACATCGATACCCTCAGAGACACAGGAGAGCGAAGAGTGACACGGTCAAACCAGGCAACAGTGGAAAAACACACACACGCGCGGGCTCGCGCATGCACACACACACACACACACACACACAGACACACACACGTGCGACTGGTTGCACATGCATACACAAGCACACACATGTATGCACACACACGCACCCAAAACGCATACGCACATACACATGCACACACATCCACACACACGGGCTCGCCCATGCACACACACACACACAGACACACACACACAGACACACACACGTGCGCCTGCTTGCACACGCATACACAAGAACACACATGTATGCACACACACGCACACACACACACGCAAATGCATACACACACACACAAACACATGCACACATGCACATGCACAAACACACACACGTACACGTACACACATGTACGCGCACACACATGCACAGACACACACGCATACAAACCAAAAACATGCACACGCACCCACATACACACACACACAAACACGCACACACAAACACACACACACATTTGTCTGTGTGCTGTACTCCCACCACTGTTGCATCCCAGCCCTAACAGTATTTTTTGCATAAAGATTTTGCGTCTTGGCATAAAAAATACACTAATCATCCGTTGGTATTTGATTGGAGCTGAACTATGGTTAGTAGTGTTGTGTGCACCTGCTTTATTTCTTGTAAGCAGTTAGACTCAAAGTCTCCTAAATATAAACTCAGGATAGAGCAGCTTCTAATGGAGAGCGATGGTGAAACGAGCCACATCAGTGGACCAAACACACGCTTTCTGCTAGCGGACACTGCGGCCACTCGCTGGGTCACGTTAACCTCACCTCACACGAGGTCAAGAAGAAGGAAAATGACGTAGAAGCTCCTCCTAAAGCCTCACGGAGTTCTCCGCTCGGTGACGTCACATCAGAGAACCTGAGAGGCTTCACCAACAAGGACCTCAGCAGGTCACCAGAAGCGTATTGCTGCTTATTTTACTGCGGCCGTGAAGCCTGTGCTGTAATACAGGACCAGGTCTTGGTTTGTGGAAGCTGAAGATGCTGAATGTTTAATCCACCACCACACTATCTGTCCACACACCTACACCTGTTGTGCTGCGCTGCTGTAAATCTCACAGTTCAGCCACTAGAGGGAGTCGAGAGTTTTAATATCAGTTGTGAACCCCCCACCCAAAAAAAACAAACAGATGAGCTTTGAACTAGGTGCAATGTTTTTTTTTAACAAATATGAACGTGAACTAGTTAATTTTTATTTGAATTAATTAAACCATCTGATACACACCCGCTGGTTAAACCTGGTTAGGTCTGACCAATGGAACAACTTGCTTAGATACAACCACCCAGATTCCACAGATTGAAACTGATCATTTTCTGTTGGGTGACCTGAATATAATAAAAAGGTTTGTTTTGTTCTGTAAATGTTTAAGTGTGTTAATAGTGGGACCCCCTTTACTGTAGTAACTCTCCCAGGGATGGAGGCCAAAAGATTATGGAACATTGTTGTGCGGCTGTGAATGGAGCCACGAGAGCATCACTAATGTCAGGTACCGAGGCTGGAACACAGCTGTAAGGATTTGATTGCAGCCCTGGGAGCATTAGCGAGGCTGAATATTCTCCTTGCTCCAAATGAAGTCAAGACACGTGGAGGCATGTGACAAATGAAACAAACCAACACGAACCAATGTAAAATAAAAGGCAGGTTTTAAAGTGTAAGTCTCAGCACGAATGTCTCCAGAGCCTCGGCTGTAGTTCTGAACTCACCGGGTCTGTGTGCTTTGGGCACGGCCATGTTCATGACCCGGCTGGCGTCCTGCGGTTTGGGAGGGGAGGCGGTGAATCTGCAGATCCCGGACTCGGAGGGCGTGCTGGAGGTCAGGCTGTCCGTGTAGTCGTTGGTTCCGGCTGTCATCTGCTCGGAGGAGGTGTCGGAGATGAAGCACTCGGTGATGGTGAACTTGGCGTGCCGCAGCTGCTCCTCCATCTTGGCGTGTTCGTAGGCGCGGGCGAGCTCCTCGTACGTGGAGGACGCGCTCTCCGTGGACACCATGCTGCTGCGAGCACGGTCTGGAGGAGGACACACACAATCACACACACACACAGAGGCGCATCTTGTCAGCAGGCAAGTCAGGCAGCTGCTTGGGGACCCCAAGCCACTAGATGGTGAACGAGAGCTGACTCTTTAAACTACAGTAAAAACTGATTAGAGGAGGGGCCAAGTGAATTTTTGCTTGGTGCCCCAACAGACCCCAGGATCGCCTCTGCACACACACAGTGAATCATGATTCAGAAAGACTGCAGTTCTGAATTACACAGTTCTGCAATTAACAGTAAATAACACATCTGACATCAGACATGGAGGTTCCTCTGTGTTTCTGGACGTGGGTGCGGCTAACTCAGCAGCACCTTCATGGCTGCAGGTCCTAGACCACAGAAACACAGTCACTGAATATGGTTACAATGTGACAACGGTCTTTCCTGACTCTTCGTCGTTTTAGCCACTCACAGGATGCATTCTGAAAAAGTTTACAAATCTGGCACATGAGGCAAACTGAATGAAAGATTATGAGGGGCTGGAGGGCCTGGGCAAAGTGATTAAGAATTATTAATAAATACAGATTTTTCAGTGATTAAATATATTTCACAGTCAAGTATAGTATATCACAGGAAAGTACCAATTTTCATCCAAAGGGGGCGACTAATCAAATGAATATGTGTAACACACATTTATAAAACATATACACACATAACCACACACACACACAGACATTACTGGTCAACATTTTTAGAAAACCCCAATTTGCAGTAGACTCCATAAGCTGTGGCTCTTATAGGAGGCTCTGCTGGGGTGTTCAAAATATATATACAATCTAAAATGGCCTTGGGATTTGTCGCCCCCTTCTGATGAAAATGGGAACACATTTGAGAGTATAAGCATATTTAAGATGGACACGGTAACACTAATGCTGTCTTATGTTTCACATCACAGCTCATTAACTTTTTAGTATCTGTCTCTGCAATCTGGGTAAATTATAAAAGTGTTGCAGTCAATGATAAGAAATGATTCCCTCTATTTTCGGGGCTGATACCGGTAACTATCGACAGACTAAAACAACATTTTGTTGCAATATGTATACCAAATAAAATTATATAAAATATCCCTACATGTCAGTTCATTTCCAGTATTTATCAGACTTTTTAACACCAGAATGAGGAACAGACAGAAGTCGTTACAGGTTTCTAAATTCTACCCTTTGATTCTGAGCAGAAATTTGATTAGATCATTTTATTTGTAGTTTCATATTTAAGGACACCATATGTTTGCCATTGTATTTGCTTATTGTAAGACAATTTATTTAGTGATTGTTGGATCTCTTTCAAAATGAGCAGCTCAGTTCCTGTAAAGCTGTTTTATTTAAACCTGTGTGCTTGGATAGACTGAAGAGTGAGAACCGGAGTGGAAGGAGAACGTGTAGGCGGTTAAAGGGAACGAGTCCGTCCCCGGGACTGTGTGGAAGTGTACCTGTGTCCTGGGAGGGGCTGACGCTGTAGCTGTCACTCTCCTTGTCCACAGAGCCGGTGGCGCGGGGGGTGGGCAGTCTCCAGTCCGTGGTGAGAGTGTGGGAGGACATGGGGGGGTGGGGCCTGTTCAGCGTCCACTGACTGGCGTAGCGGCTGCGTGTGGCAGGACCAGCTTTAGCCGTGCGGCGGGCAGTGGGGTCTGAGAGAGACAGGGGACAGAGGGACAGGGAGACAGAGGGGCAGAGGGGCAAGGGACAGGGGACAGAGGGACAGGGAGATAGACGGACAGGGGACAGGGTGATGGAGGAAAAGAAAGACAGGGGGACAGAGAGATAGAGAGACAGACAGACAGATAGAGGGAGAGAGAGACAGAGGGACAGGGGAGACAGAGAGATGGAGAGGAGAGACAGAGCGATAGACGGAGGGCCAGAAGGAAAGTGATACAGAGAGACAGAGGAACAGACAGATAGAGGGACAGAGAGACAGAGGGACAGGGGAGACAGAGGAACAGGGGAGACAGAGGGACAGGGGAGACAGAGGGACAGGGAGACAGAGGGACAGGGAGACAGAGGGACAGGGAGACAGAGGGACAGGGGAGACAGAGGGACAGACAGATAGATAGAGGGAGAGAGAGACAGAGGGAGAAAGGGTGAGAGAAAGAGAGAGACAGCGTCAGGACAGGATGAACTGGACAAAATGCTGGTATTGTGTTGCATTGTTATTAAATTGCCTATTAAACCATCACTAATCAACAACAAGTTTCCTACATATTTACAGCCCCACATACAATCACACCAATTATCCACATGACTTAAAACAAACCAGTGTGCAGCATGGTGCTCTCACCAGATATACATATATATATTAACATGTTAATAAGGAACGATTTTCTTCGCTGACCGCGATCCCTTCTCTAGGCCATAATGTGTAATGTGACTCCGGCTTTAATGGGAGAACCTCCCCTCCATTCAGACTAAACAGATTAGAGTCCGACTTCCTGTGAGGAGCTAGCCTTGCACTTCCAGTCATCTTTACCACCAGCTCTTTAATGATCAGTTTACCTGGACTAATTAGATACAACATCCTCAGGCGTCCACCACTGGGCACGTCTTAACTGCACCAGCAGACCATTTAACTCCAGCAAATCTACCTACATCAGCAGCCACACATACACCCAGCCTGAGGGACTGTGTGTGTGTGTGAGTATCAGGTAGACAGAGACCTTGCTCCTTCTAATCAATTGGTCTATTCTGAGCATGTCCCCCTCAGAGCGGGAACCCCCACCTTGAAACCGTCTCAAGGATACGGGCTGCAGGATGCTGTACCGACGCCGTAACCGATCCCCTGCATGCTCTTACATTCAGTTTAGAGTAAATGTGATACACGTCCACGATACACAGGAGCAAGGCGAGAGATCGTGTATGGTGTTCCGTGTCCAGTAATCCTGAATAGAGCCTGTATCATTTCCTTCCACTCTACAAACAAAAACGTTTGACATACTATCTAAGCAACACGGGTCAAAGCAGCTGGTTTTACATTAGTTGTGGTTGTGATGTCACAACACTGAACACTTCTACATATACAGACCACAGTAGTGTAGTCCCTCCCATTCAGCCTGTAACAGCTTAGCCCCGCCTATTCAGTCTACAGCAGCTTAGTCCTGTCCTTTCAAACCAAAGCTAGCCCCGCCCATTTAGCACGCATTGATCCAGCCCAGCCCATTCAAACTACAGAAGTTTAGCCCCACCCCTTCAACCTAGATTAGATTAGCTCCATCTATTCAGTTTCTAGTAGTTTAGCCCCTCCCCTTCAGCATACAGCAATTTAGCCTAGTCCATTTGGCCTCTAGTAGTTTAGCCCTGCCCATTTGGTCTCTAGTAGTTTAGTCCCACCCATTTGGGCTCTAGTAGTTTAGCCCCAGCCATTCCACCTATAGCAGTTTAGACCCGTCCATTCAGTCTACAGTAGTTTAGCCCCACCCCCTCAGCCTACAGCAGTTTAGCCCCGCCCCTTCAGTCTACAGTAGTTTAGCCCTGCCTATTGGGTCTCTAGTAGTTCAGCCCCACCCCTTCAGCCTAATGCAGTTTAACCCCTCAGTGCTCACTTGTACCAGGTCGAGCGTCTGAGACGTCCACCAGTGGCCCGGTTGCCTGGGAAAGAGACTGATAGTGGACTGTGTGTGTGACTGTTGAGGACTTTTGCTTCGATGTCTCTCCAAAATCATTATCCGTCAGCAGAACCGTGGATCGGTCATCTGAGAATGACAAACACAAAGAGGTAGGGATATTTTAGACCAGTTTTTAAATACAGTGTGTCAGAGAGTGCATATGTGCCTGAAAGGAAACCTCTTTTAGACAATACGCCAGGTTTTCTGACCTATGGTCTCCATCGTGTCTCTCTCCTCGATGAGTAGCTGTGCTCGCGGGATATCGATGTGCATCCGGAGGGTCTGCTGCTGTTTGTTCACAGCATCCGGAGTACGAGTGTTTTTACTGCAAACACACCACAAACCCCATCAGTCACAACACAAACTACAGAGGAGGTTAAAAGAGTGAGGTTACAAGTGTGTGGTTGAAAAGCGTGAGGTTTAAACGAATATGGTTAAAAGATCGATTCTATAAAGAGTGAGGTTAAAAGAGTGATGTTATAAAGAGTGCGGTTAAAAGATCGATGCTATAAAGAGTGCGGTTAAAAGAGTGATGTTATAAAGAGTGCAGTTAAAAGAGTGATGTTATAAAGAGTGCGGTTAAAAGAGTGATGTTATAAAGAGTGCGGTTAAAAGAGTGATGTTATAAAGAGTGCGGTTAAAAGATCGATGCTATAAAGAGTGCGGTTAAAAGAGTGATGTTA
>JBBKCR010000038.1:22599490-22610768 GCA_037577295.1 Ladigesia roloffi
AAAGAGTGCGGTTAAAAGAGTGATGTTATAAAGAGTGCGGTTAAAAGAGTGATGTTATAAAGAGTGCGGTTAAAAGAGTGATGCTATAAAGAGTGCGGTTAAAAGAGTGATGTTATAAAGAATGCGGTTAAAAGAGTGATGTTATAAAGAGTGCAGTTAAAAGAGTGATGCTATAAAGAGTGCGGTTAAAAGAGTGATGTTATAAAGAGTGCAGTTAAAAGAGTGATGCTATAAAAAGTGTGGTTAAAAGAGTGATGTTATAAGAGTGCGGTTAAAAAGAGTGGGGTTAAAATATTGAGGTTAAAATAGTGTAGTTAAAAGAGAGATGTTAAAGAGTGGTAAAAAGAGGGAGGTTGAAATGAGTGTAGGTAAAACGTTAGTTAAAAGAATAAGGTAAAAAAGAGTGAGTTTGAAAGAGTAGTTAGAATGGTGTGGTAAAAAGACAAGTTAAATGTGTGGTTAAAATAGTGGGGTTAAAAGAGTGAGGCTAAACGAATGCAGTTAGAATCGTGTGGTTAAAAGAATGAGTTTTAAAGAGTGTGATTGAGGAAGTGTGTTTAAAAGTTTAATGAGTGTGTTTTACCTCATAAGCATCTCGGCCAGGCTCTTGGCGTCTGTGGGACATGAATAGAAGTGTGAGAGAGACATGAAAAAGTTAAGCTCTGTAAAAGGCTTTCATGGAACAGTTTCCTGAACCATTAGTGCCATTTATAACAATCCACATGTTCTATACAAATCTGACAAATAAGGAATTTAAAAAGGCCCTTCAATTTTTGTTTACATTTCATCGTACATAAACAACTACTACTATTGTACAGAGAGGGAGCACCAACTACAGAGACAGGAGACGTTCGATCTAGAGTGACACAAGAACATTGCAGACATCCAAATGAAGTCTTTTCTGTAAAAAATGACCAAGCAGATACAAACCCCGCAGCCTCTTGAGCCTCTGCTCCCTTCTCCTCCTCCGCATCACCAGCAGCACAATGAAGACCATGGCGATGGCCACCAGGATGGAGATGATGGTCACCATCATTTTCAGACCCTCGTTCCCCTGCATGTTCTCCTGGCTGGGGTCCACGGTCTTTGGCAGTGGTGCAATAGTACCTGGAGAAGTGAAGAGTTAATGACCTTATTATTTACACAGAGTTGATGGTTTATTGGGCACTCTGTACAGACAGTAGTAAACCCTCAGGACCCCTCAGGACCCCACGGGACCCCACAGAACCCCACTGGAACCCACAGGAACCTATAGGACCCCACAGGGACACATAGAAGTTCACAGGAACCCATAGGACCCCACAGGAACACACTAGAAATCACAGACCACCACAGGACCACACAAAACCAAACTAGGCCCCATAGGAACCCACAGGACCCCAGTGGAACTCACTGGAACCCACAGATTCCACAGGACTCCACTAAATCCCACAGGACACCTCATAAGCCCAGTGGAAGAAGTGAAGCCGTCATGTGCAATCTGGTCCAAAAGTCGTGGTCATGTGGCTCACAGCTTTTTCATGTTTAAAGTGTAGGAAGACTCACTGCCGTCCATGTTTAGCGTGGCGAACAGGACCCTCTTCTCAGCCGTGCCCGCGCTGTTGCCCACCCTCATCTGCAGCTCGTACCAGGTGGCCTCCTGCAGGTCGTACAGGATATGGCTCTTGGTGAGGGAGGCGCGCGTCACCGTGGTCCAGGCGGAGGCGTCAACAGGCCGGTACTCCAGAGTGAAGGAGTTGATCGGACAGCCGCCGTTGTTCCAGCCAATCAGGTTGAGCTCCACTCGTGTGGAGTTGACGCTGGAGAACAGCTCGTGGTCTTTGGCAAACTGTGGTTCTGAGGATGAGACAAAAACATCTTTAGGGCTTTTATCACATGATCAAGAATAAATACCACACTCTGTCTCCTTTAACTCCATTACAGTGGAACCTTTAGGTGCCTGGTTTGAGCTCAGCTTTTGTGATGTCACAGAAACAAATTCCTATTTATGTTCCCATCAGAAACGATACGTTATGGTACAATAAACTTTGTTGTCACATTCAGGGAAATTTGTCTTGGATTCTTTACTTATTTACAGTCAGTGCAAAAGTCTCCAAACTGCATAGCAGCATATCAGGGGCGAGTTCATTTACATACAGTCCCTGAAAAGTCTTGAGCTCCCCACACTTCTTTCTATTTTGCTTTGAATAACATTAAGTCTGTGATATTTGGCACATGGAGTCTATTAAATGAAAGAAATAGAAATGTTTTACTGACAGGCTGCAAAGTGCCTAAAGTCACAAGGAGCTTAGATAAAGGAGTTCCAGTCACTCAGCATTCAGCACCACCAGTATACTGATCACAGCCTGATCATCTGGAATCATCTGCTCCTAGTTCTTCACTGGTTCAGGACTTCAGTTAGATGTTCTTTACTCTGAATGATTGATACGTAGGTCACTGTGTGTCTTGACCAACAGAAACTTTCCGATGAAACTGGTCCGGTTTAGGGACTGGACTGGAAATGAGAGTCTATGAAAGTCCTTCAGGAAGCCAGGAGAACTCTTCCTCAAAAATATAAGAAAATCTGGAACTTTGGAAATGAGGGGGGATCAAGACTTTTGTGACTGTTGTATTGAAGACAGAGTAAACAGTCTATTTAACCTTAAGGGATAAAAGAGTGTAAAAGTGAATTTGGACGGGTTTTGCCTGCACCTCACCTTTCCCATGTGTTTTAGCCTCAATGATCTCGCTGATGCGTCCCGGCCCCACTGCGTTCTGGGCCGTCAGGGTGAATTTGTACCAGGTGCCACACTTGAGACTCTCCAGGCGGTACGAGCGCTCGCTGGGGCTGATGGGAAAACTGCCCCACTCCTCACTGTTGTCTTCTGAATACTGCAGGATGTAGCCTTAACGAGAATTATACCAAATCATTCTCTTCCAACTTTCCACTCTGGAGCCAGAACGTAACATGTTTTATTTATGGTTTGTATTCAGAGTGTGGCATGTATCTCTTAAACAAAATGATTATTTTTGAAAGTCTTTTTAAATGTACATTTTAAAACTTATATAATGGAAAAACTATTTTTTGTTTTTTTGAAAAAACAAAAATCCCCAAAACGTTGAATGTGGTGCAGAAATAAATTCAAGGAGACCAAATGGATTTGTCTCAGTTGCCTGATTTATACCAAGGAATCTGTACAAATACATGCACCTGCCTATTCAGCCTATAGCAGTTTAGCCCCGCCCACTCCCAACAGAGCGTTTTAGTCCAGACATCTTTCTGAATGAGGCACAATACAGGGCAGCCAATCAGAACAGAGCCCATTTACTTACATCAGCCTTAACGGCACAGTAACAGTTTGTTCTAAGAAATGAAACAAACGCAAAAGTGATTGGCCCTCAAAGCCAAACCAGTCAGCTAGTGTCACCATTCAGGTTTCAGAAACTACAGGAGATCTGTAGGTAGCTGTAGTTACCGAAGACCTGAGCTGTGAACCTTGGTGTGCACAAAAAAACTAAAGGTTTTCCAGTGATCAGATGATTTCTGTCCTTACTTAAATTATGTCTGTCCTTAACCAACTAAATGGAACTTCTTCATCTGTTCTGTGGACATTGATGGAAAAAACCCAGAATCCAATCGGTGGTGGTGAAGCCTCACCTCTGATGGAACTTCCTCCGTTGTCTCCAGGAATCCAGGACAGAGTGATGGAGGTGGTGGTGGTTTTGGTCACAGTGAGTCGTGGCTGATCCGGAGGGACTGCAAATCAGTTCAGTTCAGTTCAGTTCAGTTTCATTCAGCTCAGTTCAGTTTCATTCAGTTCAGTTCATTTCAGTTCAGTTTGATTCCGCTCAGTTTATTTCAGTTCAGGTTGATTCAGTTCAATTCAGTTCAATTCAGTTCAGTTTGATTCCACACAATTGAGTTCAGTTCGATTCAGTTCAATTCAGTTCAGTTCAATTTAGTTCGGTTCAGTTTAATTCAGTTTGATTTAGATCAGGTCAGTTTGATTCAGTTCAGATTAAATCAGTTCAGTTCAGTTGGATTTTATTCAGTTCATGTCAGTTTAGTTTGATTCAGTTCAGTTTATTTTAGTTTGATTAAGTTCAGTTCAGTTAATTCCAATTCTGGTCAGTTCAGTTCACTGTATTTCATTTCACTATCATCTAGTTTAATTTAATGTATTCATCTGAATTCAATTTGGCTTGATTAATTTCATTTCACTTCAGTTCAGCTCAACACAAATCAGTTGAGTTGAGTTCAATTCCTTTCATTTCACTTCAGTTCAGTTCAGCAAAAGCCTCTGATGAGCAGATCATATCGCTCATCTGAAAATTTCTTCATTTTACTGACTACAGCTTTTCTTTGACTCACATCATTCATTGTTTCTAAAATTTCTGCTTTTTTATTACACATTTAGACGAACATAAACAAGTCCAGTGTCCCTGCCCGACACTCACCCTGAACCTGCAGATTCAGCATGATTTCGTCGGAACCCCAGTTGTTGCTGGACACACAGCTGTAGTACCCAGAATCCTCAGCTTTCACTGTGCGAATAACGAAGCTGCCGTTGCTGTGGACGCTGCGGCGGTTGTCAAGGGACACAGGAGCAGGAGTCCCATTGCTGAAAGAGAGAAAAATCAACTTTCTAAGGAGAAAATGGCAACATTCACACTGTATGTCCAAAAGTTAATGGACACACCTGCTACTGAGGTTAGCTGCTTTAAGGAGCCTAAACTCCTGATACAGGTGTTCATAGAGTCTATCGCCATAGAAATGCACCGACCCAGCATCATACATAATCCACACAGCAATGTTTCTCATTTATTCTTATGTTGCTTCCAATGGGCCAGAATTTCTTGTATTTTTTTGTATTTTTTAATGTGCTCTTTAATGTGGAACAGACTCTTAATATCAGTCCCGTCCCTGAATTTCAGAGGAATGTTTTTATTTGTTTATAGATATAGTGACCAACTTATGAATCATTCAATCAGAACAAAGAGCATCCAACTGAAGTCCTGAACCAGTAAAGACCCAGGAGCAGATGATTCCAGATAATCGGGCGGTGATCAGTATACTGGCAGTGCTGAATGCTGAGTGGTAAAGAATCTATAAAACTATAAAGAAACTGCTCATATATGGTGTATACAGTACATTATATACTCTGGTAATAAATGTTATCGTCCTACTCACTTGCCCTTCAGCCACTTGATGGTGGGCGGCGGGTCCCCCACAGCCCTGCAGGGCAGGATGATGTCCCTCATCCAGGGCGTGGTCACCGTGCCGCTGAATGTCAGGATGCGAGCAGGAGCTGAAAGAGTCATAAAGTCATTTATTATCACAGTCTTTAAGCAGAACCTATTAAAAAGTTTTAAAGGAGAAAAAGATCATGTTTATTAATGCAAGGAGTCAGTCTGGATCTTCTCATTTGTTCCAATTACTGCGAGCTGATGAATAATGTAATAAAGGTTTTTGATCTGACAGTGGGGTTATAAGAGTTTTAGACCTGTTGTAGCTGCTGAATGAGGGGCTGGACAGGCAGAGAGCAGAAGAGGCAGGTGGTTACCTTTAGCCTGTGGCTGCACGGTGATGATCTCGCTGGTGTTCCCGCGGCCCGCGGCCGTCACCGCCACCACCCAGATGCTGTACTGCCAGTTCTGGTTCAGGTTGGTGACGCGTCGGAAGTACACATCCGGGGCGGCTTCGAACTCACTGATGACCTGCGGAGGAACCCGGAGCACATTAACGAGGAACCTGCATCCTGGGCTTTAAACCCGTCGCCCAATAATTCCTTATTTGGACCCCCCCCCATATTCAACATATATAATGAGTTCACCCAGCGCTGTTGAATCTTGAATCTTTGGTGAAAGAATCCACTCCACTAAACCTACAGAATAATACACACCACTAGAAATCCCAGTAACCGGGCTCCTATCACTGCTCATCAGTCCAGTCCATGAATTTAAGAGGAATGTTAAAGGAGTTTAAGAGGAAAGAAAGTCTGGATCTTTGGAAGCAAAATATGAAAGACTTTTGTACAGTACAGTTAAGCCCCCTTTACCTAAACAGCCGGCTAATGTCAGCCGGCTAATGTCGCTAGGATAATTTGCTATTATGGCTTCAAAGCTGATGTTACAGTTTATACACTACTTGCTCTGTTAATCTGCTAAAAACTGAATTCACATTCTCATGCATTTCAGTGTCTGTGTGTATGTGTGTGTGTGTAGCAATATTATCTACAGGGGGGCTCTGGGCACAGTGCTGCACTGCTGCATGTTTAATGTGTTCTTTAGTGTAGAGACCTGCTCACACCTGCTGTTAAGGTGCATCTCAGGTGATCCGATCACAAGTGGCCAGCTCTGAGTGTGTCAGTTCACACCTGGCATTAGAAAACATCTCTAGTGAGTCTCGAGTGTCCACCTGTGATCAGATCTCGGTTCCCGCTCTGCACATAAAACACAAACATCAAGACCGAATGTGTTTTAACCAGCAGGGGGCAGCAGTGCACTTCTCTCACTGATTCTGCTGTTAAAGGGAGATGAAATCAAAACAATAATTTTGAATGACCTTAATGTTTCCTGCGCAGAGGAACTTCATGTCCCTCAGTGTGGTCTGGAACACAATGACTTACACACCGCTGATAAAGTGTGTCTAGCCAGCTCAGAAATGAAAGGCCGGGCCCTTGTGTGAGCAGGCTTCAGTCACTTGTAGATACACCACTGACCAATTAGCTATAATGTGAGCAGGTTTTAGTCAGTTCACACTGTAGTCTAACGAGGTTTCAGTTCTAGATACATCACTGACTGTAGAGACATCGCATTAGCACATCTGACACAGACCAGCTCTGCATGATCAGACCTCAGAGTGTCCTCAGAGTGTCTGAGGCGTGTTTATACCTGTACACTCGGACCACCCAGGCTGTACTATAAATGCAGGTGTGAAAGGGACCTGTGTGTCCTATGCTGCCACCTGGTGGAAACTTATTATCTGGTGCATAGGTGTCAACCTCTGGTCCACGTAATTAAATTTGGCCTGCAAGGCAATACCAAATGACTACTAGAGCTGGGCCAATCTTATTACACAGGGAATGTACTGCTAAAACTACAAATCCCAGAATGCTCTGCTTGTGTTTGGCACATCAATCAGTACAGGACCCATAAACACCCTCTCCTCTATTGACAATAGCCATAGCGACCTCATGCTACTTCTGGCACCAAGCTACCCATCCCAAAAATGGCCCATTCTAACCTGGCTATAAAAAAAAGAACATAATTTGACGATACTATGAAACAAAACATCATCTGGACTCACAGGTGCCAAAATGTACAAGAGATGAAAAGAAGTTTGGTTTTTATTTCAGTTTGATTTAAAAAATGAATGCCATTAATGTATGTGGGTTTTTGTTTTGGAAATTCGATTTTGCATGTTTGCAAAATAAAGTTATGCATTTTACAGTATTAAGCTTTGCTTGTTCCCCATAGTTTACATTTGGTTGGCTCCATGTTTTAAATGACTTTGTCCAAGATTACAATTTTGGACCCCCCTGATCCAGTGCATGTTCACCCTCTGTGCCCCTGAGGAGCAAGAGAGGAAACCTGGTCGTACCGTGGGGTAAATGTTGGAGCAGAAGACGGTGTATTTCCGGATGATTCCGTTGAGCTTGAGAGGAGGCAGCCAGGAGACAAAGACCACCGAGGCGGACGCAGCCGCGGCCTTCACACCAGCGGGAGGTCCGGGAACTGGGAGAGGGAGAAGAGGACCAACATCACTCAGACTGAACTGTTACAGATATCTGAACTGTTACAGGACACACATGGACCACAAAACCTGTGAATCTTTCTGTAGATCTCTTCTTACAAAGTTACGGATAGGATTTAATACCAGATGTGTTTTTTGTAAGTGGCAGGGAAAGTATTTAACAAATACCTACAAATATCTGAGTTTTTACAGAACCTCAGATTTGAAACTTCCACTCAAGACCTGTACACCTGCAATATAACCCTCCTTCATCCTTAAAACTGACTATTATTTGTCAGTTTATAATTGGTAGGGGCCGCTAGTGTTAAATGAGAATTACTATACGTTTTTTAAATAGTTTTCACATATCTGGCTTTAGGTTTGCGTGTCCATGTGTGGAGGTGCATGTGCTTGTTTGTGTCAGTGTGTGGACGTATGTGTGTGTGCCAGTGTCTCACCGTCCTCTTTGGTGCGTGTGTATATCTGTTCACTCCGTACTCCGTCTCCTGCCCGAGTGAAGGCCAGAACCTGGATGCTGTAGTTTGTGTATTTCTCCAAATTCTCCAGCTCCAGAGATGGTTTGGAGGTGGTTACATTCCTAATCTCACCCAATTCTGAGAACACACACACACCGATCAGTTGAAAACACAGCAAACTGAGAAATCACACTACACCTATTGTGTCCATTCACAGCTGAGGGGAGTCTTCAGATCCTGAATTCACAGTACAAACAGGTTTAAGTAGGTTCTGGATATGAACCTGACTGTTTTGCTGTAATGTAAGCAAATTTCTGCTATTTCCTCAGTCTCAATATTTGTCTCTAACTCTAGAGCTGAAGGATTTCTTTCCAGGTAACTCAACAGCACCACCTTCAGTTGATATGTTTTATGCACATCTCGGTTGCATCTTGGGCCAACAAATGTTTAGGCAGCTCAAAATCAGATAAGATGAGATCAGATAAAATATAAGATAGATAAACCTTTATTAGTCCCAAATGTGCTTAGTATGGTTGAAAGTGGACAGTACAAAATTAAGAGCAGCAAAATTTGGAAAAACAATAGAACAGAATAAAATAAAAATAAACTAAAGGATTCAATTCTCAGTATACAGTCTAAAGATATACAGAATTAAAACGTAGTAGTATAGTCTGCAGATGACTCCCAGACGATTCTAAAATCTCATCTGGATGCCGGAAACAGGTCTCAAAAAGAGGACATGTCCAGGAAAAAGAGTACGTGTGGTCAACCAAACTTTACGTGAAACTCACCCGAAAGGTTCTGGAGGAGCTACACCCTCTAACCCACAGACCTGGTGACCTCAAGGTCACAAGGGTCTGTTCTATTGGTGGATGAATTTCTTTGGAGATACAGACACAGTGGGGCCTTCCAGTCAGATCTAGGCACATAATGGGCTGTGGAGCTGCAGTGTGAGGTTTAAACTGAAGGTCAGGTGGTGTAACTCACCTCCGTCAGGCAGGTTGGCCCAGTAGATGACGCGGTATCCGAGCAGCAGGCCATTCAGAGCTTCTTTGGGCAGGGCGGACCAGGACAGAGAGATGGTCTCTGGGGTCGTAGCTGTGGTCACCACATTCTCAGGTGGGCGGCTGGGAACTGTGGGACGTAAAGAACATTCAGTTTGGTGTTTACATTTACATAGCACACATTTATCCAAAGCAACTTGCATTCCCTAACCACAGGGGGCATTGTCCCCCCCGGAGCTACTTGGGTTTGTGGGTCTTGATCAGGAACCCAGTGGTGGGGGTGCTGAAGGTAGAATTCGAACCCATGACCTCTTGGTCCAGAGGCAAGTATCCTATCCACTAGGTCACCAAGGTCATGAGTGGCCTGCACTAGTTTAAAACTGCACTGATACATCAGGGTTATAAACTATTACAGAAAATAATAAAAATTCCCAACTTATTTTCAGCACCTAAGCTGCAGGATTCGAAACCAGAATCACAGACAGACAGCTGATCTGAGATCTGAGTGTTATATTATCACTGCAGTGACTTTATTAGGTCATGACACCTGCTACAGTGATTAAAATGCGGTGCCCTATTAAACACACTGAAGATCTGCATTCTGCATATATACTGTATTTATATTGGACATAAAGAATTTCTGTTTTTTTTCTATTTTGCTGAAACACACCATCGCCAACAGTTTGGTCAGAAGGAAAAATAAATGATTAAACAAACACTTTCTAGACGGAGATCAACTGCAACCACTCAGTCTCGGCTTTGCTCTCTTAAATCCTTCACTTTATCACAAAATAGAGAAAATACTGCACTTTGTATTGGTTTAACATCATAGTAATGGGTCCAGGTGCGAAAATTCAATCCGGGCCTTTATATAGTTTCAAATTTATCCCGAGGATGTTTTAGTTCTGATACATCTCTGCACAGAACCAGAAGCACAGAGGTAGTTTATATAGATTGCAATTATAAATCTAAAATTCTGAACTACATGCTGCTGCTGTAATTTCTGCAGCAAAACGAAACAGCCTGAGATCTTGTGGCTGAAGGTGCTTCCAGCAGCCACGCATCTCTGCTCCGCTCTGCTCCCTTTTTACTGGAGCTTTCTGCAAACCTGCAGACCTGGATTACACACGATTTTATTTGATGGTTGGATGTTTAATGCTGAGGGTTTTTTTTTTTTTAAGGAGGCAGGTCTGGGGTAGTGATGGGCCCCAAGAGATCATGGGCCTGTGTGCGACTGCGCCTGCTGAACCTTCTATAGTTAAACCACTGTAGAGTGTACGCCAGCACTGCGGAGCTACAGGGAGAGTTTCTGATAAAGTGGCCAGTAAGAATAATTATATGTGTGGTGCTCCGGTCATTTTGGACTCCTCATGTCTGGGAGATCCAGATTTCTGTGTGTTTCAGTTGAGAGGGAGAGAAGGTGCTCACCGTCTTCCAGGGTGGTGATGATGGCCTCCTCGGACGTGGGACCCATGCCGGCGCGGTTGGCCGCCTGCACCCGCACCTCGTACTGCGTGAACTTCTTCAGGTTGTCCAGCGTGATGGTCTCCACGTCCCCGGTGGTGTCCAGGTTGATGGTGTTGTATTGCGGGCTTCCCCCGGTGCCGAACTCCCGGTAACACACCTGGTAGCTCCGGATCAGACCGTTCTGCAGGTGCTTGTGTGGGGTCTGGACACAAAACATACAGAGTTACTAAATAAAAAACACATACAACATACACATGCAAAAATACAACAACAACAACTCGCCCTGCTTCAGCGGTATTTAACAGTATTTATATAATGTTTTACCTCTGAAAGACGACCGTCTCGAGCTAGGATTCACTTATGGCGTTTGCGTAACCTACGCCAAAGAGCATACATAGGGGGCTCGAGAAGGTCGTCTTTCAGAGGTAAAAATGATATAAATACTGTTCAGTTTCTCACAAAAAAGATCATTTCATGTCTTAAGACAACAGTGTGTCGTCACGAGCCACGGGGTGTAATCTGGACTTGTCTGTGCATGGCTTTTTACTTGGAAAGGTTTGATGTCCATCCACTTCCATTAAATAACTACCAGACTGCTACGGCTAAAGCTAATAATC
>JBBKCR010000038.1:22627069-22639778 GCA_037577295.1 Ladigesia roloffi
TATACACATTACATGCATGAATTTCAAATCATAATAAAATAATAATAAAACCTGCGGGCTCACTGACTGGAGGCTTAATTTTGGGACATTATCAAACAAAATGATAAAAATTCCAGGTGTTAGAGATGCGCTCCAGGATCAGTGTGGGCCGTCAATCAAACAGGACATCAGAGATTCATTTAGTTCCATTTAGACACAAAAACCGTCCAAAACACGACGTCACATAGACATATACACACACACACACACACACATGCACACACATGCGCGCACACACATACATACACACACAAACAAGCACACAAACACATACACAAACAAAACAAACATACACACACACACACATGCATACACACACAGACAAGTACAAAAACACACACACACACACACACACACACACACACACACACACACACAAACACACACAAACACATACTTCTGTATTAAGGCTATTAAGCTTCAGAATTTAAGGTGGATCAACAGTATTTCAGCTTCAGATTTTAAGGTTGAGTATCAGTATTTAAATTGGAGCCTAAACACTGATTGTTGTCTTAAGGGCCCCATGAGGCTGTACCTGTTGGGCTGGCTGCAGTTTGCAGTTTTCTGAACATTATGAAAGTAAAATTTTGGCCTGGTAACACCAGCTAGTGAGCTGGGTGATGTGTGGTATCGTGCGTTAATTTGCCCCCTCTAGTAGCGTCAGTGTTCGGTCTGGTGAGGGCGGGGTGAGGAGTGTGTGTGCGGTAGGAACAGCGCTACACGGCCACACAGACCCGGCTGACCCTCGGCGCACCAGGAGGACCCGACCTTCTGCTCCGGAGGTCTGTGGAACTCAGTGACAGCGAGGAGATCTCGAATATATAACCCACTCCAGAGGCTACTGCGTCTACACCTGGTCATTTTAATTACACTGACAGCTCAGTACACCCGGGTCACCCGCAGGGTCGCCCTCCCAGTGAAGCGTGAAAAGGTTGTTGAGAACGTTTTGTTGAAGAAAACTCCTGTGTTTACTTTTGGAGCAAGACCTCTTCACTTCTTACAACTTTTCAGAAACAGGCTCAGCCATAATAACACCTGCAGAGGTGTGACATCACAAACACAGCCCTGTCCGGACCCACAGTCTACATTCAATAATCTGCAATCTTCATTTCTTTATATTTTTCTTTGAATCACCCATTTGGTGCAAAATACTATCAGCATACTGATTAAATAAAGAAATGGAAACACATGTTTGACTGCAACAGGCTGCAAATGCCTAAAGTCACAAAAAGCCTAAATAAAGGAGTTCCAGCCACTCAGCATTCAGCACCACCACTGTTCACCGCCCCATTATCTGGAACCATCTGCTCCTGGTTCTTCACTGGTTCAGGACTTCAGTTAGATGCTCTTTGTTCTGCTTGAATGATTCATACGTAGGTCACTGTGTAACTTAATCTGAAACTGGTCCAGTTCAGGGACTGGACTGGAACTGAACGTCCTTCAGGAAGCCTGGAGAACTGTTCCTCAAGACTACATCAAAAATACAAGACCTTTCGCAGTAAACTATGAAGAACTGAGGCTCATGGCTATATATTATAGCTCTAAGCAAAGTTTTTTGTTTCAATTTCCAGATGTCCAAATGACACTTAATAATGCAACCCCCCCTCAACATAATGAATTTCCCAGATGCCACCTCTGATCCCAATGCTAGTCATCTACATATCTTACTCCAGTGTACAGTTACTTGTCACTTTTCCCTCATTGTACCACTGCTGGTATTTCCACTCGTCAATGTACAGTACTTGTGTCTAAAGTACTCTGCCCCTGTATACAAGTACACACTTTTATGACTTAATTTTATCTCTTTTTCTTATCGTAGCTTATCTGTTTAAAATTGTAATGATACGTTAATTTGAGAATCTGTAGGACTTAAATGCTGAGTGACCACGTGTTGACCACACTTGATCAGTGTATTTTCCTGTGTCTGGGTTATGACTCTGGCCCTTTCTCAGTTGTTTCCTATTGTAAACCAGTATATGTGTCTCTGCCTGTGTACTCACACCACATGTCTCTTGATTATCGTGCTGCTGCTGTCTCACGGTTTCTTTGAATGCTTCTCAGAGTCCCGGCAGATTACATTAACAAACATATGACAATAAAAATCCAATGTAATATAATTGGAATCATTGGGCTGCAGTACTGTCAATCATCAATCGGATCTACATTTGCATTCGAGCCCTAGTGGTTAATGAAAAATGCATGTACCATCCTCAAGGTCAACAAAAACCATGAATGAACTGAAGATGTGGGTGGCAACGTTCTGTTTCGTCAACTACACTGTCCCTGGTTACCAAGCTAATCGTAGAAAGCAACTGTCAACAGATATTTGGAAATTATTATGGCTTTTAAAACAGTTAATGCGGCCATTACGATTTACAATGTAAAGAAATTAAGATTTTAGGGTTTATGCTAGGACAATGCTTCACTACCCTGTTCGTAACATCGTTAGTATCAGCGCTAACTGGTGACTGTTAGGGTGAGGGTTACTGCTTTGCAAACAAAGACATTAAAGAATCAACTCATTATTTCTCCCTTATGGTCCTTCAGTAACAAGGTAGTGCTAATATTTTTTTAAATGTGCATTAAAATACAGGGTAGTGAAGCATTGTCCTAGCACGAAAGAGTGAAGTATTGTCCTAGTATGAAAAAGTGAAACATTGTCCTAGCATGAAAGAGTGAAGTGTTGTCCTAGTATGAAAAAGTGAAGCGTTGTCCTATTATGAAGAAGTGAAACGTTGACCTAGCATGAAAGAGTGAAGCGTTGGCCTAGCATGAAAAAGCGAAGCATTGTCCTGGCATGAAAAAGGGAAGCATTGTCCCAGCATGTAAGAGTGAAGCGTTGTCCTAGTATGAAAAAGTGAAATGTTGTCCTAGCATGAAAAAGTGAAATGTTGTTCTAGCATGAAAGAGTGAAGCGTTGTCCTAGCATGAAAAAGTGAAGCGTTGTTCTAGCATGAAAGAGTGAAGCATTGTCCTAGCATGAAAGAGTGAAGTGTTGTCCTAGCATGAAAGAGTGATGCGTTTTCTTAGCACAAAAATCCCTTATGTGTGATTGCAGCACATACAGCAATTACATTGTATATTGTGATGTCTTCATGAAAACTCATGAGACCGGCCTCGTGTTTCGCACTGTGACTGTTCTGTTAGCCACCATAGCCGTTAGCTAATGCTACGCATTAACGTTTACACATTTGAGTGCGAGTCACACGGCTCATTTCCCCGCTCCGTCTCTGTCGCTGGGATGGAAGGGGCTGCGGAGTGTGAGCCATCGATAGGCGTCAATGTTTTCAGCTTCCATCAAACATCTTGACCGGCCGTCCCCGTAGGCGCCGGACATCACAGCCGTGTCCGATCAGTGCGGAGTCCAGATCTGGAGTAATTAGCAGCGCTGGGGTGCGCTGGTCTGCCGCGTGGAGGTTCTGGCTGTGAAGTAAGCAGACAGTCGCTTCACAGCTCCAGTGGGTGATAAGATCCCATTTAGCAGCGAAGGGGCGAGACGCAGGTCGGGGGACCTGTCTCCCAGCAGCCAGACGACGAGAGACACTTCAGGCTCCGTGTAGCGCCTAATTTGATCTACTTGAGATTGTGACTTCCTACACTTCATGTAATTAACATCAGATGTGACTAATTAAGCTGACGTGAGAAACGTTGGTGGTGGGGAAAAAAGGCAAAAGAAAAAATCTAAGTGCTGCTTCGGTCAGCGCTCGGCGCTCAGAGACGCTAAAGACCGTAAATATTGTCTCCATTCAACAACTGCATCAAATGAGTCATTGTGGGGCCCTCGACGCGGAGGTGAATGGACTGATGAGGAGCGCTAATTACACACGCCAGGACTGAGAGGCTGCTGAGGCCCCGGCCCAGAGAGAACGCCATCCACACGAGGGTACAATCAAAGGCTTTTGTGGTGGAATTTACTATGTTTACATACACACCACATTACGACTGCAGTTATGTTTTTACATGCTCATCCAGAGCAACAGGCCACTGTGATCCTATTCCAGGTATTGAAGGACATTAGGACCCTCATTGGTTGACAGGGATCAAACTCTGTTCCCCTGAGGACTGTGTCACCTAAACAACCACAGCAACAATCAGGTTGTGTAAATTACAAACTGTCATGACCTGAACACGTTATAAGTCCCTGTAAAACCCTTAAAGCTCTTCAATTTGCTAGAGTACCTTTCATTACAGGACACAATGGAGGTGTGCTCTCATTTGCAAGGCCCAAATTTGGTGGACCACGACTGAAGGTGAATGGAGTATTAAGATTCAAAGGACTCATATTGGTGTAGTGTGGCATGTCACCCAGGGTAGGAATAGGTAGGTTTGTATAGTGTGTTGTTGGTTAGTGTAGTGGATAACCCCAGGCAAACTATTCACTCCACTCACCAACCACATACACTACTAGATTCATAACATGCCTGAACACAATTGACCACCAATCCAGTTTGGACAGGGTTCACATCTAGTGTGATCACTAACCATGTCAGAAAAGAACACAAAACACAAAAGAATGCTGAGATAATCAGTAAAAAAATTATCCAGTTGAGCAAAAGCACAGAGCAGTGAGGAATGTGAGCACAAACCAACAGGGGGAGCGGGGGCGGGGCACAATCAGGCATGGCGTGTATGGCCACAAGCCCCACCCACTACTGTCACCTGACCATTTTAAACTCAACCCCCACTTATCCAGCTTCTGTTCTTAGCAGGTTCCTTAATCAATGTTTGCGTTCAATTTAATGGTACCTTTTCATGTCCTCATTACAAGGGTCAGGGGGCGGAGCCTAACTCAAGGCATTATATTAGAATGTAAATGTTTAGACTGACTCACTGGCACTATCGCACCATCTGCTGAGCTTCTGCTTCATGACACACATCTACTGAGAAGAAGAGACAGTAAAATCTGTTAAGGGTGTAACAATGTAAATACAGTATTTTAAAAAATCTGTCAGAACTTGCAGATCAAAATTAGGCAACTCGGAGATGCTAATCAGGCTAAAGTGGGCACGGAGGGGGAATTTTTTTATTGCCGTTTTGATTATAAATCTGGAAATATTCTTTTGGCTTTTATAGCGTCACACAGAACGCGCAAACAAATAAATGCGGCGCATGAGGGGCAGGAGGTGATTTTTATGGCGATTTGCGATCGCCGTCGTCAGTGTTGGAGTGCGGTGATTAGCTGTTAATGGTTGTGTTATTGCGTTTGAGTGAAAGGCAATTACAGCACGCAGAGATAAAGCACATGAGCTGCAGAGCTTTTCTTTTGTCTGGAGGCAGACTGCTGGTTAGAAAATAGCCACAGAGTGTACTGGGGTGGGGGGTGGGGGGTTGTGACAGACACACAAGGGCGTGTGTGTGCATGTGTGTATGTGTGTGTGTGTGCATGCGTAGGAGGAGGAAAACTGAGAGCTTTGTGAGGGTTTTCTAGACTGAATAACAACACCATGAAGACAACAGGATGCTAAGTCACTCTGTCTCTCCGTCTCTCTCCCTCTCTCTCTCTTTCTCTCTCTCTCACTCTCCTTTATTCCTCGCGCCTCATACGTGCCATAGGTGTTCCCTGACAGCACTGCCTTTAGACAAAAAGGAAAAAGAAAAGGCGTTTTCACGTGTGTGTGGAGAAAAACATGAATGGAATGCACAGAAAACACATTTTTCAAAACATTCTTCCACACTAAGATCCCCTTCCTTTAACCACCCCCCCACCCCACAATGGCACACTCACCTCATTATGTGTGACTGGAGAGAGAAGGTGAGATGGTTACTGTGACAACCGGGGAGAGAGAGAGAGAGAGAGAGAGGGAGCGAGGCGGGCGAGTGTGTGTGGATGAGAGTGATGCGGCAGGTGTGTGACTGGAACAAGAGACGTGTGTTATTCATGTTTCAGGAATAAAAAAGGGAGAGTGTAAGCAAGACGTCAGCTCCAGAAGAAACAGAGCCGAGCCATCACTGGCTTCCACACACACACACACACACACCAACACACACGCATGCCTCCATTTCACCATCCACATCGCTGCGGTTTGGGTTCCGCAGTCAGCTCGGCGTCGGTTCCCCCTCTGAGACCATCGCAGCACCGACTGATCCATTAAAGAGCCCCTATTATACTGTTCTCTCGCATCTTTGCCCCTGAGCCCCACTTAATATTTGCTTAACCTCCCTTAAAACGTTTTCCTATTTATTATTTATTATTGTTAGAAAAAAAATAATAATAAGGGGGATATGGGGGGCGCTAAACTGCTGCAGGGTAAATGGGTGGGGCTGAAATGCAGCACCCTGAATGGGTGGGGCTAAACTGTTGTGAACAGAATGGGCGGGGCTAAGCTGTTCTGAGATGATTGGGTGGGGCTAAACTGTTATTAACTGATTGGTTGGGTATAAGCTGTTGTGAACTGAATGGGTGGGGCTAAGATGTTGTGAACTGAATGGGTGGGGCTACGCTGTTGTGAACTGAATGGGTAGGGCTAAGATGTTGTGAACTGAATGGGCGGGGCTAAGCTGTTGTGAATTGAATGGATGGGGCTAAACTGTTGTGAACTGAATGGGCGGGGCCAATCTACTGTAATTGTAATATGGAGGGCAAAATTGGCTAAATCAATCACTACACCTAGTGACTCTACTTGTTTTTTGCAAGAATCCACCAAACCAAAACAACCAATCGGTGCCAGAAGAGATGTCAAATGGAGTGTTAATGTTTGATCATGCATATGCTACCCCCCACGGCTCCAGCAAAATAACACAACTGCTCATCCCTCCTGTACTGACAACAGCTCACACAACAAAGATGATTAAACAGGAGGTCCGAGCCCCAGAGGAAACAAGGGGGAACATGGGAGCAGCTTTTCAGAGCTGGAGGGAGCTCCAGGACTGAGTTTTCCATGTTTCTGCTGGACCAAGTTTCTAGCTGAAATACAGCTGTAAAGCAGGATATCTGGAGGAGTTCGTGCTTCCATCATGGATAAATAAAAAATGTGTAGATTAAACTCTGTGAAACGGCCTCTTTTTCTAGAAGGGTCTTTGGAGGCGGGGCTGGGATGCAGTGGACCTGGAACCCCCCCTATCAGCATCCTCCATCCAATTATAGGCCACATTTCATGGATACCTGGCCTTTTGGAGGGTGTGTGTTGCTGCAGCCATTATGTGGGAATAAAAGGGTATGTTAGAGGGTTCCACTGTAAGGGTTATGTTTAAGGCTTCTATCAGAGGGTTCCTGTGTGAGAGTTACTGTGTGGGGGTTCCCGTGTGTGGGTTTCTGTATGAGGGTTTATGTGTAAGAGTGACAATGTGAGGATCTCTGTGTGAGGGTTCATGTGTCAGAGTTACCTTGTGAAGGTTTCTGTATGTATGTCTCTGCTTGGGAGTTACTATGTGAGGGTTCCTGTGTGAGAGTTACTTTTTGAGGGTTCCTGTATGACGGTCTCTGCGTGAGGGTTCCTGTGTGAGGTTTCTTGTATGGCCTCTCTGTGTGAGAGTTACTGTCTGAGTGTCTATGTATGAAGGTTACTTTGTGAGGGTTCTTGTAACCCCCCCTCCCAGTCCAGCCCTGGTTCCTGTGTAAGGGTTACTGTGTGAGGGTTCCTGAATTAGAGTTACTTAATGAGGGTTCCTGTGTGAGTGTCACTGTATGAGGGTCTCTGTTTGAGGGTCCTGTGTGAGGGTCCTGTGTGAGGGTTCCTGTGTGAGGGTTCCTGTGTGAGGGTTCCTGTGTGAGAGTCTCTGTGTGAAAGCTCCTGTATGAGGGTTTCTGTGTGAGGGTTCCATATGTGAGATTCTTTGTGAGTTCCTGTGTGAGGGTTCCTGTTTGACAGTTTTTGTTACAGCAGTTTGTACTTGTTCTGCTGTGAAAACTGTTGTTGTGAAACTGTAAGAAAGAAACTGGGAATCAGTTCTTGGTTTGGCTTCATTTTTGCATGTTAAGAAATTCTGAACGCTGAATATTATTATTAGTGCGTCTGTTGATGCCTCTGAGCCCCCCGGTGCGAGGTGTCCTCCTGACCCAGAGAGAAAAGGGCAGGCGGCGCCCGCAGGGAAGCAGAAGGACGGAGAGAACGTCTCCACAGGGAGCCTGAAATGGAGATGCCGCCCCCTGCTGTGCGGATGACCTTCACGCTGTGTCAACAATTCGAGGATGTGTTGGGTAGGCCGGCGTTCTCCTCTCACACCTCCTCAAACAGCAATCTGCACATCACAGACCGCGGACGCTCACACCACCACGACCTTCAGAGCCAGGCTAACGGGCACCGAGCTGCAGATTCAGCCCTCTTTAGCCGGGCTGGTGCTCATCCCCTGCTCTGTGCAGTGAGTGGGGGTAGGTGGGTGGGGGTAGGGGCAGAGAGAGGCCGGTGGCAACGCTGCCTGTCTGACAGAGTGAACCAAATATCAGTGAAAGCCTTTGCTAAAAATGTCCTTTTCAAGACTAATTAGCATCAAAACCTCAGACGGAGGGTGTGGAGGGAGCGGAGGGATGGGGGACACCGGAGCGAGGCAGGGGGAACTCCAACATCAGTCTCCACTCAGACGAACACGCTATGTTTACATTACTAAGGTTGATGGACGACTGTGAATCAGATGCTCCATGTTTTCTGATAGAACCCCCTCCCAAGCAGCGGTGGAACATTTCATCCAGAGATCTCTGTTTTTGGAGAACAATTTTACATTTGAGACTTCACGCTCAGTTTCAGAGACCAGTAAGTCCACTGCCTCAGGTGTTTGACCTCTGTGGTGGTGGGCCTGCAATGAATATTAAATAAGAGGGAACGCTAATTATAGCACCATCCAAACATCGTTTAACATTCCCTGCTTTGACTGTAAATATAAAGGGAGACTGTAGGACACACGGTTCACTCAGATCATTGATCCATTTTATGCTATATATACTAGACGCTTTTATCCAAAGCAACTTCCATTCCCCAACTACAGGGGGCGTCTTCCTGGAGCAACTTGGGGTTAAGGGTCTCGCTCAGGGACTCGGGGGGGCTGGCCCACAGTGGCCCCATCTAGAACCACCCCATCTAGAACCAGATGATGATGGTAAAATAGTGGAGAATATAATGTAAATCAGTTAATCAGGATTATCTGTCCTCCTAATTCAGTTTCAGATTTTATTTCAAATTCAAATTCAAATTTTATTTGTCACATACAGTGTCATGCATGGTACAACATGCAGTGAAATGCTTTTATGCTTTTTTCAGACGTACTTCATGTATCCCTCCACCATGAATGGGTTTAGTTTTAGGATGAAAATCTGTGTCGGGTGTCAGGCAGTGCAATCGTAACCATTTAAAGGAATAATGTTCTGTTAGGGAGCTTTTAGAGGTGGATGTCTGGTTCCATCTACCTCCACTGTGAACAGTTCTGACTGAATTTCTCCAGAATGAAGCTTCACACCAAAAACACTCAGATTTCTTCAGTTTACACATTAAACACTTCATAACGGATGAAAAAATAGAAATCAGCTGATTTGTAAATCCACCCAAAAGAAACTTCCAACTGTGTTTGTCAATTGAAAGGTTCTCCTGTCAGGTGGTGTATCCAGAACAGACAGAGGAACCAATACACAACCCAAAGTAGCAGAGTGCTGAATTTCTGCGCCGAAAAACGCTGGCAGCGACAGTTCGAAATGTTAAAAACTCCCCACTGAAGGGTAAATGTAACGTACAGGCCCACCAACAGAGAGCGGCATCCTCAGGAAAGCTGCCAGTGGATATGAGCTTCCCGGCACTCGGCGAGCAGACGGAGGGAGCAGCCGCGGCCCATATGCTGCAGGTTCTGTAATGTGAGCACAGCTGGGCCGGGCCCAAACTGCCAGGCATTAGACAGAGGTCTCTCCAGACTGAATGAGAGGTAATCAGATTAAGTAGCAGCTGCCACAGGCGGCCCTCGTTGCCGTGCTTTATGAGCCTTCCTGTACATGTGTACGCTCACTTCCAGCCGCCAGACCAACGTCTGCGTGAGCTGCTCTCCATGTTCCAGAGCTCCATTAACATACATTACTGGTTGCAGATGGAGGGGTGAAGAGCGGTCAGGTGGGATGGATGGGTTCTCCGACAGTATTTACACGCTATCTCCTTCGCCCTCTTTCCTCCAGCGTGTTCCAGCAGGCTCGGCAGATTGTGGTGAGGCTCTAACAAGTCCCTGTCGAGCCTGAACCAGGAAGATTAAGCCACTTTCACACCAAGCTGAGGCTGGGAGATTGTAGATGATCTTACGTTTTGGCGCAATCAACAGACTTGCAGAATCACAGAAGCCATTCTCTTTAAGAGTATGATAAAAAAAAAACTCCCTATAAGCGAATGTGCGTAAACAGCGTGTGGTTGATGTAAAACGGTTTATTGTTGGTGAATGGAACCAGATGTCTCCATCGATCCCCAGTGAAGCTCCATGTGTCTCCAAGTGTAACATGGATGATGATGGTAAAATTGAGGAGAATCTGAGGTAAATCAGTAAATCAGGACTAAATGACAAACTGCATGTATCCCTGCACCATGAATGGGATTCGTTTTAGAATGAAAATCTTCTCAGAACAAGGTATCAGGTGTCAGGCCGCATTTTACCTTTTAAAGGAACAATGTTCTGTAAGGGAGCTTTAAGGGGCAGATGTCTGGTAGGTGGAGGTGGAGGTGGAGGTTTGATGTAGAGGTGGAGGTTTGAGGTGGAGATGGAGGTTTGAAATTGATGTTTGAGGTGAAGGTTTGAGGTGGAGGTTTGAGGTGGAGGTAGAGGTGAGTGACAGAGGTGGAGGTTTGAGGTGGAGGTGGAGGTTTGAGGTGGAGGTGCAGGTTTGAGGTGGAGGTTTCAGGTGTAGATGGAGATTTTTAGGTGGAGGTTTGAGGTGGAGATGGAGGTTTGCGGTGGAGGTTTGTGGTGGAGATGGAGGTTTTAAGTGGAGGTTTGTGGTGGAGGTTTGAGGTGGAGGTGGAGGTTTGCGGTGGAGGTAGAGGTGGGTGACAGAGGTGGAGGTTTGAGTTTTGAGGTGGAGGTGGAGGTTTCAGGTGGAGATGGAGATTTGGGGTGGAAGTTTGAGGTGGATAAGGAGGTTCGAGGTAGAGATGGAGGTTTGAGGTGGAGATGGAGGTTTGAGGTGGAGTTTTGAGGTGGAGGTTTGCGGTGGAGGTAGAGATGGGTGACAGAGGTGGACGTTTGAGGTTTGAGGTGGATGTTTGAGGTGGTAGTTTGAGGTGGAGGTGGAGGTGGAGGTTTGTGGTGGAGGTAGAGGTGGGTGACAGAAGTGGAGGTTTGAGGTTTGAGTTGGATGTTTGAGATGGAGGTTTGAGGTGGAGACGGAGGTTTGAGGTGGAGGTTTGAGGTTTCTGGTGGAGATGGAGATTTGAGGTGGAGGTTTGAGGTGGAGGTTTCAGGTTTCAGGTGGAGATGGAGATTTGAGGTGGAGGTTTGAGGTGGGGGTTTGTGGTGGAGGTGGAGGTTTGAGGTGGTGGTTTGTGGTAGAGGTGGAGGTTTGCGGTATGTCACAAACCCTTCGGTTCAAAGGGTAAGGACATAGGTAGACAGACTCGGGCAACGTTAGGTGTTCTTAATTTACTAAAAGACACGAACAAAAAGGGAGTAAAACAGCAACAAGTCCCTTGGGAGACTCGGGAGACTCTGCAGACTGCCGTCTAACCCGTCAGGTCAGAGCCGGTGAGAGAGAGAGTCATTGAGGCCACCTGCCACAGCTGATATATAGGTGGATGTTTGAGGTGGAAGTTTGAGGTGGAGGTGGAGGTAGAGGTGGGTGACAGAGGTGGAGGTTTGAGGTTTGAGGTGGATGTTTGAGGTGGATGTTTGAGATGGAGGTTTGAGGTGGAGGTTTGAGGTGGAGGTTTGAGGTAGAGATGGAGGTGGAGGTTTGAGGTGGAGATGGAGGTTTGAGGTGGAGGTGGGGGTTTCAGGTGGAGATGGAGATTTGAGGTGGAGGTTTCAGGTAGAGATGGTGGTTTAAGGTGGAGGTTAGAGGTGGGGGTTTGAGGTGGAGGTGGAGGTTTGAGGTGGAGGTGGAGGTTTGAGGTGGACGTAGAGGTGGGTGACCGAGGTTGAGATTTTAGGTTTGAGGTGGAGGTTTGAGGTGGAGATGGAGGTGGAGGTTTCAGTTGGAGATAGAGGTTTAAGGTGGAGGTTAGAGGTGGGAGTTTGAGGTGGAGGTGGAGGTTTGAGGTGGAGGTTTGAGGTGGAGGTGAAGGTTTGAGGTGGATGTAAAAGTGGGTGGCTGAGGTTGAGGTTTGAGGATTGAGGTGGAGGTTTGAGGTAGAGATGGAGGTGGAGGTTTCAGTTGGAGATGGAGGTTTCAGGTGGAGGTGGAGGTTTCAGGTGGATTTTGTTTGTTCAGGCTACTGGTGTTTCCCTCCATCACAGCGGCAGTGAAGCGCTCCTCCATTATGCAAGAAATGAAAGTGAAGGCCGGGATTCTCTCTGATCGCAGATCTGGAATCCTGGATTCTGAGCAGGCGGCGCTTTCATCCGCGCCGCTCGTCACTTTGCTCAAGGGATCGTCCCTTTGTAGCGGCGCGCCACCGTTCGCTAACAGACTCAAGCGCCAGCAGCGAGCGGGGAGGGTGGGGGCGGTTGTTCCAACAAACAGCATGGCATATGGTTCCTTGCATTTTTGGCAATGACAAGTGACAAGTTAACAGAGCCGTCGACTGCGGATTCGCACGCAGGGGAGGGGGGGAGGAGG
>JBBKCR010000038.1:22650287-22668745 GCA_037577295.1 Ladigesia roloffi
ACACACACACACACACACACACACACACACACACACACACACACACACACACACACACACACACACACACACAGGCCGGTGGGATGCATTAGGCGCTACAGTGAACTCAAACACAGAAAAGCACACACGTCCCTTTCACCTGCAGCCCTTTCATCTCTTCATTAGCCTGGTCAATTGTTTATCAAAAGCCCAGGAGGGTCGAGGGGGTGCATGTGTGTGTGTGTGTGTGTTGGGGGGTTGGCAGGCGCATGGTCGTGAATAGGAAAGCGTCCGTCCGTGGTAAAGGGTTTTAAAATGCATGACGGGTTAATGGTAAGTTAGTGGCGTCATTAGGCCTCGTTCATTCACATTTAAAGCAGGACGCGCTTCAAACGCGGCTCGTTCTGAGGGGTAATTCATATTGTAATTATATTTTCAATCACAGTTCATTAATTAAGACAAGCCCGGCTCTGTAATTATGCATCTCATCTTCACCGTGAATCGTTCGAAAAATATCACTGGCGTCAGAGGAACGCGCGGCTGGACAAACCACGTCCACTACAAACATGAATTTACTGCTGCTGGGGAACAAAATGTGCACAAAAGACACGACGTGTTTATGAAGATCAGCCTGAAACTGGTTTATTTTACGAGTAAGCCAATTTAAAAGAAGAAAAAAGCCAAAGCAAAAACAAAAAACTTGCAGGATCCAGCACCACTAAACCATCACTGGCATCATTCATTACTCCCTCAGAAATGAAAAGGAATAATGAAATAGTACAACTCTCGATGTCTTACTCTCTCGCTCTCTCCATTTAAAAAAAGCCTGAATCAATAGTCACTGAACTATATGAGGTTCTTCGAAGTTTCTTTACAGGCCCGTCAAAGAATAATGAATGACATGTTACCGCAATAAGTTATTAAGTCATTAATTATTCAGTTTTAAACACCATAAACTCATTTTATTTGTTTAATGTTAATTGTTTGGTTTTATGTTAGGCTGAAGCCCTGCTGCAGGGCACTTTATAGCATTCTATAGAGTTTGCAGTCATAACCAAAATTATTCATACACTTGGCAAAATTTGAATGAGTAATTTTGGCGTAGTTACATGCAAATTTCTTCGTGACTGGAAAGGACACAGGTGTCTCCCAGAAGGTAATAAGACAATGTGCAAGAGTTAACATTGTGGAGAATAATATTTCTCAGCTTTTATTTACATTTGAACAGATAGTGGCATGTCCAATATTATTCCTACCCGTCAATAGAAGTGCATTTATTTTGGCCCTTACTCCAATCAAACACTTCCTATGATTGCTGATGAGATTTTTGTGTGCCTCCACTGGTATTTTCCCACAGACTGGTACCGTTTGCAAAAGGTAGGACTAATGTTGGACATTCCAATGTTTGTTACACAATAAAAAAAATATTGTGGATTTCCTTCTGGGAGAATTCCGAATCAAGTGTGAGATAGATAGATTATATGAATTTACAGAGAAATTAATTTAGAAATACATGTAAGTCTATGGCCAGGATGACCATTTCCCCCAAAAAACAACTCTTCCACCTGAAGCTCCATAGCCCTCCCGTCCTCATGTCCCCGAGCCCTCACCATTAAATATTTAGGAAAGAATGGACATCAGACCCTCAGCAGGTCTAATGGTGTTGACATTTAGCACAGATTAATGCAGCAATTCATCTTTTCCAAATAAGAGCCAGGAGACGAGCAGAGACACGGGGGTGAAGGACACAGCCAGCAGGGCCTGAAACACAGGCAGAATAAACATCACTCACATTTCACCCTCAGGGAAGGGAGTGGAGCTGCGGATGCGACATCGCGGGCAGGAATCAGCTCAACAGCTCTTACAGCTCTGCTAGGCCTGACTAAGATAAAGACTAAACATGGAGGAGAAGGGTTTAGCTTATTATATTCTGTTTTTAAATTGAACCAGACAGAGAGCATCAAAGGAGCCCCAGAAATTTAAGACCTGAAAAAACAACTTTCAGCTCAGCTTTACATCACAATCAGCTCTGCAATAGCACCGCATTTCTGTTTCAACTGGTTGTTATTATCATGTTTAATTTATTCTCTTTCAATTTCTGAGTCCTGGCCTTGCGCTCGATGGGCCCCGGGTTTGGTACTGTACCCCCCATTAAGACCTAGGTGATTCACACTCTGCCCCATGATAGGTACCCACAACCCTAGTAAGGATTAAGCAGTTACAGAAGATGAATGTAATAAATTAATTCCATTCTTTTACTATTTTGAATTCGAAGATCAGTCTTGTGTGGAAACAGCAAATAGATCCAGGTCCGTTTTGTGCATAAACAGTGGATCCAGACTCAGTTTTGTGTGTAAACAGTGGATCCAGATCAGTTGTGTGTGTAGACAATGGATCCAGATCAGTTTTGGGTGTAAACAGTGGATCCAGACTCAGTGTTGTGTGTAAACAGTGGATCCAGATCAGTTGTGTGTGTAGACAATGGATCCAGATCAGTAGAGTTTGTAAACAGTAAAAGGATCCAGATCAGTTGTGTGTGTTTTGTATTTTCTGGATTGTGAGGCTCTGTGATTGACCGCAGTTTACGAAAGGTGCTGAATAAAATTAGGGTGACCAAACATCAATTTTTCACGTCCTGTCTGGGGCATCCGAGTTTCTTTTTAGAAAGTGGGGAAATGCCCTGTTTTTTTATTACCTTTCATTGGACCATTAAATTGTTCTATTATTAACACTAACAACCCCCCCACCCCCCATGCACTAAGGTGTCCTGGTTTCCCAGGAACAAATTATGGTCACCCTAGAATAAATAAACCCACCCAGTCTTAAAATGATGGAAATTTCACAGTAAGGGGTGTGCAGACATTTGTCCTATAGGGAGAGAACCCGAATTTTCTCGGGGCTGCGGTGTGGAGAAAAGGCCGCAGATGTGTGAGCATCTCCCAAACGAAACGTGCTAACATGCTAACAAATCCAATAAGTCGGCTTCTCTTCAGGAAATCAGCAGGATGACCACAAACAGAGCAGGAACTTCCTCTGGCATTAGCATGGGCGCGGGGCTCAGGGGGCCGGAGGGAACCGAGCACAGCGAGTCCACCGCCTGCTTCTGGGTAAACGGCGGTGGTTGCTAAGCAACATTGCCAAAGTAATCCAATATCAAAGCTCTGTCTTCCTAAACTAACATCCTTCTTTTATAGGAGGCCAACAGAAACATCACACTGATGCTCCGGAAGATCCACAGGTTTAAAATGATCTGTGGAACCTAACAGCAGAATTTAATGAGCTCTTTAGCAGTGATGCTCGTCACCTACAGAGGAGAACACTCAGCACACCAATGGCTGTTTAAAGTCAGTACTGGGGTTAAATCCTGGTTCAGATAATCCAAGACTGAAGAAAAGGCCCAAATCAGAGGACAGTTTTGTGTGTAAACAGTAAGAGGATTCAGGTTAATTTTGGATATACAAAGTAAAAGGAAACTGATCAGTTTGGTGTGTAAATAGTGAATCCAGATTAGTTTTGTGTGTAAACAGTGGATCCAGATCAGTCTTGTGCATAAACAGTAAAAGGATCTAGATCAGTTTTGAGCCTAAACAGTTGATCAAGATCAGTTTTGTGAGTAAGCAGGAATAGGACCCAGTCTTTACTGTATTCATAATATTAATGGATTGATTCTAATATTAGTGATGATGAAAACACTCGCTTGTCTGTTCTCCGCATGTCCTCAGGTAGACGTGCAGTCCTGGCCTGATCTCTGCTTGTTTTCTCGGAGACATCAGAGTTTGACTCCCCTCACCTCCATTTAAAACCACACGATCCAGCCAGGAGAACATGAGCCGCCCCTGAAGAGACCAAACCCATAAAGCTTCTATACCCGTGCACTAAAGCACCCACTTAAAACCAGCGAAACCTGACCGAGGCCGCAAACGCATGATCACAACTGACAGGCGTCTCCCGGCCCTCACTCAGAGGCGCGGAGGGGCAGAGGCCCTGCTTAAGTGGAGTAATACAACAAAGACCAGGAGAAAGCAGCCCATCTACACTCAATACTTACAATGATATTTTTATTTTTAAAAGCTATGTTTTGTATCTCAAAAAAAACCCATCTACACTCAATACTTACAATGATATTTTTATTTTTAAAAGCTATGTTTTGTATCTCAAAAAAAAACCTCGTTTTTTTTATATTTTGCTTTGAATCACCTTGTTGGTGCAAAAATACTATTTTCTACCCTTATCTTTGGAAAAGTAGATCGAAACGTGAACAAATGTTTTACTGGGACAGGATGCAAAAAGTCTAAAGATAACTGGAGTCTAGATAAACCAATCAGCATTCAGCACCACCAGTAAACTGATCACCGCCCCATCATCTGGAACCATCTGCTCCTGGTTCTTCACTGGTTCAGGACTTCAGTTAGATGCTTTATGTTCTGATTGAATGATTCATAAGTAGGTCACCGTGTGTCTTAAACAACAGAAACATTCCTCTTAAACTGGTCTGGTTCAGGCACTGGTCTGGAAACAAGAGTTTGGATCTTTGGAAGCAAAACATGAAGAAAGGAGGGGGTCAAAGGACTAATCCACACTGTCATGTAAAAAAAACAAATAAACACCACCCTTCTGGTAGAACAGCCATGCTATCATTCCATCTCCTGATGTCACTTCATTTTATACCTTATTTGAGATTCACATGCCAAGCCTGATGGAACAGGAGTCCATCGGGTCAACAGGTCAAGACTGGGCCTAATAAAACAGCCTCTGGCTTTATAATAATGAGGTTTTCTTTCAATAATGAATCATTTATTGATTAGGCTAAGTCCCACGGTGGAACAGTGCCTCACATCTCCAGGGTTGGGGGTTTTAAATCTGGGTCCTTGTCTTGTGTGTGTGTGTGTGTGTGTGTGTTGCATGTTCTTCTCCTGTCAGTGTGGGTTTCCTCTGGGTTCTCCAGGTTTCTCCCACAGTCCAAACCCCTGAATGTTAGGTTAACTGGGACCCAAAACTGACCATAGGAGTGTGTGTGTATGTGTGTGTGTGTGTGTGTGTGTATGTGTTTATCGAGGCTCCAGCCATTGTCCATCTTTTCTACTGATACAAATCTGGAGATAAGTGATTCGTACAGGGTCAGAAACCACAAAGCCAGGTCTGTTGGCGATTATTGAACTTCACGCAGCTTTCCATACTACATTACAGACATAACTCCAATGAGGCCAACAGCTCTTGACTGATCAAAACGCCACTCTGATTTTTCCACTCTTTTAAGTAAGAAAGGAGAATGTTTGAAAGACAGTAATTCCTTCAGGATTGGGGGGACCTGACACACATTCCAGACCAAACCATCAGAAGTTAGATCACCCTCAGTGTTCCCGCTCAGATCTCCTGAACACCCGAGCGCAGGCGATCCCCTGACTCTTACCTGAGACGAGTGAGACCGTGTCCTTCTCCCACGATACGACAGTGACATACTCTTCCACCGAGGCCGGGATAATGCACTTAAATACCGCTGTGTTGCCTCTCATGACTCTCTGGTCCGCAACCCGGACCGTGTAGGGCTCTCGGAAAACTGCAACACAGCAAAGAACCGCTTGTTACACACAGAACACACCCTGAAAAAGAGATTTAACCCAGTGACCTTCAGTTCTGTACTTCAGTTCTGACCTCCTTCATTTCTGACCCTTAGTTCTGACCTTCAGTTCTGATCTCCTTCAGTTCTGTAATTCAGTTCTGACCTCCTTCGGTTCTGTAATTCAGTTCTGACCTCCTTCAGTTCTGTAATTCAGTTCTGACCTCCTTCAGTTCTGTAATTCAGTTCTGACCTCCATCAGTTCTGACCTCCTTATTTCTGATCTCCTTCAGTTTGGTAATTCAGTTCTGACCTCCTTCAGTTCTGACCTTCAGTTCTGTAATTCAGTTCTCACCTCCTTCATTTCTGACCTTCAGTTCTGACCTTCAGTTCTGATTTCCTTCAGTTCTATCATTCAGTTCTGACCTCCTTCAGTTCTTCAATTCAGTTCTGACCTCCTTCAGTTCTGACCTCCTTCAGTTCTGACCTCCTTCAGTTCTGTAATTCAGTTCTGACCTCCTTCAGTTCTGTAAATCAGTTCTGACCTCCTTCAGTTCTGACCTCCTTCAGTTCTGTAATTCAGTTCTGACCTCCTTCAGTTCTGTAAATCAGTTCTGACCTCCTTCAGTTCTTCAGTTCAGTTCTGACCTCCATCAGTTCTGACCTTTTTCAGTTCTGACCTCCATCTGTTCTGACCTTTTTCAGTTCTGACCTTCTTCAGTTCTGACCTTCAGTTCAGAGTTTCTTCAGTTCTGACCTTCAGTTCAGAGTTTACTTAAATTTCAAAGACTTCTAAATGGAACCCATTGTATAAATTATTATTTTCAACATGGATTTAGGACAAATCTGGCAAAATTGCAACCAAGGATTTTAATTTCAAGAATATAAAAAGATAAATAGATAAAAATGTATATATTTTTGTACACTTTATTCAATATTAGTATATAATATACTATACTATACTATAATATATATAATAGTTTATATTTAGTAAATCTTATATATATATATATGTTATTTTACAATCAGAGGTGGCATTTATTTATTATGCCATTTTAAAGAAGCTAAAAGCTGCTTTCAGTGAATTGTTAATATCACCCAAACGCCATACAGATTTGTATATGTTTAATAAATAATTTAGCTTCTTTTATATATAAGAGTAAATGAAAACAATCTACTGTGTAATATGTTTCAGTATCATATTGTAGTTTATAAGAGTGTATTATAATGTAGCACAATTTTTTTTATGATTTTATTGTAATATTTTAATTGTGCTCATTATTTTGTCTCGTGATCTCAGATTCTGTGTCTGACCATAAAACCTGAGCGAAGGATCAGTTCTGGTTGTTTAAGAAGTGAATAGAAATAAAAAGAATACAGAAAATCTGACCCAAATTCCAGCATTGTCTTCTTTCTGCATCACTGACCGTGCAGAGCCCCATTAATATTTAAATATTTTCCATCCATCTCCACCCCACCCACCACCACCGCACACCACGCATGACTGAGAAAGAGATGATCGGTGAAACGGTGCGACGCAAAAATAATCCTCAATAATACAGAGCCAGTCAAAGGTTTGGGTCTGTTTCTGTAGCGGGTTAATTATTTTCTGCAGCTTAGATTTAACATTATTTCTGATTAGCAGCTTTTATTGTAAATACGAGGCATTTTGGATGTTAATTTTATTCTGGGCTGTGGAAGTTATTAAGTGAATAATGCACTACTGTACTAACACTACCTGTCAAACGTTTGGACCCACCTTCTCATTCAGGGTTTTTATTATATTCTACACTGTAGATTTATATTGAAAATAAATAAAATGATGAAGGAACACATGGATTTATGCAGTAAACAAGAAATGTGTTAAACAAACCAGAATATGTTCTGTAATAATGTAATGATGGACTGTTGTATTTTTACTTAATTTAGTGGTTCTTGTTATAATGTGGAGTAGTACACTAACTGTGTACCGACCCGACCGTCACAACTGATGATCCAAACTCATTAAGAAGGAAGAAACTCCACTAATGAACTCCTGAAGAAGAAACTCCTTTTAATTAAAATCCATTCCAGGATTCCTCATGAATCTGAGTGAAAAAATGCCAAAAGTGTGCAAAGCTGTCATCAGAGCATGTTTTGGTGATGTTTTCAATATTAATCTACAATTTAGCCGATAATAAAAACAAAGGAAATGGTTGAATGAGAAGTGTGTCCAAAGTTTTAACTGGTAGAGAATGCTGTTAACCTTTTCTGACCCCAATGACCCCTCTGTAGGCTGAAGCTCTGCTGCAACTGGAGCTGGAACTGGAGATTCCTGGACATATTATACTGTGGGAGACTTGAATATTTTTACAGAACATCAAGCTAGAGCTGTAATAAGGGAACATTTTTTTTGTTTTGGTCAAATTTGAGCAAATAAGGCAAATGTCATTCATCTCAGCTCATTATACAATACTATGTGATTTTAACTGCAATTAACAACAATAAATAAATGTGATTAATTATAATAAACTACACAATTGGATCATTTTGATTAAATATGCTTTGCAATTAATCACATTTTGTCTGTGTTTTTAATCAAGCAACACAAAATAAACCTTTTGTGCATAAATGAAGAGTGAGTCTATTTTAAATCAAACCAGATTTAAATGTAACATGAAATGCATTAGAAACCAAACCAGTTTTATATTAAATACTAAACAGATTTGAACCTATTCAGTTTTATATTAAACTTTACTATATTTTAACCAATATGGTTTTTGTTAAAACTGTTAGCAAACCATTTGAAAGCAAACCAATTTTATATTAAAATCAAACCAGTTTTATATTAAAATCAAACCAGTTTTATTTTAAAATCAAACCAGTTTTATATTAAAATCAAACCAGCTTCGTATTAAAATCAAACCAGCTTTATATTAAACATAATAGTATTTCATAGTTTCATAGTCAACATTACACCTATTTTAAATCAAACCAGTTTAATATTATAACCAAACCTGATTTATATTAAAACAAAACCAGTTTTACATGAAATGTTAGAAATAATTTAAACCAAACCACTCCTATATTAAAATCAAATCGGTTTTATATAAAATAATAGGAATATTTGAATGACACTAATTTAATATTAGAACCAAAGTGGGTTTATATTAAAACCAAGCCATTTTCTATCACATATTGGACACATTTCAAAGCAGACGGGTAGGATCTGACACATGAAGGCATTTCATGCAGGCTGTGTGATATGTTTCTGCTCCACATGCTCTGTAAGCGCATTAGTGTGTTGCGTAAGGGGAAAAAGATGGAGGAGATTATGAGACAATTATCAGTTATGATCTCATAACCACTCACCGGCCTTAATGTGTAAGTCTTGGCTCCTAATCTTCCCTGACGGGTTCTCGGCTGTGCAGTAGTATGTATTGTCATTGATTAGGTTACTAAAGCTGGAGGGGAGGAAGCCGTAGATTTGCAGAGTGCCATTGGGGTGCACGTGCCGGATGCCTGGCACATCGTAGATCTCCTCCCCGGTGGCCAGGTACCAGCGCAGCGTGGCGGGGGGCACGGCCGCGGCCGGACACGGCACCAGTGCCCCTGTGGTGCTGGAGAACACTACCTCTTGCAGAGATGCATTGACAAAATATAAGCTGGAACGTAGATCTTCACCGAAAACTGTGGACAGAGAAGATTCATCCAGTTAATACTGGGCAACAATAAAAGTGTTTTAAATCACAACTAATCGCATGGTTTCCTTAGATTAATCGCGATTACAATATATAAGCTGGAACATAGATCTTAACCTAAAACTGCTGAAAGAGCACATTCATCCAATTACTGCTGGGCAACGATTAAAATGTTTTAAATTGCGACAAATCTCATGGTTTCTTGATATTAATCGCAATGAATAGCATCATTATATGCTAAACTATATAATTAATTCAAAAGAAGCATATTGTACCCTTTTATTTATAAAGTAACAAAAGAGGAACAACAGAAACAAGAACATTTGGTTTGCAAGCACTTTAAAATAAATAAGGAACTTTTTAACAGCAGTGAACCCTTTAACACAGTTACAGTTCAAATATTTCTGTAAATCTCAACTTAAACGTTAATGAAATCAAATCATATATTAAACCAAAGCTCTTTGCCCCTGCAGGACAATCATATATTATCTATTTTTTTAGAGAAAAACAACTTCCCCTCAGAGTCTGGAGCATGGGGTGCGGAACCATTATAGCAGTTGTAAAGGGGGACTGACTTAATATGGACGTCTATGAGTCTGAAGTGCAGTGTCATTAAAGTTTCTATTGGTGTAATGGTCAGGTGTCCCAATACTTTTGTCCATTTATTATGGAAAAATAATGGTATGCCAGACCTCTGCAAAAAATGTGCTGCACACATTCATGAGCACAAAAAACAGCAACAAACTTTAAAAGTAACACGATTGTTTAAATGACCTGCGTTAACGTGCAATAATATGATTGCCAGTGTTAAGTAAATAATGAGTTAACGATATAATAAGCCCTAATTACAAAACCTCAGATCACAGGACAGCACTGACATGCACACATGCTTGTATGAATAGGACAGTTCAAAGACAAATCAGTCCCTCACTGATCCCAAAACACGCTCAGTCATGTCATAATATGATTCTGTCCGACGTTTAATGAGTCAGAGTGGCTAAAAAAGAGCCCGAAATTTTTCATCTAAAAATCAAAAATGAACATTTCACACTGAATCAAACCGTGTGAAACAGCTCTAATTCTGCTCCATCTGCAACGGAACCTGTTATTTATCAGACTTTCCTCATCACGCTGCATGATGACATTCACATGTTTCCATGACAACCCTTAAACTCCGAAGATTGGTTTGCCAGACTAAGAATTAAAGTGATAATTTGCCAAAAAAAAACAATCGGATGTCCACAGAGCTCCACTCTCCCCAGGTCAGCCGATCAGTCACGATGTGTTTGAGTCCAAAATTGTCTAGTTTAGAGCTGGAACTATGAGCTGAACGTCTCTGACACTAGAAGTCTATACTCACCCAAATCTTTTACTGTAAACACAAAACTTCTCTGGACATTCAAACCAGCTACCAGTTCCTCATTAAGGTGGATGCGATTAGTGGACGTGGTTTAGGACACAGTGTGACTGACTGTGAGCTGTAAAAATGAACTGATCTTCAGTGCAATAGACGAAACCAGGGCTGCTGTTCACAAAGTCCCCCCCAGTGTTGGTCTGTGGAGTCTCTGGAGTGGTGGATCTCCATCCAGAACCCTAATGATCCAGAACTGATCCTCCAACATCAGCCCCTGACCGCAGTAAATCTCTCATACAATCAAATCCTCACAGCAATGTTTCCACACCAGAGCCTGACTTCACTAATGCACTCATACAATCAACTCCTCACAACAATGTTTAAACAAATGTTCTCATACAATCAAATCCTCACAGCAGTGTTCCAACATCAGAACCTGACCTCACTAATGCTCTCAGTCCTGCAATCGGAAGCTCGTGTCGGTGTGTTGGTGTGTGGAAGCTCGTGTTGGTGTGTGGAAGCTCGAGTCGGAGTGTTGGTGTGTGGAAGCTCGTGTCGGTGTGTTGGTGTATGGAAGCTTGTGTCGGTGTGTTGATGTGTGGAAGCTCATGTTGGTGTGTGGAAGCTTGTGTTGGTGTGTGGAAGCTCATGTTGGTGTGTGGAAGCTTGTGTTGGTGTGTGGAAGCTCGTGTCGGTGCCACTATCGCAGTTCAGTTCGGAGTTTGGCAGCGAAAGTCTCAGTGGCAGCTGGCAGCACCTCTCCAGGGACGCAGCATTTTAGCACTTCATAAATTTCTAACAAGGTTTCAGATCGCTGCGGTTTCCAGCCTCTCCCTGCTTCGCAAAGTACTATTCACCAAGGTGCGCCCACTCAAACACACACACACTCTCTCGCACACACACACACATATGAGACTGATAAGCAAACAAAAGGAAAGTGTTGTAAACAGTGGCACTTCATATTAAGACACGCCTTTATGTGGCAATTCCAGGCATATGGTGCCATCTGTATAGTTCCACACGAGGGTAATTAACACAGAAACAACTTGGCCATGAGAACACACACACTGATGAACCCTTCTGCGCGCCGCCTGACTACGATCCACTGAAGTGCTTCGGAACGTTCTACACTTAAGGTTATAAAACTTCTAACTGCTGATCAACACATCAGTCCATCAGTAACTACATCACACTCAATGTGGGCTGCAGCCCAATAGCTGACGCATCATTAGCACCGTGCAGGACACTCAAGAGCACAATAAGTATCACACTCACAGTTTGATGCTGCAAAACAAATCCTTATATTTTACTACTGAACCAACTGACATGCATGAAAGCAACACTGGAAAAGACCCTGCAGGACTGCAGTTTTGGTTACACGCCTTTATAAATCTTTTTAGAGTATTTCTCTTCTCCCTTATTTGTTCCTCATTACTATTTAGAAGTAAATTAAGTGTGGTTGAAGCACATTTAAATACATTGTGTTTCATTAGCGTCCAGATGAGCATCGCCCCCCTCTCTATCCAAGAATAATTCACAGTGCAAAGCAACACACTGTTGAATTTTAGTGTGAAATGCTGGTGCATAAGCAAAAAACATTAAACAGCAACAAGAACTGTAAAAAAAACTCCCCACTGAAAGGGCGAACAGACACAAGCTCCTCCCACTTCAATCCTGGCTCTGGTTAAAGCTCCTCCCACTTCCATACAAGCTCCGGTTGAAGCTCCTCCCACTTCAATCCATGCTCCAGGTAAAGCTCCTCCCACTTCCTCCCAGGCAGGTACAGAGGCTCCTCCCTCATTGAGAGATGCTGAGTTCAACCACAAAGGTGAGGCTGTAGTTTTACTGGCATTCCACATCTAACCAAGCTGGACTGCATAAAATTCCAGTGAAATTCCACTAAGTAAGACAACAATCGCATTTTGTTATTACCGTTTTTTTATATCACCATTCATTTTATTCTAGGTTGGAGAACCGACTCTTTTGGAATGACATGACCATCATCTTGCAGCATCATCAGAAAAGTCTCATAAATAGCAGGGTGCAGTGCGGATGCAGCAGAATTAGTGCTGTTGAAGAGGTGATGTGATGTTGAGCGAGTGCGGAATGTTCACTTTTGGCTCCTTTTTAACCATTCCAACTTGTTAGATGTCAGAAAAAATAACCTTGTGTCATATCACTCATCTTGAAAACTTATTGAAGTTTTATTGCAGGGCTGACAGAACGGCAGATGTTCTTCTCTAAGGCCGCGAGCGCTCGCACCTCACAAATGAACTCGAGGTCCGACGGTAAAGGAAAAGGCAAATCCTAAAAATCCCTCTTCAAAGGATGGGTCGTGTCTTAACGACGCCACTTTGCCGCTCAGCGACCTGAGGAGGAATTCATAATTGACATAATTTTTCATGTGCTGAACCGTAAAGTCGCAAGAAGTGACACTGTTCAATAATGCATCGTGCGCATCCATAATTAACCAAGATCCCCCCTGAACCCCCCCCCCCCACACACACACACACACACACATCCACACCCACACACACACACACAAACCCCCACTTCAATTCAGCGAGGCAGTAAAAGCTCTGTATTCATTATTAACAGACTGAATGATAAAGGGGCTCTTCTTTTCAGCTTTCGAGTTCAGAGAGGAAAAACGGTGATAATTGTCACAGAAGATTAGCACAATTGTGGTGAGGGTTTGATTGTATCCCTGGGAGCGTGAGTGAGATCAAGTACTCATGTTGAAACATTTCTGTGGGGTTAGCATTCTCCAGCTAAAGGGCAGAGATTAGCACTGAGTCAGGCTGGCTAGTGGAGCATTTAAAGGCTCGCCAGGGTGAGGAATACACACATGCACTACAAGACGTAAACAAAACTGACCAGTCAGCATCCAGACACAGTGGTGAAGATGAAACCAGCACCAGTAGGAGGTCATATCTGATTCTGTATCAGATGTGTCAGATCTGATGCTGGAATGTCTCAGAATTGCTTGTTGTGCAACATAACACACAGCAAGGGTGTGTGTGATAGCAACACTAGCCACATGTAGCCTTGTGCTAACATAGGGACAACAGGTACCTAGCCAAATATTATGCTAACATCACAACTGATGTATTTTAAAAAGCATTACAAATAGGGCTGGCTCTCTGGCAGATCACTGCTGCGTGAGCAGCCAGAGAGCGCAGTTCAGTTGAATGAGATTTGAAAGGAACAAAAATGCCAAAATGGCTAATAAATTATGTCTTGTGAATGTTTTGCCGATTCTGACTCTGAAGGGGAATACAGTTGAGGCCAAAATTATTAGCCCCCCTGGAATCATGGAACATTTTCCTAAACTTCTTCCCAAAGTTTGCACCATTGATGAAACTTTATATAATCAAACAGCAACCAGTTCTATTTACTAGATTTTGATACATTTTGTAAAATAAAATATATTTTTAGTCTTGCTTTATATCAAATATAGTAAAAAGTGGGGTGGTCAAAACATATTAGCCCCATGTTAATGTTTGCTTTCAAAACACACCTACACTAATTAACCAATCAGCTTTGAAACCACACCTGTGCAGTCAATTGGCTTCCTAACAGCACTCAATCAATATGAAACGACTCCCAGGGAAAAGGGCTCTGGAACACATGAGAGGAACTACTGTTACTGACCATGCCAAAGACAAAGGAAATCAGTCTGGAGCTCAGAAAGAAGATAGTTGAGGCTCATGATGAGGGGCAAGGCTACACTGTCATTTCCAAGCGATTCACAGTGTCTAGAACTGCTGTACGGTGCACCATTGCCAAGTACAAGGAGACAAATTCTGTTAGAAACAAACCTGGCCATGGCCATAAGCGCAACGTTTCAAGAACTCTGGAGAGAAAAATAGTCCGAGATGTCAGCAAGAAACCCCGGACATCTGCCAAGATGATTGTTGCTGACCTGGCCTCTTCTGGAGTTGATGTTTCAAGGAACACAGTTGTGGGGGCTCTTCACCATGGTGGGCTTCATGGCCATCGTCCCAGAAGCACCCCTTTACTCAAAGAGCGTCACATCACAGCCCGACTGAGGTTTGCCCGTGAACGTTTGAAATGTAAAGATGATTTTTGGAAGTCTGTGCTTTGGTCTGATGAGACTAAACTGGAAATGTTTGGGCACATGGATGTTGTTTATGTTTGGCAAAGAAAGGGACAGGCCTTCAATCCTAGGAACACAGTTGCCACAGTTAAACATGGTGGTGGGAGCATCCTGCTGTGTAGCTGTTTTGCAGCCTCGGGCACAGGGAGCCTTGCCCAGGTGCATGGCATCATGAAAAAAGAAAATTATGTTGACATTCTGAGGGAGAATATGTAGAAATCTGCTCGTAATCTAGGCTTAGGTCGTCGCTGGGTCTTCCAACAAGACCATGACCCAAAGCATACATCAAATTTAGTTCAACAGTTTTTCAAGGATACCAAAACCAAGATCTTGGAGTGGCCCGAACAGAGCCCAGACCTCAATCCTATTGAGAATCTGTGGCAAGTGCTCAAAGTGAACGTCCATGCTCGGAAACCCCGCGATTTGGACCAGCTAGAACAATTTGCAATGGAGGAATGTATCAGAATCCCTCAGGAGACCTGTGCTAGTAAACACCTACTCTAATAGGTTGTTGTCAGTTGTGGCTAAAAAGGGTACAGTATTGACTATTAATGGGCATGCAGCTAACAATTTTGGAAGTGTCATTTTTGCCCTTTCTTGTTTCCACTCAGTGTCAATAAAATATCCAAACTACAATTAGTGGACCTTGTTATTTTGGACACAGATACGCTTTAAAAAACAAACATGTGTTGTTAATGGTGATTTTCATATTGGAATCAGGAGTGTTGCCTAATTTCATAAGGGGGGCTAATAATTTTGGCCTCAACTGTATTTGCTTTTTGGAAAAGACGCTCGCGCGTCCACACGGAGCTACGCGGCCGTGCGAGGCGAAAGTGAGCACAAATACATGTTTATTTCAACACTTTGCCCATCGGGAAAGTGTGTGGAAATGATGAACCTGGTCTTACTGTCTGTAGGAGAGGTGTTCGTCGAGCTAGAGGCAGCAGGAGAGGGGTAAAATTGTGCTGGACGTAGCCACATAAGCTTCCTTCGTCCAGAGCTCCAGAGGGGCGGAGTCTCAGCGCCGGCCATAGTGTGTGTGTGTGTGTGAGAGAATGCTGGGAGACGTAGTTTAACCTAATTCCTAGGTTTGGTTCAGTCCATTTTAAAAATGTCATGACCATTGAAGCCTAAATTAAAGGCTTGTATTCAATAATGAATGGTAAAAAAATGCTTCTTGCATCTCTGCATGTATCTGTAATTAAATGCGATTAATTAGATTACAAATCCACATTTTTACACTAAAAGTGGTATTTTTGTTTTGTCTATCTATAAAGTTTTGCTGGTTAACTAGTTTTGTTGGTAGCTAGTTTCAGATGAGATCCAAGCTACTCTTTGACTATTAGCCAGGTTCTTGCATTTCTGAGATCCATTTGTGAGCATTTAAACACACCATGACCAGGTTAACTGGTCATGTGGACAAAAACTGACACTGATCGCCACTGTTAGTCATTGTTATCCTTTGTAGCCATTGTTAGCCACAGTTAGGTACTATTAGCCTCTGTCAGCAATTGTGAGAGACTGCAGCTATAGTTATTAACAGTTAGCCATTTTTAGCAATGCCGCTCGATAACGTATTGTACTATATTTTGGGCAAAAACTGCACAGCAACCCAACCAGAGATTGAGACTGGACAGCACTGTGTGCCTGACTAATTTAATGAAACACTAATGACTCAAAAGTGCTGATAAACAGTCTTCACTGCTGCTGAAGCTGTGAGCCGCTGGTTTGGATTGGTGAGGTTGGTGAGGATCCTCTGACATTGTGCTTCAATGTGTGTTCGGTTTCTTACAAGGAACTTGGAAATTTCAGCTTCCCAGTTTCCCAAATTTCCAGAAATCCAGAAATGGTGACTTCTCAGTTTCACAAGTTTCCTTTCTAAGATGAGAGAATCTGTAACAGTGCAGGACTCCTATCAACTGGTTGTTGGTGATGCAAATTTTAGATTGTCCTTTAAATTTAAACACACTCGTTCACTGTTTCATCACTTAATAGCTCATTAAACATCTAACGCTTGTCTGGTAATCCACATTATAATTACAGTGATGATTAGACGAGGTGGCTTTTTGTAGGTCAGTAGCTAAAAAGGTACTTAAATGATGTAGTTACTTTATATGTAGTTGTTAAAGAATGCTGAGTGTATTTCGAGTAAATGTTAAGTGAGTAACATGCAAATGTAGAAAATCTCAGTATGTGCCAAACCTTTTGACAGGTAGTGTATGTATATTAGCAGGAGCCCGAGGGGGGGTGTAAGGGAGGGGGGGTCCTCAGAAGCAGTTAAAACATTTAACAAGGCTGGTGTGATGTGGTGGGAGCAGAGGAGCGCCGATACGTGAGCAAATCGACACGCAGAAGGATGTTCTTCTCCATTGATGTGGAATTCTGACTCCGGGAATCAAAGCTCTTGCTGTTCTGACGGCGTGAAGAGCGCCGGCTTTGAAAGCGCCAGGGGATGGAGCTGCATGCCAGAGGCTACGGCTGCCAGTCAGAACCCGGTCGGCCTCAAAGTGAATATCTAGCTATTGTTTAAGCCTCGAACTCGCCGAGCGGGCCGGCGCCGAGATGAAAGGACCTCGTTCAAAGTTATAGATCAGTTTTTTTCATGCTTCGTATCTTTTTTCTCTTTCTTTTTTTTCTTCTTCCAGCTGTTGAAACTGTGAAAATCATGAAGATGAAAAGACAAACATTTGCAGAGAGACACCAAAAAAAAAGGTGAATTTTACACCATCGATCCTCAGTCTAATCCAACTACTTTCTGTGTCATTTCATTTAAATACATAACTGGTATGACAGCTTTGAAAGCCATGACTGGCCATAAACAGGCCATGAGGCCAGTTCAGGCCGCCCCAGAGGTCCACTGACCTCAGATCTGTCCATCAGTTGTGACATGTTTGGGTCAAAATGTATCTTCTTTAGTTCAGAACTGGAGCTGACACTAGAATTCAATAGTCAGCCAAGTTGTTTACAATAAACACCTTTTCTCTGCCATCAAACCACATCCATCTCTTCAATAAGGTGGATCAGACTTGTGGATGTGGTTTAGGACACAGTGTGACTTAATGTGAGCTGTAAAAATGAACAGAACTTTAGCACTACAGACACTGAAAGCAAGACTGATGTGGGGTCAGATTACATATGCATATGAAATATGATGCTTTTTTGATAGCACTATTTAATTTGTCATGCTAAATTATTTAAAATATATATAATTTAATAATTTTGTAACAAATATGAATGTAAATTCAGCTACATTTTCATTACAAATGATTTTTTTAAAACATTTTCATATAAATATTTTGGTTCTGACGAAAGAACACAAATAAAGAGCCTCTTGGGGGGATGAAATACCACTGTACAAAGAGGCAGGAGGTTTGAAAGGAGCCAATCCAAAAATTATATTCATTTCTCCTTGCTGCTGATTGGCTGCTGCCCTGTCTCGTGTGCAGCGCCTTGAGTGCTTTTGCGAGTATTGTCATGTTTTTCTTTTTGTGATTGGCCAATCAGAAATGTATTACTCTTACAGTAAATTATATTAATGACTGTATTTATCTGATTATGCCAAAGAAAACAGCACACACCAAAGGATGAATGACAGTTCAGTCTATAAAGGGGTAAGATTGGTGTTTACATTCTAGCATTGCAGGAGTTCAGTGTAAAGTGTACATTACGGATATGGATTTACCTTTAGATTTTCTTTCAGGGTAGTGTATAAAGTGGGTTAGGGTTACACTACAAAAAAGAGGCCTTATTTTTCATTATTCGTGCATG
>JBBKCR010000038.1:22668845-22682082 GCA_037577295.1 Ladigesia roloffi
TAGTGTGGTGTACAACTACTACTAATATAAATAATAATAGGAATAATCAATAAGCGTGTTTGTAATAATAATAATAATAATAATAATAATAATAATAATAATAATAATAATAATAATAATAAAAATGAGGTGTTCCTAAATCTAACCCCCCCCCCACCCTGATGGTTCTCAGAGCTCTGTGATCTTCAGATGTGAGTCTGAAGTGACCTGAGCCTTAAGTGTTAATCCATTAGTGCCGTTAATTGTGTTTGTGTGAACTGGAGCCACTGGAAGGTGAACTGTGGTTTTTAGGATTCAACTGGAAGAGATTTACATGAGCAGCAGAGAATCCAAATCTAGTTGAGAAAGAGGAGAAAGAGAGAGAGAGAGAGAGAGAGAGAGAGAGAGAGAGTATGAGAGAGTGATATAGTTTAAGAGAGAGGGATAAACAGAGAGACAGAGAGTATGAGAGAGTGATAGAGTGTGTAAGAGAGAGAGAGAGAGAAACAGAGCGAGAGAGAGCAGGAGCGAGAGATTGTGAATGTAAATGCCAGAGTCGGGGTCCCATTTCCACACTCTTTTCTGCTTTGATCACACATCTCATCTTCACATCGCCTGTGAACTTCATTTGATATACCAATTTCCCCTCTCTCTTTCTCTCTCTTTCTCTTTCTCTCTCTCTCTCTGTCTCTCTCTTTCTCTCTCTCTCCATGCCCTTGCTCAGTAATATCTGTTCATTCTCTCATTATTCCACTGTGGAGCCGGTCAGGCTGAGTTGGGTCACAGTCTGATCCCAATTCCCAATATATTTGTGTGACTCCCTTTTGAAAACTGTCCTTCAGTAAAACTGGACGGCCCTGCTCTCAGTGCTGCTGATTTTCATGGCAATGATCTGTTACAATATGTTATGTTAGGTCAGGCTAGGTTAGGATTTGATATGTTGATTTATGTTGTTATGTTATATGTTATGTAATGTTATGATATGTTATATGATGAAACATTATTTCACGTTCTATTATGTTGTACATTATGTTATGTTTAGGTTGCCAGTTTCAGAGGAATGATTTTGTTTGATAAGACACAGAGTGACTTGCATATGAATCATGCAAGCAGAAAAAAGAGCGTCTAACTAAAGTCCTGAACTAGTGAAGAAACAGGAGCGGATGATTTGAGATGATCAGGCGATGATCAGTATACTGGTGGTGCTGAATGCTGAGTGGTTGGAACTCCTTATTTGGGCAGCTAGTATCAACTGACACGTTGCAGCCTTTTGCAGTAAAACATACGTTCTCTTTTGATTCATTTAATTTCCTCAGTATAACAGAGGTTGGACAGCCTGACAGAAAACAGTGTTTTTGCACTAATGACGTGATTCTGACTTTTGCACAGTATTTTATATTTTGTATGTATACTGTCATGAGGGCAGCTTATTGCTGATTTTTTGCCACCCACACTTCCATCATACTGGCATTTCCTCACCACACTATGATATTTAGGTTCTTTGAGCTTTACTAGACCAGAGAAACTTTCTAGTCAAATATTGGCTTCAGAAAAAAAGGACTTTTCCCAAAACAACACAAAGTAGGTGACCTTATAAAGTGGACAGCAGAACAAGGTAGGGGTCTCCAATAAAGTGGCTAGTGAGTGCTAATGGCCTGATTCTGATTCTGTTAAAAAAAACACCAGACCACCAGGTTTCCGTTGCTAAGCTGCTGGAGGGAGAGAGGAGGTCACATAGGGACACATGTCCCCCAAACCTCTCTATTACTGTTTTTGTATTCAGCACCTTTTGTGGACTGAATCCCCCTCAGGGAGATGAAAACTAAACATTTTGTGCTCATATGGAAATTAGGCTTTTTGCCTCTTAAAAGATCTGCAACTTTTATTAGAAAAAGTTCAAAAGGAGCATGATGTTTTGGTCCTAAAGTGTTTGCTATCATCAGTATGCCATAGAGCATGTGGTACACATGAAAAAATCTGCCCAAAAAAAGAAAAATGAAAGTGAACAATCTTCCAATTAGCATTAGGCGAATTGTATTATTTGGCTAATTAGCTGCTACTAGATTGCTTTCGCCATTTGCTGTATTGACTAATTTGGTTAAGCCTTTTGTTTGTTTGTGTGTGTGTGTGTGTGAGGAGCGTGTGCAGGCCTGCAGATGGTGACAGTCGTGGTTTTTCTGGTGCTGGGGGGGGAAAGGGCCGCGATCCCGTCATCCTGTGCGGAAGTGACGCGCTCCTCTGCCCATCTGTCCACGCACTAATCCCTGCAGCGCTTAGTGATATTACCGTCTGGCTTATCGCCGTGGCAACAGGCCTTCAATCCCGACTCTGCGCCGCCCCCACGTGACAGGGGGGTGGGGGGGTGGGTTTCATGTGAATACAAATACACTCATGCACACACACACACACACATGCATACATACACACATACATGTACACACACACACACACACACACACACACACATGCACATGCACACATACACACACATATGCTCACACATGCACACAAAAACGCAAACACACACACACACACACACATGCATACATACACACATACATATACACACACACACACACACACACGCACACATACACACACATATGCTCACACACGCATACGCACACACACGCAAACACACACACACCAACACATACACACACACACACTCACACACTTTGATGCCCATTCACCATTCCTGTTGTGAGCGGCGAGGAGCAGGATTGGGAGGTGGAGCCGTCGTTTCGAAGCTCATTTGTCTAATTGAGATCTGTATCATTTATAATCCTCCGCCTTAAACAGACAAGTCCATTAGCAGCGGACTGCTCGTTATGACCCCGGTGATTGCAATTGGCTCCAGGCTTTAATATTCAGGGGGGTCCTTCCACCAGAGAACCATCACATCCCCGAATCACTGCTCTGTTACTCTTCACCCTCAGTTCTGTAATCAAACATCTCCAGAATGTACTGAATCACACCAGTTTACTCATGTCCAGTCTCTCAATGCTCCCCTTTAGCTCGGTCTTGTTAAATTTACACGATATTCTGAGCTTGCACTTCCTACGAGATACGGCATTCTTCTAAGAAAGGTGAAGCTACATCATGTCATGGTGTGCACTAAAAAATTTTGGAATCTGGTAAAAGGCATGAAAAACACACTCATCAAAATTACAAGAATTAAAAACAGTTTATGAACAACATTTTAAACCTATAAATAATACAGCTTCATACCCAACATGACCCCAGTTCTGAGCTGCTTAGGAATCTTAATCCCCTCAGGACAATAATAAAGGCCATTTAAATCTAATCTCATCTCAAAACAGCCAATTTCCAACCAAATTGTAGCGTATTTGGAAGGGGGGTAATGTCAAATCTGGCAACACTGACATTTACCTTAGTAATATAAGTATCATAAGTATTATTTTGGCACAAAAAGGCCAATTTTCAACTCAGTTCAACTAAAATCTTCCTGATTTGGGGGCGATAATGTTCCAATCTGGCAACACTGACCTTGACCTTTGAAATGTAAGTATTTTGCATCAAACATAGAACTGTTGTAAAAAAGGCAAAAAAGTTGTATGTTGCTCCCAGCATTGCAGGTTCATTCTTAGTTTTTTTCCTAAAATGTGTGTAAACACACACACTCACACAAATAGAAACATACACACTCACACAATCAGACACAAGAGAAGAGTCTCAGCTCATACAACATTCAAGGTGTTTAATTCAGTCGTCATGTACAGTTACACAAGTCAGAAACATACACAAAGCAAACCTCCAAAAAAGGTTGGATATAAAAAAAACAGCTCCAAACGGCATAACTTCTTTGAAAAATCAGAAACCCAGTGCATTGTTTTTTTTAGGTAGAATAAATCCAGCTATTAAAAAGACTAAGTTGTGGATCTGTCTGATTTGACAGGAGCTCTACCGACCCCAGGCTGGTCTCTGAAAGTTGGAACGGTGCGTAAACGAACGAGTCGAGCGGATGGCGTCACTTTCGCAGCGGCCTGTGAAACACGTTCTTTTTTTACCAGTTAAAGATAGAACGCGCCTAATTTTAGCCTCGAATCCAGCAGAAGCTGTGATGTTCTGGGAGAAGCGAGCGGTTGGAGGTGAGCGGATGTGCACTGAACTTTTAGAGGTGTCGTCTGTGACACTTCCGCGAGGAAAAAACGGGATAAAAAAAAGTGTTTTCAGTGCACACACTCCAGCACTTACTCTAATTAAATGAAGTCATTACTCTGTTGATATCATGCTATCATGGATGAAAGTGTCACAGATTGACTTCCTAGTCTGTGCCTAATCCCCAGCGGGTCCCGGTCCCAGCTTCAGCCAGGAGCGACGGGAAACACCTCCGAGATTAAAGGTCGCTCTCTTTCTCAACACCAGTGTGGTTTCTTTGCGGAGGGCAGTTTAGTGTCAGTGCAATAAGATGCATATAAAAAAATCACCAGCTCTTAATATGGCTTTTAGATTCTCCTAGATTCTGAAACATCCCTGTTCCTCCTTCGAAGGCTCTAAAGATGCGTGTGTTCAAATGTTTTTGGGATTGAGACTGTTATAGGAATTTAAATAAAAATGACCCTTAAGTATTTTTTTTTTTTTTTGGGAGGTGTCGCTCCTGAAAAAATAAACCTTTCTCCTAATGAATTGTCGTGAGGTAATCCATTAAAGGATCAACACCAGGTTCAGAAAGAGCAAAGCTCTGCCTGTTAGTTTCTGCAGCATTTTAATTTACATTTACGGCATTTAGCGGACGCTTTTTATCCAGAGCGAATTCCCTTCCTGGACTACAGGGGGCAGTCTTCCTGGAGCAAATTGAGATTAAGGGTCTTGTTCAGGAACCCAGTGGTGGTGTGTTGAAGGTAGGATTCAAACCCATGACATCTTGGTCCATGCATCCTACCCACTAGGCCACCAAACTCATTTGAATAATTTCCACCCTGAACCGAGACGTAGTTTAGCCCTCGTGAGGATCAGCCCTCGTGATTGGTCCTTGAGAAAGTCATGGGGTAGTGGCGGCGCCGTGACCCGGGACGGGTTTGATGCCGAAATGTGAATGAAACATCTTTTGTTCTCATTGGGAAGGTGGTGTTGATACCCTGGTTACCAGAACATACCCTGACTGCCTGCGTTGTGCTCTCTGATGCATAACATTTAAATTTGAATAATAACAGTACAATGTCGCTGTCGTATCAAAACAATGTCGCTCCAAGTTTTTGATGTTTATATATATTTTTGAACCAGTAATGATGCAGAAAACCAAATGATGAGAAAGGTTCTCCGGAGAACTTCCTGGTAGGACAAGAGTGTCCTCTCTTTCTCTCTGGGGGGCTAAGGTGGTCCTCCCTCTCCCCATCACTCAGAGTTATTGCGTGATTGAGGGAGTTCCAGCTAGTGGGTTGAATCGAAAATGACTAACATTGTGCAAAACATTGGGGAAAAGAGAAATGCTACACTACATTATCCAACATTAAATGTTATAATTTCTTTTGTTCATTCTATGAGTGATTTGTAGATACGACAGCGACAACGTGATCCTGAGTTGATGGCTCATCCGCTAATGTCATTGCTTCTCCTGGGTTGGCTGTTATTTTGCCTTTGCCAAATTGTGAGTCAGTGTTTATGAGGCTGCGTGAGCTCTTTTGAGTTATTAGGAGCGCTAAACTGTCTCACATTCTGGAGGAACACCACAGAACAGCGCCGTTTGAGCTGCTGTTGGAGCTTCTTGATGGTTATCTGTTTTAACTAGGATTTGGAAAAAAAACGGTCTTGCATTAAAAGAGCATATTCTATTCCATCGCAGAGGATACAGAGCTCATGCCAACCCAGAAGAAGTACAACTAAACAAGCTCTCAGAGTTCGTTATCTTTAGAGGTCAATTTATGTAACGTTTCTCATTGTGAGATTAGTCGTTTTTTGTTCAAGCATAATTTTTGTTTTCCCATTTTCTTTTACTAAAAGTGTAGTGAAATGGGAATTTATAAAATGTTTTGATTCAAGCTTTTTTTTTAAGTAAAATGATTTGTCTTAAAATGTACAGAATACAATAAACTTACTTCGTCCCAAATTTTGTCCCAAGTTTTCTCCACTGAAACAAGCAAATTATAATTATATTTTATAATAATAATACATTTAAAATAATAATACGTGATCATTTTGATTCTTCAGATAAAATAATTTAGATTTTTAAAAACAGAATAGAACATAATAAACTACTGTAATTGTATGTAATTGTTTTTTCTCCCTTGAGACAAGTAACATATTCTTTACTGAAAATAGTATTACTAAGTCATTTTTCACGAATTTGTTACTTCAGGTAAAATGGAACAGAATGGAACTGAATCGAACTGAAAAGATTAGAATAAAACTATTCTAACTTTGTCAAAAAAATAGACTCTACCTTGAAACAAACAAAATGATCTGTCAGTGGAATTTCACTACACATAAAAGTAAATTTTGGAAAACATATTACAACAATCTCAAAATGAGGAAGTTTAGGTATATCGACTGGATATACGACTCCATATCTGTAGATGTCTTCTGTAGTGAGGGGGGAACTCTAAGGACAGCAGGGTGGGTTCAGAGGGGAGTACTGAAGGACCTGGCAGGCACAGAGGGAGCACATTAGGAAACTCCAGTGGCTCTTTTAAAGGGATTAATGCGTGGCATCGTAATCCGAGATTCTGCACTAGTTAGCTTTGAGAGCCTATTAAACTCTGTTGTTACGAAACAACGTCCAAAAAAAACCCTGGCTTAATTCACATCGGTGTTCCTTGGCATGTTTGAGGAGTACGGGACAAGTACAACATTTGTTTGTTCACAACACAGCAACTCCTCATTGAAAAAAGAAACCGTGATAATATACGCCACACGACACGGATGCTACACGCTGCCTGGAGCTGTAAAAACACGGGCAGACTCCCAGATGGCTTTTTTTTTTACTCAAGATGCATTTACGAATTTGTTGTAGAAAGAGTATAAACAAGGTCACCCCAAATGGTCGGATAAAAAACACGTAACATACCTGAGACATTATTTTAGCACGTGCAGTAGACGTGAACACTGGTCCAGTGCCTTGTGGATGTAAAGACCCTTTAGAAGCGTAAATCAAAAAATTGTCCTCGCATAAATAGCGCCGGGCCAGGCCAGTGGCAGTGGGCTGGGTCTTGTCGTCAAGCTACACACACATCAGTCATGTCTCCAAAAGGTTAAGAAAAAACTATGTAAAAGCGTTCAGAATGTGCGTCTCCTACAAACACGCCTGTGGCAGTGACAGCCTGTATGCATCTTTCTCAAAAAGGACAAATTAGTTTAGAAAAGTTTTGTGCAGAAAATCCAAAAGAGACATTTAGTTTCAAATGATAATGTTGCACTTTGTGCGTAGAACTAAGAAGCCAGGGTTGCCGTCATGTTCCACCAACATTTTTTTCCTCTTTCTGGGGGTGGGGGTTGGGGAGGTTAGTCTACAGTTGCCAGGATTGTTTCCTGATTTATAGAAAAGAAAGTACAAACATGCTTTTTCCAACCACGTACCATAACGCATGCACGAATCCAGGCCTGTTAGCATCTTTTAAAATCCAATTCACTTGCGAAGTTGCATATTACAGTACTTTGGCAAGGGAGTGTTTAATCCTCCCCAGGCAAATCACCCTCATATTTCTTAATGCAAATGTCCCAAAGCTCTTAGCATGACTTAATGTTACAGCACTGTACAAAAAAAGAGAGAGAGACACACACACTCTCACACACACACACGAGAAAATGGACGCAATCCACGAGCCGAAAGAAAACAAAAAAGAAAGTCTTTGCATAAAATCTCAACACTGAAAACTGTAGGAGAGACTGGGGGAGGGGACAAAGCTCTGAGCTCAGTGGGAGAAGGGCAGAATTATATAGTGTGAATTTGATCTGAGGGTCACATTTCACTCATGGGGTTCAGGGACGAGTTCTACGGAGAGTCTGAAAATGAAACGGGTTGCTGAGGACAGATGAAGACAAACACTAATGTTACTGGCTGCCCTTCAAGGTCAGTCCTCTCCTTATGGTTGCACAGGCCAAGGTAGTTTACCTGTACCTTGAGGACCTCAGAGGCAACTGCTGAATACAACACCAGCAATGTTACGGAAGCGCTAATCATATCTTGACTGTTGCCATGTGAATGGACGTTAGGGGGAAAATGAATGAGGTGACAGGAATAGAAGCTGTCGATATCTCGCGTCACTATCTCAGCAAACGGACGCATCTCGCTATCTGGGGCTCGGGCCAGAAGTGAGTTATGGCTAGACCACAGATTTTGTCGTTCCAAACCTAAACACAGTTCCTCTCCTCGAAGGACTCTGTGTATGAGACACGCCAGAGAAGGAACACGTATCTGAATGCACCCCCCCCACCCCCTCTTAGCCTGTGGTTTGTCTGAGGGCCTGTCTACACTGGTTGCGCTGGTTTTTCTCCGAGCTGTTTCACTGGTGTCTGCCTCTGCTCTGCCTGCACGTGGAGCAAGGAGGGGGTGGGGTGAGCACTTATGCTCAAGTGCAGCTAAGACAGATCTAATTGTGTAACTCGGAGTGTGTGCGTGACGTATGGGAGACCTTATGCCCTGCTTTAACCTGTGGCACACGAGGGATCGTGTCTCAACTCTCGTACACCCACTACCAGCACACTTGGCAAGGACTGTTCACTGTGATCCCTCATTGCACCAAAGGTCAAAAGCTGAAGCTGAGCTTGTGCGTCATTTCTTGTAGAGTAGAAGCACAGAAGGCCTCTCCACTCTGCCTCCCCAGCTACAGAGCATTATCAGTGATGCCCTTAGAGCTTTGTAAGTGAGGCCCTTCCCTCAGTGAGTCCTCTAAGCCACTCTCCCAGTCTCTCTCTGCCTCTCTCTGGTAAACCAGGTGCAACGCACACATGCACACATACACGTTTCCCTTTTGTCGACTTTTCTTTTCTCGTAAAAGGCATGCGGACCGACAAGACGAACAAAGAATGCAAGCGGATAAAAACAGAATCGTAACACACCAAAATCTCCTTTCGCTTCGGAAAGACAAACAACACAATTTCGTCCATAGTGCTTTGTAAACATGCCTTTTCAAATATCTTTACACCTTTTTTTTTCTTTTATAAAATCAGTGTTAGAAGAAAACAGGTCCGAAATAAAACAGTAAATATCTGTATATATGAAACCTCTGAATAAATAATATTCCCCAGATCTTTCCCTGCAAAGATAAACGAATCTACTTATATATTGATTTCGTAACTAAATATGATATAGAAGTTAAACAGAAAAGTCTTTTTTTTTTAACAATGGCACCATCATGTCACAAAAAGTGATGTAGTGTTATACAAGTTTTTTTCCTTTCACACACAATTTCCATTTCACACATACTCCTCTCCGCCTCTCATGATCCCAGCCGCACAGGATGAAGGTGAAGGGTTGCTAGACTGAAACAGAGACAGTGGGAGTCTTATGGAAGGGCGCTGTCAGTCCGAGGTATAGTTCTGTGTGCCATCATGAAGACAGGGAGAACAAAAGGAAACAAGTGTCTGTGTCAGAGTGGAACTGCTGGGGTGTTTTCTTTAGCACACTGACAGGAGACAAAGCATAAACAGTAATTTTCTTCCGGCACCCGTTCCATGGCAGTGATTCATAGCAAGAATGCTGCGCTGCTAGCCCCTTGCCTCCCTCTCTCTTTCCAGAGAAAGTGTTGAGGGTTGGTAGAATGATCCAAGGACTTTGCATTGCCTTGGACATCCGTCACATTTTCCTTTCCCTGAAAGCCCTTCCGCTCCTCCGTCCTCTCCTGGCCTTTGAATCTCGCTTGATATTATCCAGGATGAAACATTCAGCAATATGTTTTCTCTGCATTCTTTGCACTCCCCAATTGCTCCTCCTCATTCAGCAGCCCAACACCATACTTGTTTTCTTCTCATTCTCAACACTTGGCAGTCAGAGGGAGGGAGTGGCTTGTGGAAATGGAGGGTGGCCTGGTGGGGCCACTCCCTCTCCCTTACTTTCAACATTCATCCAGGGACCATGCTATCCCTTCAACATTCCATCCTCAGTGCCCAACCTCACCTTCTCGAGTGGGTACAGGGAAGATCAGACGTAAGCAGACTCGCTCGACTGGGTCCGGCCCAGGTTTGGTGGCTGTGACAGGTGCGCCATGTCTTTCTTGCGAATCTCGCAGATTGACTTCCGGCGTGCCTGCACACCCCGGATGGCTGCCTTGATCTTCCTCCAGCCCAGGTGATTCAGCTCAGCGAGATTGAGCACCACGCAGATGCCGCTCACTGCGAACATGAACACCAAAAAGACGGTCTTTTCGGTAGGACGGGATACATAGCATTCCACCTCCTTCAAGCAAGGGTAGCGGTCGCACTCGAAGATGCCCGGCACGCTGAAGCCATAAAGGAAGTACTGCCCCGCCAGGAAGCCAATCTCCAGAGCATTTCGGAACACCACCTGGATGATGTAGAAGCGGGAGATACCTTCTTGCCGGCGTACCTTGGAGCTCTTGCCATGAGTCAGGCCTCGTGGCGCATTGGGGATCTCTTTTACCTCCAGACAGTCGGGCTCCTCTTTGCCTCCGCCACTGTCTGGGTGCTGCACCAGGATGCCGTTGATGTTGCGTAGCTTCCGGGTTCCTTCGCGGCTGTAGTCCCTCTCCATCATTGGGTACAGGAAAGAATATCGGCGGTCGCGCTGCTTGGCCGACTGGTGGACGGAGTAGGTGATGAAGCACAGGCTAGGTGTGCAAACCAGGATGATCTGAAAGACCCAGTAGCGGATGTGTGAGATGGGGAAGGCCTTGTCGTAGCAGGCCTGGTTGCAGCCTGGCTGAAGGGTGTTACATATGAACATCGTCTGCTCGTCCTCGTACACCGTTTCGCCCACAATAGCTACGATCAGAATCCGGAAGATCACCACCACTGTCAGCAGGATCCTGGAAAAAGGAAAAGAGAGGGAGAGAAAGAAAGAGAGAGAGAGAGAGGAGAAAAGCGTTATGAAAGCCAAAAGAGCCTTGACGTAATCTTTTCACCATTCGAGACAAGGAACATGTTAATTGGTCTAATTTTTCCTATTCAAATGAGACTCTCTCTGTTTTCACTGCCATTTCTGCTCGTTTAATGAAGTGGGCTAATTTGAAAGAGAGAGCTGACGTAGCCACTTGCTCGAGCTCTAATTATAGCAGCTCCTTCCGTGCCATTAAACTCTGTTAACACGGTAACCTTCAGCGCTGGTTTTTCACTCATCGCAGTCCAACCGTGCTCTGCTCCTTCACTATAGCAGCAGGCCACGCAGCACACCTTCATTACTTTGCTATTTCTGTAGGAGTGTGAGATTGAAAGGTGATACACAGTAAGCACATCAAAGGATTGTGAGTTTCAGATCTGCTCTAAATGAACAGAATACACCAGTATGATGAAAAGTATCTGGACAGTTCAGCTATTTTAAGGTGCATTCACTGACCCAGGTACACATGCAGCTTCCCCCTATAGAAAAAACATACAGTCACCATGTAGGAAATAGAGGTATAAACCTTCCACCGATGGGCCGTGGATGGAACTTTATCTAGAACCTTTGAGATCCAAAACAGATCACCAAACATCAGTACCTGACCTCAGTAATGTTCCCTGGGTTGCAATTAGATCATTAGAAAAATGTTGCAGGATCAGTCCCTGACTTCACTAATATACTGGTGCAGTCAAATTCTCACAGCAATGGTTCAAAAGTAGTACCTGTGCTCACTAATGCTCTCTGCCTGCAATCAAATCCTCACAGCCATGTTCCAACATCAGTATCTGACTTTACTAATTTCTGTGGATGTCTTCTCTTCCCTAAATCTGTGTGACTGCAAACAGCTGCTCTGCTCTCACACACAGACACAAAATTGTGTGCGCGCACACACACACACTCACATATGCAAACAAACATGCACACATGTGCCACAACTTTTGTACCAACCATATATTAAAAACCAAAAAAATGAGCAAAAAATGAGCAAATAAACAGTAACTGCATGACGATGTAAACATAAAATATTTTCTTTACTTACTCCTTTGTATTTATTTTATGTTTTAAAGCAATAAAACAAGAATTATAATAAAAAGCCAGGCCAAACTAACCAGTGTTAATTACCAAAACCTGAGTTCATGTTCCTGAATTATCTGACTGAAAACCGTTGGTGTTGGTCGTGTGAAGGTGTGCCCCCCTCCCCCCTCTGCACCCACTCTCCACCCGATTTGTGATCTTAGTGGATTTGTGTGTGGGACGTCCCAGCTCTGGGGTTGGGAGGGGCTGGGCTTAATCCACACCAAATCAGCCGCAGCACCCTGACAGCCCCCAGCTGTGGTCAACAAAACAGGACCACCTGTAATCTGGATTCAGTCCAAACCAAAAATAAAAGGAAAAATTATACTGGAGGAGCGTGTCCTCTGTCCCGCAGGGGTCAGTAATGTGTGTACCTTTAACACAAAGGGGATTGGGTGGCGGTGGGGGTGGGGGTGGGGGGCTCTATTACACACACACACAGGGCCAATACGAGAAAAAGCAATGTAAAAATAAATAAAAAAGACAAGAAAATCTCATCAGAGAATGAATTATATAACGGCCTCCACACGCAAAAGCCTCAACCTTTAATCTGTACAGCGGCCAATCGAGGGATTCGTGCATTAGGAGTTTTTTAATGCCGCCCAATAGCTTTAGATGATCTCTGTCTCTCTCTCCTATATCTCTCTCTCTCTCTTATCACTCTCTCTCCCCTCTCTCTCTCTTATCTCTCTTTCTCTCTCCCTCCCTCCCTCCCTTATCTCTCTCTGTTTCCCTCTCAATTATATCCCTGTCTCTCCCTCCTATCCCTATCTCTCTCACTCTCTCTTTCTTATCTCTCTTTCTCTCTCTCTTATCTCTCATTCTCTCTCTCCCTCTCTCCCTCTCTCTTATTTCTTTTACTCTCCCTCCTATCTCTCTTCGATATCTTTCTGTCCCTTTCCTTCATTTTCTGTCCCCTTTCTCCCTCTCTCTCGCTCTCCTCTTTCCCTCATTTATATCTCTCTCCATCTCTCTCTACCCTCTCTCACTTTCTCCCCCTCTGTCCTCTCTCCCTTTCTTTCTTCTTTCTCTCTTTCTCTCTCTCTCTCCCTCTTTCTCTCTTCTTCAACTCTCTTTATTTCTTTCCCTCACACTTTGCCATCTCTCTCTTCCTTTCCTTTCTCTCTCTCTCTCTCTCTCTCTCTCTCTCTCTCTCTCTCTCTTTCT
>JBBKCR010000038.1:22682182-22695685 GCA_037577295.1 Ladigesia roloffi
CACACTCTCACACACACACTCACACACACACACACACACACACACACACACACACACACACAGCATATGCATGCATATACATACACAAATATATTATATACATGGATACACACAGACACATATATAATATTTACATGGATACACACACACACACATATAATATATATGGATACACACACACACACACATATGCAAGTGTGTTAGTGTTCAATTGACTTCCGCATGTTTACTTACATAGAAGTAAAGAAAAATGACAAATGTTCATAATGTCAATATAAGGAGAGACATTTGGTCCAAACAAACAGATAAAAACACAAGCAAACATGTTATTATTGCACTTTTGTTGCAATTGTCCTAGTTAGGTGTGATCAGGGTGGGTTCAGAGAGTGTTTCAGAGGAGATGACCTGCTTTAAGTAGTGGTGAATGGAACCAGACGTCTTTGAGAAACTTTTGGTCCTACAATTAAACCCATTCATGGTGGAGGGATATAGGCAGGGTGAGAGGCAAAATAGTCCCCAAAGAAAAGTTTAGTTTAGTTAGATTAGTTCACTATTTTACATCTTCAGCATCCATATAAACACTCAGAGACACGTGGACCTTCACTGAGGGGCAATAGTACATAAAACTGCAGTATTTCTGTTGAAGACGTCTGGTTCCATTCACCTCCACTGTAAAGAAATCAGAGTCCCTACAATGAATTGTTTCACACCAAACACACTTGACTCTGTTTACACTGAATTATTATAAGGGATTTTGGAAAATGAGTAGAACTCTGTTTAAGTATGTCACCCTAATTTTTAACAGGATTTATTGGTCAGTGATACATCATGCATGGACCCATAAAACTTTCCCCCCTCTTTTCTCTAAGCAGGCTCCATTTGTCATAATTCCGGTTCATTACGGACATGTGGAGTCTCTGACAGCGACATATGGCCACCCATCCACTTCCACATTTGCAGTACAGGCTCCTCCGTCCCCTCCCCTCATTCACGGGCGCCTATAAATAACCCTAAATGACAATTAAGCATTGTGACCTTATTGCATAACTTTGCCTGCACCGCCCCGGCCTGCGACCTGCTCTGCTCCTCCCTGAGACCCGCGCTGCTCCGCTCGCATTTGGGCTGCTGTGACTTAACGTTGCTATGTGAATTGCAAAAATAACGGGACTTTGGCAGCAAAAGGGAACCTAGCCTTGTGTTGTAAATTACCTTTAAGGAGCACAGCGGTGGCCGGGGGGGGGTCCCCTTTGCCGGCCGCCTGCTGGGAGGCGCCAGGGGGCTCCAGCACTTCAGGATCAAGCACAGCGAGGCCTTTCAACACCACGGGAGGCTCCTTCCCCACACACACGATCAGAGGCCCAAAGGCCCGAACAACAACGGCTCTAAAGGGCTGCCAGTGGAGCACGGCCCTTTGAATGTCCTCCTTAATGGACTGTTTCCAGGTGAAACGGGTCAAAAATCCCTCGCAGCACAACGACAGGGAAGCATCCACAGAACAGAGGGGTTCGTGTTTCCTCTTCAACCCAAACCTTCGTGTATTAGTATGATTCACCAATACTCATTAGTGTAACCCGGACTGTTAATGATGTGTTACTGTAAATACAGCTTAAGGGAGGGGTGGTATTTTCCTCATTAAAAGCCATAAGGCCGTTCACACTCAAAAAATGAGACTAAATAGCTGTGATGTGCAGAATGGAGATAAGAGCAAGGCTGGAATGGAAATGTGTGATGAGGAACACCAAAACCAGTTCTGATCAATTCAGTCCAATATAATTCAGTTCAGTTCTGATTATTTGATAGTAGCTCAATTCAAATCAGTTCTGCACAATACAGTTCAGTTCTGTTAATTTGAGATCAGTTCTGTCATTTCAGTTCAGTTTCATTCAGGTTAACTTTGTTCAATTTAGATCTTTTCAGTTCAGTTCAGTTCCTATTCAATACAATTTACTTAAGTTCAGTTCAATTAAACTGAAATCAGTTTTTTTCGATTCAGTTTAGTTCAGTTCTATTAAATTCAGCTAGTTTAAAACCTTGATTCATTTCTGTGTAAATGGTTGTGGAGGACAGCTGTGTGTGATTTGACTGGCGGGTCGAAACTGTCGCAGGTGTTTCTGAGTGCTGGTGTTTGACCTGTGGAATTACTGAACCTGAGCGGACAAGCTTTGACTGCTGTGTGTGTGTGTGTGTGTGTGTGTGTTTGTTGGCTCCAGGGCTGAAGGTGGGGGCTGCTGATGAGTCTGAATAAACCCATTAGGTGGGGGGGGGTGAATAGTTTAACATTTACGGGCCTGTTAGTGAAGCCACTTTCAGAGTGTGAATGTTTGTTTTGAAGCGCTCAACACTGAGGGCCCCCTCTTTCCTCTCTGTCTGTCTCTCCCTCTCGCTCTCTTTCTTTCTTACACTCTCTCTCTTTCTCTCCTTCTCTCTCCCTTTATTTTTCTCTCTCTCTCTCTCTCTCTTCCTCTCTCGCTCTCCCTCTCGCTCTTATTCTCTCTCTTTCTCTCTCTCTCTTTCTCTCCCTGTCATTCTCTCTTTTTAATCTCAGATCAAATCCAGATTTTTTAAAACTATGAACACATTAACACTGTAGCAGGGTTGTTACGGCCAAAGTGTGTGTGCATTTGTGTGTGTGTGTGTGTGTGTGTGTGTGTGTGTGTGTGGCCCTGACTCGCACCAGGCTCTCTGGGTGTTCCTGTCCTCACAAGGCCAGGAGGTCAGAGCCAGGCACCACATTACTCTGTAATTAGTGATATTTCTACAAGAGCATCTCCTCTCATGTTGCTGACCAACTCATGTCCTTTTCCCCTGCCCCACAGGTGAGGTCACATGTAACAGGTGAGGGGCGAGTCGTTAAAAAGTGATTAAAAAGTGATTAAAAAATAAATGCAATTAATTCAATACCTCTTCTTTGTTAATTGTGCCAGACAATCTTTCCAACCCAATACATCATATGTACAGTGCAAACATCTTGATGAATCTGTCATTTTTTCATATTTTGTTTTATATTTTTACTATGTTCTTGAGGAACAGCTCTCCAGGCTTCCTGAAGGATTTTCAGAGGGTCTCATTTCCAGTTGAGTCCCTAGTTTGCGCGCTGCATTATGAATTTTACTCGAATACAAATACAAATACGAATAATTTTCCCCTTTAAACACTTTGCACACCCCTAAAATATATTATTTTCTTATAATCCAGTAACTGTTTGTAATGTCTCACTGCTAAATCATTCACTGAAACCTAGCGTGAATCAAGCCTTTTCAGAATACTGTGTGTAATTATACACCACAGTCTTCCTCACAATCCTCACCTCAGCTGAGTGTTGTGTCTGAACGAAAGCAGCTTATTAATTAAACTCTGTAATGAAAATCCTGCACTCCATCCGAGGTGTTTCTGGTTCTTATCTGCACCTCAACAGTGAATTACAAATTAGTTCTAAATAAAAACACCCCTTCTGTTCAACAGCGAAACCTGGATTTCTAAAATCCTTTAGGACAAAGGAGAGTCATTCACCACATTTATTGCTAATAAAGTTGTGTTTCCATTACTTAGCAAGAGTAGACAGTGTTAAGCCGGTCCTAAATGCAAATTTAGCATTAATAAAAAGTATAGTAGTACTTTTTCTTATTTCTCCCCAATTTGTTACATTATATTATTATTATTATGACAGAAGTATTACAGTAGTAGTCATATTATTAGATGTAGTATTGGAATTAGTATTAGTGTTATCAGTAGTGTTAGTATTATTATTTTTAATATTAAAAAATAAGTTGCAGTTAGTTGCAGTAGTAGTAGTAATAGTAGCATTAGTTAGTAGATGTAGTTGTAGTAGAAATAGCAGAAGTAGTCGTTTTAGTAGCAGTAATAATAGCAGTATTATTTGCAGTAGTAGTAATAATAGTAGCAGTAGTAGTAGTAACAGTGGTGGTAGAAGTAGTAGTTGTAGAATTAATTGCAGCAGCAAGAGTAGTTGTAATAGTAATAGTAGCAGTATTATTAGCAGTAGTAGTATTAGTAATAGTGGTATTAGTAATAATAGTAGCAGTAGGAGTATCAGTAGTAGTAGTATTAGTAGTAGTAGTAATACTAATAGTAGTAATGGCATTAGTGGTAGTAATGATAGTATAAATAATAGTAGAAGTAGTAGTAGTAGTAGTAGCAGTAGGAGTAGTAATAATAGTATTAGTAGAGGTAGTCAAAGTATTAGTAGTAGTAATAATAGTAGTAATAGTAGTAGTAATAATAGTAGTAATAGTAGTAGTAATAATAGTTGTAGTGGTAGTAGTATTATTAGTAGTAACATTACCGGTCTTATGATGCTGTGACTGTGAGTCCAGCTGTGTTCCGGAGTTGGACATTAAACTTGGCTGTTTGTGCTACTTGACACTGTTGACTTGGCCGTAAACTCCTAATGTCCACTGCGACCCCTGCGTGACCCCATGACCTGCATGACATCACAGGCAGCGGGTGGAAAGGCGGCAGGTTCGGCGGAGTAATTTTTTACGACTGTGGAGCGAACCTCTCAGATTACTGCTGCGGCAGGATCAGATTTCATAAATATAGCCCCCACCCCTCACCCAACACCCCCACAACATCTCCCCTCTCTTTTGCCACCAGACCCGAGGCTCTGTTCTGTTTAGCGTGAGGCTAAAGAGAGCTGCTCACTCTCTATGAGCAAATATTTTGGAAATCCCCACCTATGGGGAACAAACACAATCCAAGGCCAAATTTTAAAACATGTGATGGCAAACCCGTTTCCTCACAAAATCTGGTAAAAGACACATTTAATAAAGAAAACCAAGTTTTCGTCAGAATTGCCACCATTTCAGCAATTGTGATAGTTTTCATGAACAATGTGCCTAAAAAGAACTAAAACAGAAACGAAATCATCATCGTTATATGGTTAAAGCTATTAAACCTAATGTGTAAATTTAGAAGAACAACAAATAACTGACATAAATAAAAAGTTGGATGTGTTTTTTTTTTGTTAATGTTCTCATTCCTGCAGCTTCCCTCTTTTCGTCGTGCACCTCGTTAACCTCTAAACCTCCACGTTCAGTAGTATTATTATTTAATTAGTACTAATCATTCATTTTCATTAAAGGGTTGTAAATATTTCTGATGTTTAGGCGGGTCCCAACTGCTTTGGCTGGTAAATCGATGGTGTTGTTTCTGTTTGTGTGTGTTGTTGTTTTTTCTACTCTTTCAATATTTCCTTCTTCTCAGTCTGTGCGATCAGAAAAGCCGCATCTCAGCTTTTGGCCTGAGAGTTATTCTCTTTCCTCTCCTGCTCTCTCTCTCTCTCTCTCTCCCTCTCTCTCTTTGTCTCTCTCTCTTCTTTCCTCCTCCCTTTCTGTATCTCCCTCCCTCCTTCTCTCCTCCCTCCCTCCCTCCCTCGGTCTCCTTACAGATGGAGATTAACTCGGAGCCCGGGCCCCATCCGTTTTCCTGACTGTTTGTTATTAAGGAGATGGATGGCAGCTTGCAGTGCCAGGCCGACACAGCCGCAATTACACAGAGGCCTGTGATAGATAGAGGGAGAGAGAAGGAGAGAGGGAGAGAGAGAGAGAGAGAGGGAGGAGATGGAGAGGGGGGAGATAGAGAGAGGTGCATCTATCACGCCCCTTAATCTACCTGTCACTCTGGGCGAAAGGCGGAGGGAACAAAAAAGGAGAAGGGTAAAGAGAGAGAGAGAATTCTCATCAGTACTTTCTTTTCCACGCGTCTGCTGCCGATATGGTGCGAGTTTAGATCAACGGAATGTCCAGAAGTATCCCAACAACCCTTCTCTGCTAGTCCAGCTACTTTAAGGGGCCCTACTGCTGCACACACAGCTCGTATCTCCATAGAAACGTAGATCTGATCATCCAACATCAGGACCAGTGCTCAGTGATGCTCTCAGGCTGCAATTAGATCCCCATAGCAATGTTCCAATCTGACCTCTCTAATATTCTCATACAATCAAATTCACCCAACAATGTTCTAGCATCAGTACCAGAAATCATTAATACGCTCAGGCTGCATTCAAATCCTAACAGCAATGTTCCAACATCAGTACCTGAACCACTAACGCTCTCATACAATCAAATTCTCACAACATTGTTCCAACATCAGTACCTGATCCCACTAACGCTCTCATACAATCAAATCCTCACAAAATTGTTCCAGCATCAATACCTGACCTCACTAATGCTCTCATACAATCAAATCCCCACAAAAATATTCCAGCATCAGTACAAGACCTCACTAATTCTCTCATACAATCAAATCCTCACAAAAATGTTCCAGCATCACTACCAGACACCACTAATTCTCTCAGGCTGCTATGAAATCCTCACAGCAATGTTCCAGCATCAGTACTTGACCACACTCATGTTCATGTGCAGTTAAAATCCTGACAGCAATGGAGCCTACCCAGAAGAGAAGACGTTCCTACATCAGACTTCCTGCCATAACTCTCCTGGGGTCTGGATGTAATTGTGTAGTTTACCTGATTAATCCTCAGTGTTAATAAAGCTACACACATCCTACACAAGGCTTTAATAACAAGCAACATAAGCAAACCTTCAACTTGTCATAACACTTTCTGATCAGACGAGTCTCTATGTTCATGCTGGTTTATGGAAGTTGAAAGTTAGTGTAATGAAGGTAGTGAACACAGGAACTGGGGGAATGTCAACACCACTATAAGAGGTCCAGCATGATGCGGGGTGTCCACCATACCATTGGTTGGGGGATGGGGGGGTTGGGGCATTTCTGGCAGTAGTGCTTTCACGCCAAGGAAGTCTAGTACTACAGTTTAATTCATAACTGTCACATGACTCCCAAATTTCTTATTGGGTTTATCAGTCTCTATGTCTGCAATATTATGTGCAACAGTCTGATATGTATAATAGCATTACTATGTCAATATTACTGATCTACTACTGATCTCTTTTACAGCACCTATTCACTGTTTGTGTTTTTAGTAATTCACTAAACTGCAATTTGCTTATCTATAACATCAATACTCAGCTTATGTGAATATAGCATTTTATATTGAGTACTTCTTGCATTTTCTGCATTTGTTTGTATTAATTTAGTTTATATTTTTCTTATCTCTTTGTTTTTGTTCAGTTGAAACATCAACAACTTCCTGGTTTCCTGATTTTTGTTAAACCTCTCATAGAAAGTGACATAAAAGTACATAAACATATAGAAATGTGGATTCTATTCTGTGTCAGTTGTCATAAAGGCAGAATCTGTCCATGTCGTTTCAGTATCTGTTATAATAACTGTTGGGATAAGCCTTTAAGTGAGTTTATGTTAGTTATGAGGTGTTTATTGAGGCATCATTTCGAATTCTGGATGCCAGAATTGTGAAAAATGCACAAAAGCCTTGAGAAATTCGCGAGGACATTTTTAGGAAGTCGTCAAAAAGTAGAACAATCATCCGTTTTTACTCTTTTGTCAATCTTTCTTTAACATTGAGATTCTTGAATGTTCTTTTTAAAGAGTTTTTCAGATGTAGTAAAGCATTAAAATTACTTGAAATGACTTAAGATGACATAATGTCGTCACACACACCGTCTGCATGACCAGAACACACACACACCTGTGAGGGCCTCATATCGTATGAGCTCTGCGTGTTCGGTGAGGCAGTTTTTCTTTTCCAGTGTTGCTGAAACGTTCATGAAAAAGTAATCCAAGGTTCTCCGGTTCCCTCCCTCCCCCCCCGTCTGTCCGAAAGAGTGAGGGATGGGACGGGGGGATTAATGCTCTTCCGCTGGCCATGGGGATGATGGATGGACAGATGTGGGGAAGGACAGACGGAGGGGAGGATTGAGGAGAGGGGCAAAGGAGAAACGCCAAGTCAAGTGGACCATAAATCTGACCGAAGGTCTGGTTTGCATCACGCGGGGCCGAAACAGGCCGGAGCGGGGTGGCTCGGAACAGGCCGGGCGTTCCCGGGTCGGATTTGTGATCCTTCGGTCTGTAACTCGAGCTGGGGAATGATCCATTAAAAACTCATAATTGAGAGATTAAAAAAACTGCATTCTTAAAAATCATTAAAAAAGAGTTAAAATCTGGAGAGCTCCTTATGTGATGCTATAGATGGACAATTTTTGTCTTCATTATGAACCTTTCAGTGAACTAGCCTTTATTGGTTCAGCTAAGAACTGTTCAGTGAATAGTTATTTAAAAACAGCTATATTGGTTCCCTGAAGAAACTGTCATCAACACTTTCTCAAAAAAACTTGCTTGTTTTATTCCATTTGGCTCTATTTTAATGAAGTGGAACTAGACATGTGCTTCTACATTTAAAGAAATGAATCCCGGCATGGTTTATTATTAGGTATTTGCATCTATTTGTTTTTATTTAAATAATTACATTTTTGGAATGTATTTATCCAGAATCCTTAAAATCAACAAAAATCTTTTAGTTGTGAAAACAATGAAACTGAATCAGTTAAAACTGATTTAAATATGATGAGCTTTGGATCAAGAAATATTCATTTAGTTCAAATATATGAGATTGTTTCAGGTTTATTTAAAGAGAGATAAATCTGCCCTTGTTTATTCAAATCACACTTTGGGTTAATTGGTATTATTACATAAATCTTTTTCTTAATTGTTTCATTTACATGTGACTGACAGATAAGCAGCACATAAAGTTTACTGGCCTGTTTCTGTTCTATATAATTAATTCAAATGGATTGAAATTTTATAAGCAATTAAAATACAGAAATCCTTGGAAATGGGCCAAATATTTCAGACTGTAAAAGCTCCCTCACAGAAAGCTCTTCAATCAAATGTTTCTGGTTGTGGCGCCAGACTTTGTTTTGAGAAGCAATACTAAACTCATTCACGGTGGAGGGATACATGCAGGGCATCGAGAGGCAAAATAGTCCCCAAAGTAAAGTAATTTACTTCTGATTCACTATTTTACTTGATAAGAATCCATGTAAATACTCAGAGACATGTGGAGCTTCACTGGGGGTCGACATTGTGTAAAACTACTGTATTTGTGTTGAAGACATCTGGTTCCATTCACCTCCACTGTAAAGAAGTGAGAATCTCCACCATAAACCATTTTATGCAGGTTTGCTAATTAACAGGTTGTGTTTATTGCATTTTGACTTCAAGGCCATTTAATTCTGTGCAAATGTTTGTTGTATTTACAGTGGCAGTGATATGTCTACACTCGTGTTTGTGCGGTTTTCCCTCACCTACTGTATGTGTGTGTGTTTTCAATCAGCATCTGGAGTCATCTGTAAGTGCTGTTGTTCTGTGGCCTGGCTTGGATCAGATAAAATGCACACACACACACACACACACACACACACACAAGCCCACTCTATCCCTCCTTGCTCCATTTGTCATGGGGCAGCTGTCGGGCCACTGTGATTGGTTGTTGCTGGAGACAGATAGCCGATAGGCTCTGATTAATTGTCGTGGCTCCGACTCCTGCTCATTGATCAAGGGAAGGGGGAGAGGGGGTGAGAGAGGGAGAGAGAGGAAAGAGAGCGGGCGAGAGAAGGTGAGGTAGGGAGAGAGGGAGAGAGAGGAGAGAGAGGAAAAGAGAGGGATGGGGAGTGGGAGGAAAAGTGAAATGAGAGAAAGAGAGAGACAGAGAGCAAAAGAGAGAGAGAAAAATGAGAGCAAGAGGGAGAGAGAGACAGAGAGCAAGAGAGAGAGAGAGAGAGAGAGATAGAGAGAGAGAGAGACCGCTGTGTTGAGCTCCCAGAATCTGCAGATGGTCTTCTGGTTCTGATTTTTCTTCCAATAAGCTTCAGTCTGAGCTGTTTTAAACGTTGTGCTTGTGGCTTTATGAACACGCATCATGGCAACGGTGGTCACCACCTCAATACAGCAACAAAACATAAAAAAACAGCCCTCACTCTCCTCCGATCTCTTATTTACCATCTTTCATGTACATTCTCGACTGTCACTGAGACATATTAGGATTCTGAAGGCTGCCAGTCAGCACAAAGTGGGCGTGGCTTGTACTGCGTTCACTCCCACACTTACATGACTTTGCATTTTTGTCCATTGAGTTTATTAATATAAATTTCGTAGTTAATTTTGTAAAAGCGGCTTGCAGGCATTGGGCCGTGGTGCCCCCACTGGACTACAGTGGTACTGCGGCAGGCCTGGTTAAAGGGCTCCTCATTTCTTCAGGCTTCAGTTCCAAAGATCCAGAATTTCAGGAGAACTGAGAAACAGTGCTCCAGGCTTCCTGAAGGACTTCCAGAAACTCTCATTTCCAGTCCAGTCCCTGAACCGGACTAGTTTCAGAGGAATGTTTCTATTGGTTAAGACACACAGTGACCTACGTATGAATCATTCAACAGAACAAAGAGCATCTAACTGAAGTCCTGAACCAGTGAAAAACCAGGAGCAGATGGGTCCAGATGATGGGACAGTGACCAGTATACTTGTGGTACTGAATGCTGAGTGTCTGGAACTCCTTTATCTAGGGCTCCTTGTAACTTTTGGTACTTTGTATCCTGTCAGTAAAGCATTTATCCCGTTTCTTCATCCCCTCAACATGTCAAAGACCTTCTCTTCACTAAGTCAGAATCACTCGGTGTTGGTGAAGGGAACCAGATGTCAGCGCTCCTGCTCCTGAGGAGGTTTGTGAAAACACACCCTGCGGTATAAAAATGTGACGCAGCTCCGACATACCGAAGTTCAGTTCAATTTTTACAGCTCACAGAGAGACATACTGTGTCTTAAACCATGTCTACAAGTCTGTTCCAACTTAATTAAAGGAAGATAGAGTTTAGATCAGCCCAAAAAATGAGACCTACGCCCGTGCACCTTGTGTCTGAGCCCAGCCCTGGCCCGACACATTAACTATAATTATCGTCCCGAGCCCGATTTATACCCGGCCATTTTTTTTAATATGTGTGATGATTAAAAAAATCAAACGCTTGATCCTGGCCCGACCCGGCCTGGCCTGAGGACAGCGGCAGGAAATATCGGCCCGACCCGACCCGGAAGGTATACTATTTTAGGTTTTCAGGTAAACGTTTTGGGTGTCTTTAGCCTTATAGGTAAAAAATGAAGAAAAAAATGAAGAAAAAGAGGAAAAAATGTTTACTATTTTAATTTAAAGACTGAAACTTTCTGCTCTTTCTTTACATCCTTACATTTAAATATACCTGTCCCTTGGTCCCTGCTGTCACATTATAATTGCATATTAAATATAGACAGTGTCTCTTATGACCCTGATTCCTCTTCTGAACTGGATTATGAAGCTAAATGGTGTGTTTGGGGATAAACTGGTGTAACATAATCCAGATCAGAGCTGTGTGTGTGAATTCGTGTATTTCTGAACCTCAGAAGGTCAGAGTTGAGGTCGGCCGTGGCTGATAAGGACGGTCAGATTTGTTTTTGGCCGATAGATAAAGGGCCCACCCCCACGACCCAATGACCTCTGATATCATAACAGGCTGGAATGAAAAGGAAGATTAGGAGTGGGGAGAGCGGTCAGAGACGCTTTAACGTAAACCATCCTTATTCAAAACCAGATAAAAATGATATTTGCTCATTTTCAGAGAAATGTTCAAATTTTGGCGTTTCTGATTACCAGTTCTATGATTGTTTTTGTTAGATTATTGGATTCATTGAATTTCTTAATTTACTTCATTTTTGTATTGATACTCAGACTTGTTTTAGAAGCTCTGAATTAAATTTTCACATATTGTCGCTGGAGGAAACCTTGTAACTCCACTTTTGGTCTTTGTTTTTTTTTTTTCATAAATCAATACTATTGGTCAGTCTCCATGTGGGTCTGTAAAACTTAGACATTATTAACAAATGGAACGTGTTGAAAATAGTTATTCCAATTTTCATGACACAGTATTCATTTATTTAGAACACATAGTATTTTGAGTTTCTGGAAACATAGCTGTTCTGGACATTTGATGTTTTGGCCCTACAGAAATGATATATTATTTTATGTCCAGTTTATTCTGAATGAACTGGATTCCGTGATTGATCTGTTGGGTGAATGGGTTAAATGCAGACAAAAGAATTTCACTGTCCACATTGTGTTGTGGTGTGTTCACATGTGACAGTAAGGGTTAATATATCAAATTAAATTAAATTAAATTAAGTGTTTTTATTCCTGTATTCGGACCTTGGTCGGTAATTTCTTTAATGTATCTTCTCCAGAAAATACCAAATATCTCCAAAAGACCAATTTTACAGGAGAAGTCAAAAATTAGTTAATGTAAAGACTTTCTGGTACAAGTTTTTCTATTATTCTGTTCATCATGAAAGTGTCACGCTGTGTAAACAGTAGTTGATGTGTTCAAATTGGACAGAAAACAAAACTGAATTAAGGTTAGAGACATTTCTTTTTTTACTGTATGTGGAGAATCAACATATAAAAAATTAATCTCTTCCTTTAACTGTTATGAAAACATCAAATTCGGCAAAAATGTGTACACATTTATGTATACACACACACAAACAAACACACACACACACACAAACAAACACACACACACACACACGCACACGTATAATTTTTTATACACACACACATATATATATATATATATACATACATACACACTACCAGTCAAAAATTCAGACACCTTCTCATTTAGTTGTTTTTCTTTTGCTTTTTATTATTTTCTATATTATATATTACTACTGAAAACAAATAAAATTCATCATTTTGTTTTTGTTCATGCAGTAAACTAAACAACAGTAAAACAAACCAAAATCTGTTCGTAAAAAGGTAATGAAGGACTGTTGTTTCTTTATTAGTTTAGTGTTTCTTGCTATAATGTGCAGTAGATCCATAGTGGAACCGGATCACTAACTGTGTACCGACCCGACCGTCACAACTGATGATCCAAACACAGTAAGAAGGAAGAAACTCCACTAATGAACTCCTGATGAAGAAACTCCTGTTAATTAAACTCCATCCCAGGATTCCTCATGAATTAGATTGAAAAAATACCAAGAGTGTGTAAAGCTGCATCAGAGCAGTAGATGTGTTCAGTATTAATTTACAAAGTAGCCCATGATAAAAACAAAGGAAGTCGTTGATATGCGTTAGAACTGCTTCATGTCCTGAAATAACCTTAAACAGTGTGACGCATTCATGTTCGCCACTAAGGGAGAGCAGCTGATAATCCGAATGTATCTGTGTGAGAAAGTGTGTGTGTGTGTGATGTTGGGGGGGTCTCTCGGTGGGGGGGTCAGTGATGGTGAGGTCGTGACCTGGTTGACCCCAGGGGAGTGGAGATCATCAATCAGCGAGAGGCAGTACAGAGCAGCAGGCGCAGGACACACCCCCTGCCCCCCAAACCACCCTCTAACACACACACACACACACACACACACACACACACATACACGCTCGGACCAACCCCCTCCCACACACAGTCAGACAGATGGTCACAGGGCAACTGGCCGTTCCTCACCTTACACACACAGATACACACACACACACACACACACACACACACACACACACACACACACACACACACACACACACAC
>JBBKCR010000038.1:22695785-22730052 GCA_037577295.1 Ladigesia roloffi
CACACACACACACACACACACACACACACACACACACACACACACACACACACACACACACACACACCTTTAAACCTTCCATGACATACTTTTTGGCACCAGCCTTGTGACTCAACAGGGAGACCACCCCACCCACCCCTCCGCACCCCAGAGAGAGGACAGTTATATCGAGTGATGGGGAGAGGGAGGACCACCCTACCCCCCCGGGGAGAGAGTATACTTATACTGAGAGATGGGGGAGAGGGAGGCCCACCCTACCCACCCAGAGAGAGAGGAAAGTTATACTGAGTGATAGGCGAGAGGGAGGACCACACTAACCCCCCCCAGAGAGAGAGAGAGGACAGTTAGCCCTAGGGATGGGCGCAGGGGATGTGGGTTGTTGCATTCGCAGATGCATCAGGCCGCATGTTTTCAGATCTGCAAGTTGTTGGACTTGTTTTAATTTAGTATGTGACTCTGATAAAAGGGGTGAACCTCTGCACTCTGCCCTGTGGTGACCCGTTGAGTGAATCCCTGCAGCTTTAATGTAGATAGGACAGTCGAATGTGGAATTGAAGCAATGAGAATCTGAGGTTTACCTGAAGTAAAAACCTTCCCGGCGCCAGAGAAGACCACCACCCGGCACTCAGGGTCGTTAGAAATCTCGTTAAAGCAGTCGACCATCTCACTGCAGAAACACAAAAACAGATCACCAGATCACAACAACGCTGTTTTTCTCTAAACACAGGCACTCTTCAAAGGTGATGTAAGTGTCAGACAAAATGGTTGAGGGACATACCTCCAGAAGGCCTTGTTCATGGAGTTGCGTTTTTCTGGCCGATGCAACTCCACGTGAGTCACATGTTGGGCTGGCTGGGTGACTGACAGGGTGGTGAACGGAGGGGTGGGGCCTCCGGAGGCAGACATGGCTCTGACAGCACTTAGCGCAGGACTCCACAGACCCCTGCCTGAACAACGGAGACAATCATCAGTATACTGTTCACTATTCTGTTGAACATACAATAAAATTACTATAATGTTCTGTACAATAACATCCACCAACTGATGGTGGGCTATTTCAGCACTGAAAATTACTATAATGTTCTGTACAATAACATCCACCAACTGATGGTGGGCTATTTCAGCACTGAAAATTTAATTCAGACTGCAATCAAATTTTCACAGTAATGTTCCACCTTAATCATAAGAAGCCACTTTGTAAATATTATGGTAGTCTAGCACTAAGTCATCCTGATTTTGGGGACACTCTGAGGTCCAAATCTGACACAAACCTGACACATGTAAACCAGGCTCTGACCTTTCACCTACTTTCATTTGTTTATGCCCCGAGTTGCTACGCACCACAATTTTTGCCACAATAATTGCAAATGAATTACTGAGGAATCACATTAACATTTAACATTAAAACTTCACTTCAGGACTAAATTAAACAGAGGCATCAGGTCAGGTGAGGTCATGCAGAGGTGCTTCAATATACTAAAACTATACAGAACTGCAAACGCATCCAAGGTTACGAATCACAAATGTGCATCACCGATGTGTTATTAAGAATTTGGTGATGCTCCAGTAACGCTAGGGCACAACAAAAGTTAATTCTGTTTTTTAGTGTTTACAGTGTTTACGCCTGTTCCACCTTAGATGCTGCCTTAATTTAAATCAGGCTGGAGCCCCTCGCTCCACTTGCAGCTGCTGCAGAATTTAAGTTGGAACGGAGACATTCGCCTCAAGGTGAAAAGAGTTAAGATTTTGAATTAAAATACCCGAATTAAGCGCATGTGAGGATCACTTACTTCCCACAAAGGCAGACCTGATAAGGGAATTCATTGCACTTTGTACAGTATCTCACTCTTCCCTCCTCTTCCACAACAACACTGCTCCTCCCCCTTCAGTTTTAAGAAACAAAAAAGCAAAATAAAAGTCCCACAAGTTACTGTTACTCAATGGCTAAGAGTCCCTACACTGACTTCTGCCAGGTTTCGCATCAAACCAAATCCAAGGTAAGTTTATTTGTCAATCCAGTCTTATCTTTGATATGTGAATTCACAATTTATGTATGATATTAATATTACTGAACATTTATATTACTGAATGCTAATATCCTCTCCTCATACATAAAAGGTGCAATCTGAGATAAAATGTAAAATGATCCAAAAATATAAAAATAATAAATCCTATGGATAGAATGTATGTCAAATAATCATTAAGGACAAACAATACCTGATTTAAAAACTCTGTGCAGGCCTATTGCCTGTGAACACACACAAACATAGAAAATGTACACACCTCACCATGACCTAAGCTGACCTGATGTACCTCTGAAACCTTTATCAGTTTATTCGGGTTTAAAATTAAAATGTAGTGTTAAATGTTTAATTACATCGTGATTTTTTTGTGATTACTTTGGCATTTTTCTTTAGTGCAAAGCAGCTCAGAGCATTAACTGGAAAGTAGGTGAAAGGTCAGGGCCTAACTTACATCAGCCAGGTTTGGATCTCGGCCCACAGAGGGTCTCCTGAATAACGGATGACTCAGGGCTGGAACACATTATATTTACAAAGTGGCATCTTATGAGTTTTATTTATACAAATTATGTATTTTTAAAGGGGAGAAGTTGTCCCCTGTTGCTGCAGTAACATCTACACTTCTGAGACACACATTCCTATGAGGATTTGACTGACAAACATTTTTTCAGAACAAAAATAACCCCTCCTCCGTTGGTAGATGGAATTGGATAGTCTGTAATGTTAAATTGTACAGTGAATTGTATGTTATATTGTACAATACACTGTAAAGTGTATTAGAATATTGTATAATTTACTGTATATTGCATAGCATATTAAAAATATTGTACATTTATTCTATGGTACATTTTACAGTATGTTGTACAGTGCATTGAACAGTAAATTATATAGTACTCAATACTACAGTAAGGTTCCAACTTAAATTGACCAACCTTTAATAACAAAGCAGTGATCCACATTTGAGATTTAACCTTGGATCTATTTGCAGTTCTGTACGTTTAGCATACTGACGTACCTCCATGCCCTCAGCTGACCTGAGGCATCTGTTTAATTTAGTCCTGAAGTGACATTTTAATGTTAAATGTTTAAATATGTTTTCAGTTATTAATCTGCAGTTCTTGTGACATTTTTCTGTAGTGTGCTGCAGGTCAGAGCACACACAAAAGTAGGTAATAGGTGTCTCTCTCTCAAACACATGACTAGGTTAAAGACACAGATCAGGTAAATTGGGGGTAGTTTGTCCTCCTTTGCTGCATGTTCAGTCTGAACATGGTTTTAGACTCACACATTCCCTGTTCATCATTCTTACTGGAAAAATCAATTAACCAGTGAATTAAACTATAACAGTCATTTGTGTAGTCAAGTAATCATGAAAGTCCTACAAAATAAAAGTACTCAATAATCACAATAACGATGGTATCATTAATCATTCACTACGGTTCTGCTCATCAGTGAATACTAATAAGGAAATAAATGATATTCAGATTATTAGCACTAAAATCATGAACTCTCTCGGTGCATTAAACAGCCAGGACAACAGATGTTCTATTATCACTATTTATTTTACAATTAAGAGAAAAAAAAATGCATTCACCTTTACAGGCTGATGTTTCCAAAAGTGAAGTGCTGAGCACACAGCTAACAGTCAATAATGGAAAGCAATTAAAAAAAAAGAAATACATTAAACAGAAAAACAAAAAAAAAATACTGGTACAAAAGCGTTTCCTTTCTCCTCTATAAAAACAGTGACAGTTTTGCCAGTTTCTCTCTCTCAGCATGTGGCGCGGCTCGCTCCGAAGAAAGACATGTTCGACGTTACTGCACACATACGCTCATGTAGGATCTATTAGGGACGATAAACGCAGCGGGGGAGGGGGAGTCCTGGGGTGAGTCGTGTCAGAACGGTGGGAATGCTGGGACTCTGTGCTGACGGGTCTCAGTTGGCGTGCTGAGCGGTGGAGAAGCACAGCTTCAGCGTGTAGGGATACGGACCATCTGCAACACAATGACACAGTCAGGCTATTTAAGCAATAAGTCACACATTAGGGTTGGATCTGATTTAATAAGACAATTGTGATTATTTCCCACCCTGTCTTATAACCACACAATAATCTGTGTAAAAACCTGCTGCCCCACAAATGTGTGATTTCTTATTTTGTGCTAAACATTCATTTATCATCAGTTTCACTACTTGCTTCACTATATTATACATCCTATATTTTATACATGCAATAACACTCAGTATAGAGAACAACTCCAAACCACTTTCTGTTAGGTAAACTATTAGTATTTTCTTGAGAATTATTTTATTTTGACTATTATGTTATAGATCACTCTTGTCTTTGCGTTGGTGCAGACGTAAACATAGTCAGTTCCTCATGAATCAATATAGTCAATACTAGTGATGTCCCGATATGGGACATATATTTAAGTATACATTTCTTATCGCAGAAAGAATGAAACTAGTGTTCTAGACAGATTACTTAAAGCGCTAAGCACATACGCTGACACACACGTGCAACACCAACCCCCTAAGCACCTGTTATATGCGCCCCACTAAAAACACAGACACCACCACTCGCCACCCCCCGGGTAATTTTGGTCTAGAACCGCCACTGCTTTCTGCAAACCGCTGCAGACCTGGATTACGCACATTTCTATTAGGATTTTTAATGCAGAGTTTTTTTGGGATTTGTTTTTTAAGGAGGCGGGTCTGAGGTAGTGACAGCCCCGAGACATCACGGGCCCGTGTGCGACTGCACCTGCTGAACCTGCTATATTTACGCCACTGGGTCAAGACAAACCTGCACAACATCGTATACCCGAGTCCTGATCGGGAGGTAACGTCAGATTCCGATCGAGTCTAAAACCGCATGATCGGATCGGGACACTACAGTTCAATTTTTTAATACAAATTCTTCCTCCAATCAGTATAGTCCACTAAGTACATTATGATTCACCAGCAAAAAGAAAGAATCGTTATTCCAAGAGCTGCACCAGTTTTTACAACCAAATTCAATAATATATTGATCAAACATGGTTCTGCTCGGAGCTGGAACTGCTTGTGTTCAGGTGCGATTAAGTGCTGGGCGCCTGCCCTCAATACTTACTAGGGTTCTTCATCTGGTAATGATTCATCATAGAGAGAGCCTCCATGGCATCGTTAACAGACTCCCACTCTAACAGTCCTGACGAGCTCCTCTCTGACGAGGCACCACCTGAGAAGACAAGCAGATGGTCTGAATGAGGAGAGTCCAACTCTTTCACATTGCAGGACCTTCAATTCACCAAATTGCATTTGGACTCATCTAACATTCAGACAACAGAGCTAATCAGGCTTTATTTTAAATTAAACTTTACATCTATCAGTTAGCTCCCTCCTGTAAGGACCACTAGTAATCAGAAGATGACTGATGGGAAATATCTATTCAGTTTGGCCTCTGAAGAGATTTCATGACTGCTGGAGGTACAGCTATTAACTTTAGCACTCCCTCATGTGTCAGCATTTTGTGTCGTGTGTGCTTACTAAATGTCTTAAAGGGGACAGGGTGTGTAGATAAATGTGGCTTCTTTGTGCATATGTGAATCCCAAACAACCTCTAACTCCTTCATCTAAGCCACAACCAGATCCCAGCAGAACATTTGCACTCACCTTTTGCTGCAAAGAGTTTTACATTAGACGGGCTCTTCACACCAAGTTCATCACAGATCTGAAGTGAGAGGAGGAGGGGGGAAACAACAACAAAGAAACACTTAAGCACGGTTCAGTTAAATAATATCCCTCAATACTAAGGCTGGGTATCACTAAAGAATCTATTTCTCCCCATTTCCTGCAATAACAGACCACACCCAACAAAAAGTCCCTGCTCCTAATTGGGAAGCTGCTGATGTGCTGACCTCAGAGAAGACCTCCACCGAGGCCTCTGGGGCGGAGTTGAAGAAATGCAGAACGTTGCTGGGGTGCTGGATGCGATTCTTGGCTGCCTGCTCTGGGGAGGTGAAGCGGTTGTTTCGGCTGCCGTGGAAGTCTTTGAAGCTGCTGGATCCGTCGTCCAGTTCATACGACTGGCCTGGCATGATGGCCTGCTGCTTCGACACACTGAGAGGAAGATAAAAAACCCTCAACTCACAAACACCCAGCATCTTCTGGACCTTAGATTCCCCATTTCACCAAGATCAGTTTCCTTGCAGTTTAATGCTTTGGGTAATTTTTTGTATCCCTGTGAAATTTTTTTTTGACAGAATTACTGATATTGACAACTGTTTCACAAAAGTTTCACTATCGAAATATATAAAATTAGACAGACGGTGTATTTACAGGCATTTAAAGTCCATTTTCACTGTGCTGCTTCTTTCGGAGTTGTGCCTGTTTTTATTATTCTCTTCATTAACTAGATTCATTTTAATGCAGAAATGTATGTATTTGTTTGGTTCAAGTTTTACAATTTTTTTACATATTGCAATCATCTCTTTAGTGACATATCAAACCCCCACAAAATCTTGCTCACATATGCTTTTTTAAACTATTCAGCAAAAGATAATCTGTCTAGTTCTTCTCTTTGTGCATGGAAAAGATTAAATTCAACTCACCAAGGACTATAACACATGCAACTTTACAGTTGTAAGCACGATCAGAACTGCCCTTGACTAACCCCAAAAAATGTTTCCCTTATTTGTCAAATGGTTATTCATTGTTAAATATACAAACAAGCCTAAGTGTCAGTGTGTCAGAAAAAGCAGGGTCACTCAAGTGCACACATACCAGACATTAAGTTTCTGGTTAAATAGGAAATGGTTGTTGAGATGGCAGATGGCCCGGTCCACAGCGTAACAATCTCCCATCTCCACCATTGCAGCTCCTGGCTTACTCTTCATAAACTTCACCTGAAAGATCAAAAGGAGATTAGGTTATTCCAGTTAAATCAGGGTTAACTTTCGTGATATCATCATGAATAAAATTGTCTGTAGTTACAATCATGTAACATTGGTAATCGCTACCACTACTTGGAATACTAGTAGTGATTCGATTTAAGACTAAAATTACATCATCTTCCTGTTCAAAGTTTCAAGTAAATAGCAGTGGAAGCAAGCCTGGTCCATGGGGCAAGCCCTAATCCGCTTCAAACTTCACAAGCTGATGGGTCCAGGGGACCTTCACACCGAGACTACACACAAGGACGTTCTGGGAGGCAAAGCTCTACAGGGCAAGCACCAACCCCGTTAATATTCAGTCAGGTTAATTTTGCCCCACAAGGACATCCCAAGTAGCTCCACAGTGCAAGCACACCTCACCTTTAGATAGGGATCGGATAATGCTGGGAATAGCGAAAATGGTGGCTGGGTTTATTTGAGAAACGAGGAAGTGTCTCAGGACTGAAACAAACACTTTGATTAGACTGTTGGTGTATAAATGTCATATGCAACTTAGATGGGTATATTTATACCTAACAAACTTTGGGTCATGACCTACATTTTTCTCATTTAGAGTAAGTCTCTATTTTTATCCCCTATTAAGCCACAATCTTTTAAAAACACTCGTCAATCTAGACAATAAAAAAAATTAAACCCTGGGGTTTAAAGGTATAAGCAACCGTAGGGATCCAAACTGTCCCCACTTACCCTCTCGACATTTCCGTAGAGACAGAAGATGTTAAAGACCCTGTCTGCGTTTATTTTGGTGGGTTCCAGGCCGTAGACCATCATGACGGGAGACTCTGCGTGGGCACTGTACTCCCCAGGAGGTGGAGGGGGTGCGCCGTACTGACCGCCGTAACGCTGGCTCCCGCCGCGCCTCTGGCCCATGGATGCCCCCATGCGCCTGCTCTCGTACCCGCCATAGCCGTCGTCTTGGTATCCATGGTACCCACCTTAGTTTTTAAAAACAAAACAAATGCACATTAACCGGAAGTTTGCATTCCCCCCCCCAGATTTCATTTTAGTTCTGAGTGACTCAACACAGCACCGTCTTACTGCCACTGTGGAACTAAGCACCCAAAACAACTAACAACCAGTCACTCCCCATTTCACTTTCTTTTTTCTCTCTCTCTCTCTTGTGGTGTCTGAAGGTGTCCGCCACGAGCCTTACCGTACTCTGGAGGGTGGTCTCCCAGCAGAGCCGGCTGCCTCCGGCGCTTGTTGGGGTTGGCAGTCAAATCTGAGAGGCGAGAGAGGCCAAGAAAGGAAAAAAGGGGAACAATACAGAGAGAAAATGAAAGAGAGAGAGCGTGGAAGATGAATTTGCTGAGACGAAGCAGGATAGGAGTATTTCTGTGTATAAATTCACAAATTCAGTTGGACTTAAAAGAAACGGACAGGAAAGAAAAGGGGGCAAAAGTATATAAAGACTACATCTTTTTTTAACATAAGATGGCACTGATCCTATACAAAGGTATCAGCATCGGGCCAAGCAAACCTTATCCTGTAAAATCCCTTATAAATAGTGCGCACACATTCACACTGTGATGTATGGCATTGGAGAGTTTGAGTATGGACATATATGCATGGTCATATTATAGTGGATCTATTGTTAAAAGATCAGATCTGTATACTAAATATCAGTATCAAATAAAATGTGGTATCGTAAAATCTCTAACACTACATTGATTTCATTTTTTAATTTGGAATAAAAAAAAGGGGTGCTAAGGAGGCATGAGTGGGAGAAGAGTACAAACAACTAACTGGGCCAGTTATTTATTTATTTCTTTAGGATATGTTTAATGGAGAGGGGAAAACAAGAAAAAAGGCCTGATTCACACACCTTGATCGTCCCCATTGCCATCAGCGTCTGCACCTGTTCAGGTACACATATTGCAAACAATCAAATCCCAAACTAGGTGGTGCATTTGTTTCAACGCACACATCGACAGAAGGCTACTGAACATGAACTGATGCACTGTGACTGAGCACAGAAGCACACGAGGCTAGAGCATTAATGAAAGGGGGACTTCCATCAAATAAAAAAATATCCCCCATAATTCAGTGATGGAGTTGCACATTCATTGTAGAGACTGATTTCTTTACAGTGGAGGAGAATGGAACCAGACGTCTCCAACACAAATGTAACTGGTTACGCCCCCGCCACCCCAGGTGAAGACCCATGTGTTCTGAGTTTTTATATGGATGTTAAGAGTAAAATAGTGGAGAACCTAAACTAAATCGCTTTTCTTTGGAGAACAATTTTGCTTCCCGATGCCCAACATGTATCCCTCCACCATGAATGGGTTTAGTATTAGAACCAAAATCTAAAATCCTAGTTAGGACAACATATCTGGCGTCAGACTTTAACATCTGGTTCCATTCACCTCCACTGCGACCAGTGCTGCCCCAGCGAGGTTCACACCGAACCCACACTGTTCCTCCTCTATTCACTCATTTAACGCTGAATTTTGGGGGGTTTTGGAGGAAATTCCTTTGTCTAATGTAAAGAGCTCCACATTGCAGTACAGCAACAGGAGACTGATGGTCCACTGGATTCATTCTTTGGGAGGGGAACAAAAGCAAGTTAGTCACAACATTGTGTCAGAGAACCTCTTGAAACAAAAAAAACAAAACAAAAAAACAACAAGAAGAAAAAAAACAAAGACACATGAGAGCATCACTCCAAGACAACATAAGCTTGGGGTTACTTACAGCCAAAACTCAAGTTGGGGGTGGGGGGTAGAGGGTGAGGCAGGTGCTGTAATTTTGCCACCTCTTCGTCTCTGCCACTTTAACATATTTCTCCATTTTTCTCCAAACTGCTCAGTTTCACAGCACCTCTGGCCGAGATTAAAGCTCCGTTGCGGTCCTTGCACTCCATATGCTCATTTGAATACATTGTTCTTCATGGCGTGTGGGCTGCATTGGCTTTTTGCCCACTTTCAGACAGTTCCCATTAGAGACAATGCCAAACCTGCATCATATTGGAAGGCGTTACAAAGTAGTCATGGGACTGAGAATAGAAAGGAAAAAAAAAAGATAAAGTCAAACATTTTTAGGAGAAGTAGGGCGGCCTATGGGCAGGGAGGTTGTATGTTGGAAGATCAGTAAAGTTGGGACTCTATTCCGGTACACGCTTCAGTATGGCATGTCTGTCTGCATGTCAGTGCGTCTTCCTCACCACAGGGCTCTAAATGTGGCGTGTGAGCATGTTTTTGTGTCGATCAGCAGGAGACTGTGAGGAAGAGGGGGAGGGAAGGGCTCGACCAAAGACAGGCAGGACTGGTTGTGTGTCTGGACATCATCTGCCTGGTGTGAATGCACTGTGTTTTTTTTTTTTCAATCCCCCCTGAAGAGATTCCCATCAGCAGTGAAGTGGTGCTGTGTCACAGTGGCGTGTGTCTTGTTCTTGGGAAGTGTGTCGGGGTGGCGTCTTCGTGGCGGCTGGTTCAGTAGGTGTTCAGTGCAGTGTTGTATGCTCAGATGTGGGGTATCAGCATGTTTGAAGCAGGGTGGCTGCTTTCCTTCTGCGTGGAAAAAAAGCTCAGTGCTCTTGCAGGTGTAGGACCGGTGGTGGCTGAAACAAACTGTGTTGCTGAAATGTCTTCAATGCGAGTATGAAATCTGTTCTCCAGTGTCCAGGTGTGTTCTGTTGTAGCAGCTGATGTTCTGAGGCAGTTTCTGTGCTTTGTTGTTTTTTTTTTTTTTTGGAAGTGGGAATGCTGAGTGTGGATGCTGAGGAGCAACTGGCCACAAGCAGGCCACATTGAATACTTGAACTGGAAACTGGTACCACTAAGATGACACCAGACATGAGCAATTCCTCATGCAGCAGAAGCAGAAACTAGAAAAGAGGGAAGCAGAAGAGACTCTGTCCCTGAATGACTGGCACCCGGTGATCCAGTTGCTCCTGACATCTTTGCTTTGTGGAGAAAGGGAGCTCAAATGTTATTTCACAAAACCGAGGCCGTCTCACGAACAGTGCCACAGCGCCACCATTCTTCAGAGCAGGACAGGAGTCTCTGCGGGGAAGGTGGAGGTAAGGGACACTGCTCCTGGACGCCTAGCACGGCCCCTTCCCACCCGCTAATCTGTTCCCCACAGTGGCAGTAAGGGTGCTGAGAAGTGTCAGAAAAGATGGATGCTTGCTCACTGTACCTTGGCTGCTCAGATTTGGATTAGTGTAGTCCCACGTGTCCTGATCGTTCTTGAACACATTGAGGCGTGTGGGCTGATGGGAGGGGGAAAAAGAATAATTACAGTTCGATCTATACCAAGTGGGCATTGTATATGAGTAAACAAGATTCTCAATTCAGGCCGGCAAGAACCCTTCACCTTTTGGTGTGTGTTTTCACACACCTCATAATGAAAAAAGCAGTAATTTGGGTTGTGAATTTTTCTTGTATTTGCTCCGGTTGCACCATCTGACTGCAGAACCACAGATCATCGCCGGACAACGATTGTCGTATGACTTTCATGATGTAAACGCTGGTATGACTCGTCCGACAGTGTGATGCAACCCATTATTGTGTTGAAATGCTCTTGATTCTACAGAGCTCTAGTTCAATTCTACATAGACCAATGTGAGACTCAAAATATTGAAATAGAATTTCCTTAGGGCTGTATGAGAAACCTCACAACCCCTACAATTGACCATCTCTACAGGAAAAGACAGTATTTTGACAAGTACGCCCATCACATAATTCTCACCTATTTTACCCTGATCAAATATATTAATTTTTTTGCAATTAGTTCAAATAAACCTGAATCCCACTTACCTTTGCATACTCAATCTTGAGAGTGCAGCAGCCAGAGTAAATATCAGCGCCATTAAGAGAGGCCTTGGCCCTCTGAGCACTCTGGACTGAGTCAAACGTGGAGGCAGTTAAGGAAAAAGCAATTGGGTCTAAAACATGCAAAAATGACCACAGATACATACAGCAAGACGTTTTAGTTATTTAAAAGTAAACATTTAACTTTTATATACAACTTATAATGTTGGCCCGTCAGTTCTTTGAAGAATTTATGGCTATTAGTTTTTTTATTTTCATTTTACCAATGTGGATTAAGTTTTGATAGGTTAAATGTTCAAGTCACAAGATTGAAGTTTAAATAAGCATGAAAAACTAAAATGCCTTTTCCTTGTATGAATATTTTTGGTTAAAATACCCAAAACTACAACTATAAGATCTTTTTCGTGCTACACTTTCATGCATTCTGGTTTACAGAGACACAAGATAGTATGACCACACTATCTGCTACACTCAGGCAGTAAAGGATATTCTACCATGGCCTGGACACCATTTTTCCTGAAGATGACAATTCTTTGAACTGGACCACAGTTGTTGCAAATGGTATAAAGCACATCCTGTTGGAAAAAAAACAGAACATGTTTAACCACACGTATAAAGGATCATCAGACAGACTAAAGAGGGGAAATGAGTGCGTGTGTGTGTGTGTGTGAGAGCTCTAGTGGGCATTACCGTGGTGATGGGGTAAATAGGATTCATGATTGTCAAAAGCAAAACATTATTAACACTGCGCGAGTCGTCAGGATCGCCGGGCCGGGATATCTTCTGACTGGTTGAGTAATTCACAAACGCAGGGTTTCCAGCGATATAGATCTGGTTGTCATTGGCGTAAGTTACAGCATTGCAAGAACCGCTCATGTCCTCATATTCCACCAGGGCTTGGCGCTTTTTGGGCATCAGTACTACGTAACTGTGGAAATAGAAAACAGCAGTCCCTCAAAAGTCACATATGAAACACTAAAGAGGTGGTTCCCATATGAAGCATGTGAGTTACCTAATGGTTCCAAACTCCTGCAGGGCTTCCACAAGGTCCGCTTCCAAAACACCATCCACCAGCCCTCTGACATGCACCACAAGGGATGGAAGAGGCTTGTGAGGGTCCTCGTAGCCTTCCTGCAAAACAGAAATGTTCATATCAGTAAACAGTAACTGACCTTCATTTACCTTGCTGGTTTGAGTCCATGGTCAGATTTAACACATCACATAAAAGACAATAATTTCCCTTCCCGTAATCTCACATCAAAATGAACCCATCGCCCTGTCTCCGAAATGCCTTCTAATTTCTTTTAGTGAGGTCACTGTACACCAGTGGGATGAGCACAATCATTTGAACCAATTGTATCAGGTTTCACCTCCTCCACCCATTATGGACAAAGAGCTCAGGTACCCGAGACCCTCCCTGACAGTTTTACATTCGCACACAAGACAGGAGGACAAATTAAGACTTTAATTTCATGCAGAATAATGTGAGACAGTTTTGCACAATACTATTTGTCAAGAAAATGACTAACATTAGAAGCATAGGACATTCGCCCTGTGATGAGGAACCCCAAGACTGCTAAGAACGTCTGAGGTACCCTGAGCAAGGTATGGTCACCACACTCTGTTGCCTGGGTACTGTTATGTGGTGAATGGAAATGCAGAGGAATTACCTCATGCTGTTCGCACTGTATGTTGTGGTGTGTTAATGTATGTCAGAATGGTCACTTTCACTTCATATGCCATTTTCAAACCGGAATGTCAGTGCACCGGGAGCAGTGTGTGGATTCGGTACCTTGCACAAAGATACTTAATTGGTGCTACTATCAGGAAGTCAAGGTATTACGACCCCATGACTTTCTGATCGCAGGTGTAACTGCCTGACCACTAGACCACCAACTGCCCTTAGGTGCCCAGGACCCTTGTCACCAGACCGCCACCCTTGAAGCACTATTGGTAGGTTCTGACCAGGACAGTCAGTGTTGCCCGTGTTTGACCCACATTTATTTCTGCAAGCTGCATTTAAAATACAAAACCACACTATACAGTCATCTGTCCCTGTAAAGACACGTGGCGCTTTACTGTGAGTCGCCAGTAAATAAAATCAGTTGTAAAACAGTGATCTCTACAATAGCAATGTGAATTTCCAGTAGTGCGATTGTTAAACAAAAAAACTAATATTCTATTTGTAAAGAACACTGTGGCACACAAGTCATCCAATGTTCTTAACAACGACAAAATAACCATTTAAAGAAGGCAATACCATAATATATGTAACATGTAGGATACATAATTAAATAAAGAAAGCAAACTATATTTTTACTGGATAATGCAAGGAATTTCTGTTCAAATCTACTGATCAGTAAAGACTAAAAAGACCTCATATTATACTTAATATTTTCCATCGCTAAATTTCGAAAATGGGCCTTGCTAGTGGCAGTTAGGCTAATTCATTCATCTCCGGGCATCGTCGTTGCACGGTGACTAGCTAAAATGCAAATAAAGGTGCTTCTACACACGCTTTGTGACTTTAGTGTGCTTCGTTTGGTCTCTGTTTGTAATTTAAGTGTTACAAATCCGCTCTTTTTTGGTATAGCGAAACAAAGAAAGCTAATGCTAATGCTAACAGTTCGCCTGGGAGAGTAAAGCGGGTTTCGCTTGCCAACGTGCTAACGGCAACTAATAACCAAAATGAACGACCGGAGAGACTTAGAAACGTATCCTCCGGGCAAAACACGGCTCTTACGCTCGCCATCCCTCCGTCATTGTCAGTTTTCTGCCGCTTGGTTGCCCGGCCGCCTTCGCCGTAGTACCGTGCCGCCTGCGTAGCCATGATGTCCCGTTAGCTTCTGCTCCCACTGAAAATGGACGAAACTAAGATACCAGACCGCCTGATCCTGCCCACCGCGGGCTCCCACTGGAGGATACTGTAAACACGAAAAGCCAATAGCTGGCGTCCAACCCAGCCGGACACTGTGTGATTGGCTGCTAAAAATGTCACTCTCTCTCTCAATACAAAAACACACTATACATTTGGTTCGTAAAATTACAGAAATGAGTTAAAATCAATTTAGCTGAAAATTGCACTAAACTAAAATATACTGTTGATTAAAGTACACTATATTAAATAAATAATGTAAAAATAATCAATAGTTAATAGTTCGAATGACAGAAATGAGTATGTCAGTTTTGCTGAAAATTTCACTCAACTAAAATTTGAGTATAATTTTGATTACAGAATATTATACTTACAAACATGCCACCTAAACAGCATAAATGTAAATGCTATTAATATGATGTAAATAATACACGCAAATAATAACGACAATGTATATAGAATTACAGAAGCTTATAGTATTAGAGAAACGAGTTTTCCGAACTGACGCCTAATAGTTTTAGTTTTCCTTACAGTGGAGATGAATGGAACTAGGCATCTCTAACACAAATACAGCCGTTTTATTCACTTCCTAATATCAAGTGAAGCTCCATGTGTCTCTGAGTGTTCATATCAGGGGCGCATCAAGCTTGTCAAAAATGGGGGTGTTCTGAGATGGGGATGCCAAGTTATAAATACAATTTAATCAATCTAATACAATATAATCTGACAAAAGTGGGGGATGGGATTACAATTTAACAAAAGTGGGGGTGTTGAATCCCCCCATCCCCCCAACGTGTGCTACGCCACTGGTTCATATGTATGTTGATGATGGTAAAACAGTGAATTGGAACTAAATAAATTTGTCTTGATTTGAGCTCACAACGCACTGCATGTATCCCTCTAACATGAATGGGTTTGATTTTAGAACCAACATCTACATACTGATAGAATAGCATGCCAGGTGGTGCAACCATAACAGTTTCATTGAATAACTTGGCAAGGAGCTCAGTTTCTCCAGCAAGGAGTGTTTCACATCAAATAACTTCTGTCCACATTTTAAACACTGTATTACTGTACATCCCATAATATTGTCTGTGAATGAATTTGGTGGAAGGTTAAGAATTGACTGTGAAAACAGTAGCAGTTTTTTTAGGTTAATTGAGCTAATATGTAAGGTAGCAACTACTGCAATTGAAATTTCAGGTAAAAATTTAATTATTTACATTACTAAACAAATAAACCTCCAGGATTGATAGCAGGGTTTGAAATCAAGTCTACATTCATCATCATCATTATGCTGTGTTGGAAATCTCCAAATTGTTCATAATGAGACGTGCATGTCACTTTGTGTTATATTTTTTATTTATAATGCTTTATGTGTTTTTAAGCAAAGCAGGTCCACATCTTGCAGTCGGAGACCCTCCTGCACCTTTTATTCCTTCATCAGAATCCTTCATGTCATGCCTTGAACTCTTTATTTGTTTCTCAATCAATTCCAGTGTACATCTACAAACCAATATGTGTGGTAAAAAAGGGGAAAAACAACAAAACAGCCCTTTTAAGCCTGCTATCATTTCCTTCCAATTACAATATATAAGAAACAAAAATACAAAATTGCAGAATAAAAGGGCAAAAGAGGAACTGGTATTGAACTATCATTTATAGTTTAAAGACATTACGGTAAACACAAACGAAAGAGAAAAAAAATCGCAACAGCTGAAGTCGGCTTTCTATTCGCCGGATTCTTATTCAAATTTCCTGTTTAGTTTTAAATGGCGCATTTGATCACATGTGCCGTTTGAGGTGGAACGGTAAATTCAAATTAGAAGCTGAAAATAAGAAGCTCAATTCAGCTTCATACGTGACACAAGGTAGAGCTGGATGTGGGGAGGAAAACTAGGCAAGACAAGAGGATAAGAAAGCTAAAGTGATTAGGGTTAGGGGTTCTTCTCCTGTCGCTCTTCTCCATGGGTGGGGCTGTTTTTCTGGCTGGGGGACCTGGAGCGGCTGGAACAGACAGAGAGAGAGAGTCATTGTGGAGAATGCGTATTCGACAAATAGCCACAGCCCTTCAAGAATCGCAGCTCCGCCCCTGAACACCTCTTGGTGAACTGTTGCCTGACGACTGCAAACAGTTCTGGTTTCCCCTCAACCCTTTCTTATGGTAAAATTAATTAGCATTGTGCCTGTCTCCGAAAGGCTCTGCATCTTTTATATTTTTAAATCTAATTTTTATTATTCTTCCATTTAAAAATGACTCAAATAATCGGCTACACAATTAGTAGATTTCTTGATTACTTATATAATAAATAGTGACAGCCCTAAACCTGGTAATACCACAAACCTTATGGACTTTCAACTTTCCAGAAGCTTAAAGGACCCATATCATTAAAAATTCATTTTTATCTCGAAGTAAACTATACATGGGAATTAAGCTGTAAAACAGCCTGTTGCTTTTTGATGTCACAATTTACACACACACATCTATTCAGCTGACATTCATGAACTTCAGGTTAGGCGGCTCCCAATACAGACCAGCCAATCAGAATAGAGCTCATTTACATATCAGGATAAAAAAGCCTTTTTAATGGCTTAAGAAAGGCTGGATAAAACATTTACATCTATGCAACTATTTAGCCTACACCACCTAATCATGCACTGAAGTTATAGTGTCAAGTTTGACTGCTTTTAGAATGATACGAATACAGGGCAGCCAATCAGAACAGAGCTCATTTACATATATCGGTGCTATAAACATTTCTGGTGTGTAAAACCAAACAAATGCCACCGGTGGACCTTAAAAATACAAGGAAAAATGTATGATATGGGTCCTTTAAGACGTCTAACACACAGTATTTTTAACTACTGAATGTGAAATCAGGGGAGGACAGCAAGTACCAAAACCACAGAATTAAGAAGTCGACTCGCCTCAGGCAAGTCTGAGCTTGCAGGCTGCTGCTGACCATGGCTTCATCTCATGACAAGACATTAGCAGCTCAGAACCCAGGAGCTCTGTTCTCAAATATATCAGACCCATTTACACTATGACCCCTCACTCTCTCCTTTAACAGAACCATCAGGAACATATCCAGGAACATAACTACAGCAGTCCGCTTCCATCTTTCATGTGAGAAAAACCCAAAGAAGGCCTATAAACCAGGGTTAGATAAAGACACACATATATATATAGATACACACCCCATACACAGCACTGCATGTGCTCCTTAAGTTCACATGCAGACTTTACCTCCGTTTCAATACTGTCCAATGTGAGTGGGAGTGTTAAAGGAGGGAGGAGCAGGAACGCGCTGACCCTCAGCTGGACCAGGCCCAGTGAGACAAAACCAGGGGCAGGGTTGCGGGTTCCTCTGTTAATATTCAGGATTGAGATTTGAACTGAAGTGTTTATTGGAAAACTACAAAAATAGAGTGACAGATATTTTACTTCAGGTCTTTAGTGTTAAAAAAGAGAAGGATTTCTCATTTCTAGTGTTTCTAAGTAGGGACTGATACTGTTAGGATTGTATCGATACTGAAACTGTTTATCATTACCGATACTCATCAGTACTGATTTTTTATTTGGTGCAGAAAGTAACATCACATGTAAAGTTGTGATAAGACTGAAAAATTACTTTTCTGTAATTTTACTGGAGAATTAAGAATCTAAATGTAACCTAAGTTTCCTGTTATATATAATAAGGGAGGATATAGCAAGCATCCCTAGCAATGTTCAGATCAACAAAGTACATACCATGTATGAATATGTACAAGAAGTTTCAATGAACACATTGGATTAATTAATCAGGTGCCTAGAGGAGATTTCAAAACACTGAGGTATATCCTGTTATTACTATTAATATAAATCTGCAATTTAATTAACAGCAGGGCTGAGTAATAACACATTTTATTCCTTGAACGTTATCTTTATATGTATATTTATAATATATGCTCTTCTAATGTCACTGTTCGGTTAATGAAATCAGGCACTGAGTGTCGGACTGACCATTTGATGTGCCATTATTTTTCAACTAGGTATATATGAGCAATAGGCAAACATGAGACAATTAAAAAAAAATCTCTCTCTCTCGGTCTGGCACAGTCGCGTTTCACCAAATATTCTTAAAAAAAATCAGCTGCATTATTTTTGACTGGCTAAGTTTTCAGTTAATATTTTACTGAATACTGCTTTGTTGAAAAGTGCTTTTATTGTACTTTAGGCTTTATTTAATCACTGGGTTGTACTTGAGGTAATGTATTAATTTCATGGAACAGTTTGGTGAAAACTCATATTTACACAACTTTCCCCTAGACGTGGTCAGCCAGCTGAGATGTGTCTGAAGTCCAACATCCGCCGGTTCAGTTTCGAACTGGAGCTACAAGCAACAAGACTAGTTATCCGAATCTTTTCAGATTTGTTTTATTTTATAGTGCTTGATAAGTCATACTTTTCTCTACCCCAATAAACAGCTAGATGTTCTTTGAGGGTCAATAGAGGTTTTGGGGATGTTTTTATAGTTTTATAGGTGCCTACTGACAATTTAATCAAACTAGAATGGCAAGTAACAGTCTCGTTTACAGATCATTAAAATATTAATGATTATTTATCCTATGGTATGACAGTGTTAATGTACAATAAAGAGCAATATACATATAGTATATTATATATTATAAAGCGTAATGAAGTGGACTGTGTTTATAAGGGGTATATGTACAGTGTAGCCATAATACACAAAGTAATAGAGAGGGGTTCAGCCTACACAAGACTGCACCATGCAAATAGCATTGAGATCTCCCACTTCGTAGCTCCAATTCTAAATGAAAGCAGCAAAAGATAGAACCCGAGCATGTCTTGGCTGGTGGACCGCATCTAGGGTCAGTGGTACGCTGTGGACTTCTGATTTTTCTTTTTTTTTTGGCTTTGGGGTGTTCGTGACAGTATTGAAACGAAGGCTCTTACATTTTCTCACTCAGTCACTCACAGCGGTGTTAATCAGTGCATGCTCTGCACACGCTCAGTACTAATCAAATGTTTTACAAAAGAATCTGGGTCTTTAAACTATAACCAGGGCTCATATCAAGAAGGACATTAACTCTTGGGTTTTGGTTACCTTTAGGAGACAGTGGCGGAAACAACATACAGAGAAGCGACGGATGCTAGAACTCGAAGACACACTCGGAGGGTCTTGAAGTCTGATCTCTCGCCAGCTCTCTCTCCTCTCTCTCTCTCTCACACACCCTTCTCAGAAGCTAAGCAAGAAGGCGGAGCTTTGGAGGGAAGGGGGGGCATTCTGGTCTGCAGTAGTAGTAGTAGTAGTAGTGCATGGGTTCGGGGATAGGAGTGGGGTGGGTGGAACAACTGTTTGTGTACGCGCAGGAGGCGTCTCGTCAGAACTGTGCGTCGGACGACCTCTTTAATTCACCGTGGCGGAGGCTGATCTCAGGTAAGCTCTTTTGTCACCCTCCTGGAGGACGCTTAACATGGCAAGGATGAACCCTGGTCAGTGCTTGAGCCGTCGACTCCCACACTCTTTAGAAAAAAACAAGAACAGCCTGCAGCAATTGGTCACCGGTGTCTGATCATAACATTTTTTTTTTTTTTGGAGATTTCGATCTCGGTCACCCTCTGTAGCTAAGCAACATGAGGCTGAATCTGAGGGAGAAGAGAGAAGAGAAGATTCCCCAAGTTTTATCAAAAACGCCCCTCCCTCTACCACTCCTGGCCTTAAAGAAAAAACAAAACAAATACAAACTAAGAAAAAAAAACTCTTGGAGGTGTTTGTGTGTGTGTGAGTAAGCTCTAGTACCTAAGAATGGCCTGGACAAGTCCTTTTAGACTGAATGATCTCCAGGCACTTTTTCCCTGAGCTTATATATGATGGGAATGAGCTGGGCTGGCTTTCAGAATGGGTCGGCATCCCTGACTGCTAATTTTCCGCCTCCCCTGCACCTTCTGGGTCCATCCATCTCCGCCGAAGGTTGGCCGTCTGCGTGGTCAGGCTCTGATGTAAGTCGGCCTTCCCTGGGGGGGAAGCTGTGTGCATGTGTGCTGGACTATTCTCATCTAAACCAGACTGTCTTCTGATTATAAGCACCAAGTTAATCTAAGCTGACTGTACATGTATGTCGCTTTGTCAGGCTGAGATCTGGACGGGGCCTACAATACATTCTAATTCGTCATTTCATTTATCATTCACAAACAACATGCTTTTAAACAATCACATAACTGATCAGAAGAATTACAAGGTAAAAGCACTGAGAGAAGGAGGTGTGACATTGCTGGAGACGGAAAATAAATTACCTCTCCCTCTTTGGGCTGGGCGAGCGGGACCTGGATCGAGAGCGAGAGGCGGACCTGGAGCGAGAGCGAGATCGAGAGCGACTGGAACAAAAAGAGAGATTTCTAAAGTAAGGTCTCGTTCACAAAGCTCATGAGAAATATATACACCTCACAGACCACCGTGTTACCTCCGAACTGGAGTCCTGGACCTTGAGCGGGCTGGAGAAGCAGACCTTCAAAGCAAGAGAAAAGCAAATGATCATATTTGTCAGTGGCAAGTAATGTGCTCACCATGCTTGTTCCATTGTATAAACAGCACTGACCATAATTAAGTGGGAATTCTAACAAATTCTTGAGAATTTCAGTGCAAATCCAAACTAGAGATTCATTCAGAGTGGTCTGATGTGAAATTATTCCTTTTTAATATTTTTATTGAATACCCATTAGTGAACCTAGTAAATGCCACATGTTTCTGAGGGTTTACATGGATGTTGATTGTAAAGTAGTGGAGAAGCTAAACTAAAACACATTCCTGCAGGGACTATTTTGCCTCACGCCACCCAGCATGTATCCCTCCACCAAGAGGAACCAAAAGCTTCTCAAAACTCTGGTAGAACAATGTCTTAAGTCTCAGGCGGCACAACCATAACCATTTAATGGAGTAAATTTCTATGAGGAAGTTTTTAGTTGCAGACATCTAGTTCCATTCACCTCCACCTCCACTCCCTCGAGGCAAGGCAAGTTTATTAATAAAGATGCATATATGTTATTGGGCAGACGCTCTTATCCAGAGAGATATACATGCAGCATCACTCAAACCAGTTAACTAAGGTCATTCAATATGTTATAGATAAATTAAGCATACAAAGTATGCAACAAATTTATATAGAATTTACAGAACAGAACATGAGACCATTCTGAACGTATTTGGTAAAGACTCAATTGTGCCATTTTGTGCCAGAAACAGGTTTACCGTTTTTAATTTTTCAACTTATATAACTCCTAAAAAATATTTAGAAAGTTACTATGTTGTAAGTGTAGTGCTTACGAATTTTTTTTATTAAATGCCTTAAAATTTAAGGGGCTGAAAGTGCTCACGTATAAAAGCCTCAGTGCTTTACGTAAACTGTAATCTGGCCAGCACTGGCTGCTTACCTGCTCCTGCGCTTCGAATATGAGGGAGAACTGTATCTCCTATGAAACACAAAGGAACAAAATACTTATTTATTGGAGAAATAAAAAAAAAATTCTGCTGGTTGTGTTCCAAATCATTAAGATGAACTTAAGGCCTAAACCGGAGAAGAACCAGGAGCAGATGATTCCAGATCATGCGCTGATCACTATACTGGTGGTGCTGAATGCTGAGTGGCTGGAACACCTTTAACTAGGCTCCTTTGTATCTTTAAGCACATTGTAGCCTGTCACAGTCAAACTTTTGTTCCCATTTCTTAATTTTATCAAGTTAATATGTGGCATATAAGAGAGTTTGACATAAATATAGAAGTAGGTGGGTCAAGACGTTTGTACAGTAATGTATACACTTTGTATTTCACCTAAACTATAAAACATTTTGTTTAATCAAACCTATAAGATTCTCTTCAGTTAAAATAAAATATTAGATTTCCGACCGGTCGTTGCTGCGGCTTCGGGAACGTGAACGGTTGCGGCGGCCCCTTGACCTGGACCTGGACCGAGACCGAGAACGGGACCTGCCAGAGAAACAAACAGAGGGAAATGCAGCTAAAAAATTCCTGCAGAAACAAAACAAACTGATATTGTGCAGCTGAACTAAGACGACTGAATTTGCTGCTTCATTTGCAACTCAGTGTGTTTCATTAATCTCCCGAAACCACACGAAACATCAGCCGTTTAACAGGTAACTATATTGCACTGGCAGGAAGAAAACGTCTTCTAACAGAACAGCGAAGATTTCTTTCTCAAAAAGAGGAAATTCTTTCCACATTGCATTGCAACATAAAACATAACCAACAAAAGATGAATATGCAACAAATCCTCATATTTTTTTTTTCACAGACTGGCTATACACACATTTATACACATTGTATCAAATAGTAATTTCAAATATTGATTAAGATTTCTGTCAAATGCTCCAAGTATTTTAGGCACAATGGATGAGAAACTCCGTGTCTAAGGACTGATTATAGGGTTAAAGAAAAAATCTGAGAGAAGGAGCTAGGCCAGCAGGGCGGGAGGTTTTTTTTTTTCCTGTATGAAGATTGATACCAGGTGGAAACAGGTAAGACTCCTGATTGGTTTTGAAAGCAAATCTGCAGCACAGCAGCTTTGCTGACACCTTTGATCTGAGGTACCCTGAGAATTCACAACATGGATTTTCCAAATAAAGAACATACCTGCTACGCCGACCTCTCTTGCTGAAACGATAGCAGTCATACGCGTAATGGCCTCTGTCTCCACACTGATAGCATCGATCATTTGGGTCAAACTGGCGACGGCTGGGTCGGCCGTATCGACTCTTCCGGGACATGCCTGTGGACAGCTCCACACGAATCCGAGAACCACAGAGAACCCTGAAAGAACATGTGGAACATTAAAAACTGAAGGTGAATGAGATCTTAAATTAATTCTCTGTTATTCTGTAAATAAACAGTCAGCACATTGGTCCCAATAATTGTTTTTGGAGTATTTTGTTTGGGCGCGGGCACATGAGGGGAAGGAGAATCGAGACAAAACAACTCCTAAATAAGCACACATTCACTCATGTTCCAAACATTTATTCATGTTTTGATGATTGATTCAAGTTCAAACTAATTAATATGTGAAAAATATGGGCCATTTATCTGCACATTTCAGTTTGATTTAGTTTCGATTTCTTAGGACAGCACAAACGCAAACAATCAGTTCGCTGATTTACACTCACTTTCCATCCATTCCCTTCACAGAATCCTCAGCATCCCGGGCATCTTCATACTCCACAAAGGCGAAGCCGGGTGGGTTCCTAGCCACCCAGACACTGCGCAGAGGGCCGTAGTAGCTGAAGGCTCTCTCCAGCTCCCCTTTAGCGGCTCCGCTGCCCAGATCTCCAACATACACTTTGCACTCCAAGTTGCGGGAGGAACCGCGAGACGAGGAGGAGGAGTAATAGGACATTGCTCTCCCTATCTGTAAAATAGAAGGGTTCAGATCAGCAACTGGTGGATTTCAAGTAAAGTAAAGTGGCCCCGTATATGAACCTCTAACAAATAACATAGTTCAACAGGATGACCCATCACAGCTCCAGGTGAGTTACTGGGTGTTCTGAAAAACTGAGGTCTTCATGTAATCCAACAAATGCCTAATTATTTTCCTCTTTCATTGTAAAAGACACTGATCTACAAAGATGGGTCACATATTCTACTATTTCCTTCAATTTCCTTCTTTTCCTTGACTTATGTACACCACCAATTCATAATTCAGTGTTATATGACCATTTTTCAACATGTTCATCCCTTGGAATGAAAACTTCTGTTTTAATTACCGAAAAACAATAATTTAGGCCTTTCAACATACTGGAAGATGCAGAAAAGTGCAGTCCCAGAATGTTTGCAATACTTTACCCACATCATATCACCAAATCATCATCACATGATATGAACTATTATCATTATACTCATATTATTGCCACCCAGCCACCTACCTTTAGTTTCAATGAAAAAATGAAAATTGTGTTTAGTCATTTATGATTTTTGTTTTCTCCTTAATTGTTATGCCTTTCTACATGCTTATGCCCAATCCCACAATTTATGTATGTAGTTTAAATTCTGATTTACGATCGCTTTACCTTCTTTTACTCTTTCACTTTCTGTTTCTTTGTAATGGTTCTCCTCTTTGCTGGTGTTTTTTTTTACTGTGAAACACCGTTGAACATTGTAGGACTGAACAATACTGTGTAAATGTTGTTAATCATAATGGTAACAACAACAACAACAACAACAACAACTGCCTTAAGGTTTCCTGACGCTAGACTAGACAACTATTGTTCTAGCACAAATTGGCTAATCTATGTGAGATTATTAAAAAGTGTTTATTAATGCTGACATGTATATTTTTAAATACATATTATACTTTTTTTATTGCGATACATTTCGAAGACGGTCTTTTTTATCTTTGTTTTTTTTGTTCTTTTTGTTACTCAGCTAGCGTGTTAGCAAAGAAACGGGTACAACATAAAATACAGATTCTTTTCCGCTATAAGGACTTGCTTCTCGTGCATTAACACCGATTTTACAATTTTCTGGAGCGTTAAGAGAGATATTTAAAGTTTAAAGTTATAGAGTGTTTACTATGTTTGGCAAACTGTCAGTTAGCCAAATTGAGCTAAGCGCTAGGCTAACACGGCAGCGAATAAACAATACCTCTCAGAGCGAATTCTTAAATCCAGACTTCCAAAACCAGCACAGAACAGGAAACAGTCTGAGATAAAGATGTATTTTTCAAAAATAAATGTACTAAAAAGTAATTCCAGCCATAAACACTCCGAGGTATGTGACGGCTCCCCGAGTCGCGTCAAAACCAGCAGGAAGCGTCAGTGCCACCACATGACATTTCTATTGTTATTATTAGTTGTAGTCGTAGCGGTAGAATTACAACAACAGTAACCAAGGAAATATCACAGTACTTTATTTGCTTCGTTAAACATTTATAATTTGTTAAAAAGGCTTAGATTGCAGCAATTATTTTTCTGTCCTGTTACTTTTTCTCTATATCCAATCATCTTTAATGTATACATATCCATAGGATGTGTACATTTGTAGTAAGAATAATACTAATATTACAAGCATTCAAAGTCAATGAAATTCCTACACGAATATCATCTTAGCAGACTAGGCAAATCCAAACAGTGAAACATTAATAAATTAATTAATTCTGAACATAAATTCTCTCAATTCTAAAACATTATTAACAAGGTGACTATAACATTTAAAGTGAATGTGTAAAGTTAGTCCTGATCGTCATAAACGGTTACAAGCAGATGTAGTAATATTTCACATGTTTGTTAAATATAGAATATTAACATACCTCTATTCCACAGTATATTGCGTTTTATAAGCATGTATTATTGCTGATGGTTAACAGCTTCTACACAACAACAATAACAATGTTAATGATAATACTTCTAATACTTTTACTACTACTCTAATAAAAAAAATTACATAACAATAATAAAATAAAAACAATAACACATAATGATAAACTGCTCTGGTGACATGCTTTCTGTTTTATGTCATAATTATAAGATAAAAGTCCTGTGTTGCGTCACTTTGAGGTCCTCGTGAGTGTTGAATCCGTTCAGAAGGTCGAATTGGCAGGAGAGCTAGCTTCAGCCAGCAAGAGATTTAGAGTGTAGGGGAGTTCCGAGAGTTTTATAACACATTTCTAATTAATCAAAACATTTTAAGATGCCGAGAGGAAGCCGTAGCCGGACTTCGAGGATGGCTCCCCCGAGGTAAGAAGACTTTAACCCAGCCGGGTTAGCCTCAGGAGCTAATTCCAGGCTAACTCTCAGCTGCTGGAGCTTTACTGGGCAGGTCACTGCAGATAAATGCCACAATACTAATATAATACCTCCTCAAAAACTCACCTACTTAATCTTAACAACTCATTACTCATCCTAGACACTAAGAAATAAACTTGAGCCGTTTTAATATGTGCTGTGTTTATTGATATTTACTGATCTTATATTTTATAGTACTCGAGTCAATTAGTGTTTTTATTGGCATTCGAAGCATCTACGTAGTTCTTGAAGGTCATCTAAGGCCAGGGTGCAGAACAGAACATCATAAAGTGCAATATATTTAAAATACACTACAGCATTACAGGACAAAGACAGTGAAAACCGCTCTGTATCAGAGACTTCTTTGTAACACTATTTGGATCTAGTAACAGCAGTATCTAAATCAGTAAATGTGCAAAAATGCTAAATTTGTTGTTACTGGCTGAGGAATAACAGCCCACTAGTGCAAAAAAGGCCTACATGTCACTGCCATGATCTAAAGTATTTTAAATAACAGTATATTACATGTATATAAAATAATATGCAAGGTATTGCAAAAGTATATAAAAGTACATTTGCAAATGTTCAGAAACGTACAAATATGTAAAAGGAATGCTGCAGTTTGTGTTTGTTTATGTGTGTGGAAGCGCATGTGTGTTTTTATTTTGTGTATGGGGGCACAGTTGATGTTTTTTCAGTTCAGGTGTGTGTGTTTAATAGAAAGATACAGTTCAGGATTGTGTTTGTGTGAGGATTAGTGTACAGTATACAGTATTGTACGGCTTACGTGAACTGTTCTTTTTTATGTCTACCGTAATAATATCTGCACAAGAATGTGTGACCTCATATTTATCTTTTACAGCTCTAATACATCTTTCAGCAGTCTGTCAGTGCAGAAGGAGACCTCTTGCATTTTTATTTATCTCCAGAGTTGACCATTTAATGCTTATATGTTCTGCTGAGGTTTAGGTGTAAAGTTATACATATTTTGTGATACTGTGGTGATAGTTATGAATGGGGCTCATTTGGAATTGAGCTGAATTTGTTGATGCATTAATATCTGCAGCCAATTAAGGTAATAAATAATGGCACCAGTTTGGGAATTGACTAATATAGTTATTTAACTATTAAAGGCTTCCCAATCCTTCCACACATCACAACTCAAGATGCTAACTGCTAATGACAAAAAGTGTCAATTATTTAAGGGTGTATAATTCAGGATTTTTCCTTCAGTGTTTATAGTATCTAACCTGGCCTCATGTTTGTCTGTTCTACAGCTACTCCTCCCGGCCGGCGCCACCGCCCCCACCTGTGTCCAGGGCAGCACCTCCCCCGTCCTATGCCCCGGCCCCCGCTGCCGCCCCTCCCTCCGCCGTGGGCGCTCCTGCGGCTCCGAGACAGCCCGGGATGTTCGCGCAGATGGCCACCACTGCGGCGGGTGTGGCAGTCGGCTCCGCTGTGGGACACACCATCGGCCACGCCATGACTGGAGGCTTCGGAGGTGGTGGAAGCTCAGAGGCTGCCAGGCCTGATGTCACCTACCAGGTAAATGCGCTTCACAGTGACTCACTGGGGGCCGGGTGGGGGGAGGTGTCTCACACCTGCATTTCACACAAGGATCAGGGTTTTAGATTACTTAGATTACTTTTTTAGATTACGTTTATTGTAATTCTTTGAAAATCAGAATAAGAAAACTATCAATCCCAGAAGTCATTGCTGCACAGACATACACAACATAAAATGTAAGGTCTAAAAAAAATGCAGAAAATAATATGAATTACACTATGCTATATACACAAATGCTGAGAGTAAATACGATGTATCAGGGGTCACCAACATGCTATAGTTACATTTACAGATAATTAATACCAACAACTAACTGGTTTGGAGTATATCATCGCTTGTTGTAAAGATCAGTAATATATCAGTGATTTTGAGACAATACTGATATTACCCAAGTTAAGAATGCTGAAGTTAAGAAAAGGGTATTGCACATGATGATGTTTTAGCGCCGATAAGAAAACTGCATGATCTTGCACAACTATGGAGCATAAGACCATGCTTGTGACAGAACCATGCTTGTTGCCTTCAGCTTAAATCTGACATCAGTTTTCAGCAACATAGTGTACTATATAAATAAGAGTAAATGTTTTTTGGATTTGCCTTTAGTCTTCTGCTTGGTTGTCTTTTGTTTTGTTGGTTTTTTTAATTGCTTAATTTTTTTATTAAACAGTCCTGAAGTAACATTTCACTAAATCTTGAATATTTTTGTGTCTCAGTCCATCAAGACATAGTCACAGCTCATTCCAGGATCGATTCTTTTCCCTCCCTTGGTTAATACGTGTCTAGTAAATGAGCGATTGTGTCCAGCAGGAGCCGTACCAGGGCCAGGGCCAGTACCAGCAGCAGCCCATGTACCAGCAGCAGCCGTACCAGCAGGATGCGGGGCAGCAGAACCCCTGCTCCTACGAGATGAGGCAGTTCCTCGAATGCGCCCAGACGCAGAGCGACCTCAAGCTCTGTGAGGGATTCAGCGAAGTACTGAAACAGTGCAAATTCTCCAACGGTATGTACAGGTGACAGGTGTGTGAGGGAGGATTTCAGATTTAAGAGTAAAATATGATTAGCATAAGGCACCTAAAGAGGACTGGTGGGGTTCTCCATCTGCAGTTGTGGCTGCCACACTAACAGTGGGAGATTTTTGTTTTTCTTCGTTTTTGGTTTGGCTTTTTATGGCAAGACATTTTTTTTCTTTCCTTCCTCTTTTTTCTTTGTTTTTTTAAACTGTCATGTCTGGCTGAATGTGAGGCTGAATGCCAGGATGCCACCTTTGCCCTGCGAAGTCGGGCTTTAACAATTCAGTATAAGCCTCTAATGTTACTTGAAATATTTATTTATTTATTTATTTATTTGTTGGTTTATTTTATGGAGTAAAAAAGCCAGATCAGACGGCGGGAAGCGAAGGAGAAAGAAAGGGATAAAAAAAAAAAAAGAATGGAGAGAAAAAGAAACGGAGAAAGTGAGAAAGGAAAAAGAAATGAAATGATCTGAAGTGCATGAACACTTTCAAAAGTGCATCACCTCTACACCTCACCAGCTGTGTTGAGGCTTCACTAGATGAAACCTAGCTTCAGCCTGTTTGTATTGTTAACATTGTAGTATCAAAAAAACTCTTCAGCAAAGAGGATTCTGCTACAATCCGTCTCCCACCCTCACCTGAATCATTTGAAGTCTGATAGTACTGTGCCAAAGCCACATCAACACTTTTTGACACTCCTCATAATGGGGTCACATCAATAAACCTGTCTGTCTCTCTTCTCTTGTGTAGGAATGTCCTGAAACTGTCCTGATATCTTCATGGAGACCAGAGATCAACTCAACACATTCTACATTCATCATAAAATGTCATTTTGACGGGAGGCGTAACTATCAGCTCTGTATTAGTGCAGAAATTCCTCGAAAGCAGAAGCACTATGTAATTATTGCAGACTTGTGTTTAATATGTATATGTTTAGTTCATGTATGGATGCACTGGTACGTGGGTTAATGGACAGAATACAATATTTTACAAACATTTAGAAAAATGCAAAAATCAAGACTACATTTACATGGATTAGAAAATAACAGATTTGTTAATTATAATTCTAATTCTAATTTGGAAAAATGAAATTATTGTTTTTTTTTTTTTAACAAACCCATCATAAGATAAAAGACAAATCCAAACGTCTGCCTGATGCTGATAGTATTTTTTCAATAATATGCAGGTGTCCATAGGAGCCCATATTCATTAGTACATATTTCAGCAGACATATTAAGGATGTGTATTACATTCTGTTATTGAAATAGACTTAATAAATTCTGAAACCACCGTTCTGTTTTTTTATTAGTGGTGCTAAAAGTCAGGAGTGGTGTGAAGTCAGTGTTGATGTTGCTGACCACTACAAATAAATCAATGTTTGAAAAACCCAATTATATTCAAGGTAGTAGATTAGTTATGCTGTACGCTGCTTGTTTTGCTCTCTTAAGATCACACCTCTGGAAATCTTCAACATTTTACATTAAATCCTTTGGAAATACTTTTTACAATGTACAAATTTAATTATGCAGATTTAAAAAATAAAACTAGGTGTCAATGCAAATCCAGCCGTTTTAGTCAGGATTGCCCTCACCCACCCCTGTGGAGCTCCAGGTGTCTTTGAATGTTTAATTAATGTGTAGGAAGGTAAAATAGTGAATCTGAACTACTTGCCTCACGACGCCCTGCAGGTATCCCTCCGCCATGAATGGGTTTAGGTTTAGGAACAAAAGATTCTCAAAATTCTGGTAGAACAATGTTTTGCAGCAGTTTGATTAAGTAAGTTCGAGGACATTTTACAGACAGACGTCTGGTTCCATTAATCTTGACTGTGAACAATTCTGACAGAAAACACACGGGGCTTTACTGGTGTTAGAAAGTGAGTAAAATGGCTGGTGGCTTACTGGTTAGGGAGTTACTCCTAAGAAGGCTGTGGGTGAATCCCAGGCCAGGAAGTGGCACCACTTATCGGCAGGCATCAGATTGGTACGGTACCTCAGTCCTCACACACTGCTCCCCAGGAGCTTCCCACTGCTTCCAAGAGGGTAGTTGGTGTTCTGGTGGTTAAAGAATCACCCCTGTGATCAGAAAGTTGTGGGTTTGAATCCAAAGGCTGCCGGTGGCACCACTGCGATGCCCTCGAGCAAGGTACTCTCCCCAAACACTGCCTACGTTGGATTACATTCAGGGAAAGACTTTCACATTTTTCACACTATGCTGTGGTGTGTTCATGTGTGACTACTTTACTTTAAAATGTGGAACATACAATGAAACACTGGCATAGAAATGATAAGGAGCAGAAGGCTGTCCCGACCTGCTCCTCAATGCTGTTGAGGCGATGAGCCAGTTGGTGTCGTGGAGTTTGTTAGAGTCTTGTATTATTTTTGGATCTTGACATTCTCGCTTAACCTTTCTGCGCCCCGTGGCGCGTGTGCGCGCGAGCTGTGTGTGCTTGTGTGCGCGCGCGCGCGTGAATGTTTGTGAGATCGATCGCCTCACTGCTTTGGACATCAGGATCCCAGAACCATGACCTAAGTGTAGAGGCCGAAGGACAACGCGTGGATATCTCAAGAAACCCACGGACGCGTGGAGGTACGGGGGGATTCCCGAGGCTCTGACATTGCGGGTCGGGTCTGTAGACCGTGTTTATTAACATTGTTTTGTTCCAGGCCTTATAAAAATACAAATAGAGGGGGAAAACACGCTAATGCACGCTGCAGGAAAAAACAGACCCACGTTTTCAGCACGACACACGATAATGCGCATATTTGCCTCGTCTTATTCTAACTGTCCGGTCCACCTTAAATCCACCAGCTTTCACAATCCTCAGTCTCGAGAGTGAGGCTGCTGCTCTATTTAAGGTGGAATGGAGAATTCGACACAACATAAATAATCTATATTTGCAGACAGCAACAGATTACAGTTCCTATCACTTTAATACGAGCCATGGATGTTTAATGTATCTTGACTTGGTAACACCAAGCTTCTTTCACCTCGCTTACGTTTTAATTAATTACAATATCGTGTTCAGTATTTATTTTCTTCATCACATTTTAAATTATCTACGAATTTGTTCCCTCAAAATGTACACTTAGGACGACACTATTTTTTTATACCTAGGTTAATTGTTTAATAATTGTTTATTAAATGATATCTAAATTACATGCAATGCACAAACTGTCAACCCGGAGACCCAAACAATGACAAAAAATAAATTACAGCACTGCAGTCTTATTTCTTCATATTTTTGTTTGACATTGTTGGTGCAAATAAACTTATCTCTGCTATATATAAAAGATTAAATAGGAAAAAAATCACTGAAACGGGCCACAAATTGGTTAAAGATACAAGGAGCCTAGATAAAGGAGTTACAACCACCCGGGATTCAGCAACACGAGTATACTGATCACCGCCTGATCATCTGGAATCATCTGCTCCCGTTTCTTCACTGGTTCAGGACTTCTGCTTGAATGATTAGGATAAGATAAGAGAGATAAAACTTCTTGGTCCCACAATTGGGAAATGTCCATTGTTATGGCCAAAAGTGGACAATACAAAAGTAAGAGCAGCAAAAAAACTTCTCATTCAACAATGTCCTTTGTTTTTATTATTGACTGATATTGAAAATATCACCTATTATTCTGGTGACAGCTTTGCACACTCTTGGCATTTTTCAATCAGATTCATAAGGAATCGACCTGGAATGGGGTTTAGTTAACAGGTGTTTCTTTTTCAAGAGTTAATTAGTGGAGTTTCTTCCTTATTAATGTGTTGGGGATCATCGATTGTGATGGTTGGGTTGGTACACAGTTAGTGATCCGGTTCCACTATGGTTCTACTCCTTAACTTATTGAAAAGAAACAACAGTCCACCGTTATCTTATTACAAATGATATTCTGATTTGTTTAACTCTTTTTTTGTTTACTACATAATTCCATTTGTTCCATGTTTGTTTGCTTTCAATATTAATCTGCAATGTAGAATATAATAAAAACCAAGAAAAAACATTGAAAAAGTAGACATGTCCAAACTTTTGACTGGTAGTGTATATATGTCTGTTCACACTGAATAGCAGAAGGTATTTACAAGAACAGTAAGCAACATATCTCACCCCTAAAATTGCACTCATAAAATTGCACATTGTACAAGTTGTACCTGTGTGACAAGAAACATTAATCTGTAACTGGTCAGGTTTAGAGACTGGATTGGAAATGAGAGCCTCTGAAAGTCCTTCAGGAAGCCTGGAGAACTGTTCCTCAAGACCATATTAAAATGCAAGAAAGTCTGTATCTCTGGAAGCAAAATATGGAGGACTTGATAGGCTAAAGAAACTAATGACCACTATAAGAAAGACTTAAAACTAACAAATTTTTTAAAACAATATTTTCTTCTGTGTTTTTCTACTATGATGATGTTAAAGGGTGTGATATTAGTGCTATTGTACTATTATTGCTGTATACTATATTAATGCTAGTCATTTTGCTATTATTGAAAAGCAAAAAATCGCTCTATGTCAAAATATACCAATATAATCAATATATTTATTATATCCCTATATCATCTCCAGGGTTGTCAGAGTTTCTGTAAGCAAACTGCTGGCATTGAACTGTTGTTTAAAAAGGCATAATTTTAGAGAAATATAGATCATTTTTGTATTATTAGAGTGCTGCTGTGTTTGACTGGATGTGGCTCTGATTCGTTTTCTCCAAGGTCACGGCCCGGGTTCCCTAGGCAACCTGAGAACTCATCATGACCAAAACGGATGAAATTCCCGACTGGGTTGGGGCGCAGGAGTTCTACGACAAATATGATCCGAAGGAGATTCTGGGAAGGTAATGATTCACTGGTTGTAAATCAGAACAGATCTCAACATTAGAACACCTGTAGGAGAAAGTAAATGTTCTTCACAAATAAACTAATGATGGAAATTGTTGCAAACATTCATGTGAATGATTTCCAGAAATATATAAAAAATACAATATACAAATATACTAAGGGGAGGTTTCAGTCGCTCTGCTCCCTGGCTCTGGAACTCACAAACACCCCACCTCCATCAGTTCTCTCTCACATTTAAATCCCAACTTAAAACCCTTCTGTCTATTATCTTTAAATTATTTACAATGTTCAATTTGACCAGTTTTATTGCTTGTTTATAGTTGTTGTTTTGTTGTTTATTTACTTATCTGTCTCTCTCTCATTCTCTCTCTCTCTCTGTCGTTCTCTCTCTCTCTGTCTCTCTCCATCTCTCTCTCTCTCTCTCTCTCTCTCTCTTTCTCTCTCTCCTCTGTCTCCCTTTC
>JBBKCR010000038.1:22747487-22762286 GCA_037577295.1 Ladigesia roloffi
TCATCTGTATGTTCCTAATTCTAATATGCCCAAAAATGCCCTCACACTAAAACTGAGAAATAGAATGACAGAGAACAGGAGTTGAATGTGTGGAGAGAAACAGAAACACAGAGAGAGGGAGACAGACAGAGAGATACAGTGACAGGGTAAGAGAAAGGGAGAGAGGGAGTAGCAGAAAGAGAAAAAATTGTGAGAGAGAAATAGACAGAGAAAGAGACAAAAAGATAGAAAGAGTGAAATAGAACGAAGAACAGAGAGAGAGAGAAAGAAAAAGAGAGCAATAGAAATACAGAAAAGGGGAAAGACAAAAGGATAATCTAAAGAAAGAAACTGAGAAAGGAGGAAAGAGCAATAGAAAGACAGAGAGAGACACAGGTGACGCATATGTTTGCACATAGCTTGTATCTCCATTGAAACGCACTGACCTGCAAAACAGATGATGAGTAATTATGGAAGATGTTTGGCTGCAATCCCATAAGAAATACTACTTCTGGTTCCTCAATAATCCTTCCAGTAGAAGTATTTTCAGAGAAACAATTCTGTAAATGAGATTATATTTGATTAATCTAATAATCTAACAATAACTTCCACAGTGTCCAATGTGATGTTCAAAGTGTTGCAAGTTCTCACTGGAACAAAGCAGGATGAAAAGAGCACCAGATGTTTGAAGGCCAACTGACTAAAACAGTGGAGCTAGGTGATCACCTTCTGGTTTGGAATGAAGCACCGCAGGTCATTCGTGGTTGAAATCAGGCAAAAGTTCTTAAAACATTCTTCTGACTCACAATGTTTTTTTCAAACATGGTTCTTTGCTTAACCAACAGTCCATGGCATTATGCAAAGAACCCTCTGTGACACCTTTTCTTTACGAATGTAAATGAATCAAGACACAGTTCAGAGGAAGGACAGAGACGTATTATATCTTTGTAGGACAGGAGACGTGAGCAATGGTATGTCAAGCCCAGTCCCTTTGGAAGAATACGTTCTCTGAGCCGTATTTCATATTCTGCATTGCGAATGCCGAAAACTCCCCGTTTAATCATATATTTACGAACACGCTGGCAACACTCGGGATAATCCAGACCTGAGGGAAACAAGACGTTCCTATCCTGTGAAAGTGAAAAAAGTGAGAAGATTGGTCCTATCTGGAGAGAGCCAGAGGAGTCCCCTGTCGGCTTCTAACCTGGATTGTGTGGAGCGAATGGAAGGGGATGGAAGGCATTGATGAAGATGATTGGCTGCATACTTTCAGTATGAGAGATGGAGCAAAAAATCAGGATTGAGAAGAACCGATAATGAGTAAGTCTCCCATGGGACAGAGAGGAGATTAGTTAAGGCTCTTTGTTGATACTACGATGAAAAAACAACCAGCTTGTTTACATCCACAGTGACTTAAAAGAGATCACATGGAGAGTGGTGAAAACCGTGTTCTCGTGTGATGGAGGCACATCTCACTATGACGTCAACACCCAAACTCTCCAGCTCTCAAAGCTTCGAACAAATTAAGGGATTCTTCATCGTTAATTTTGTCTCTCAATGTTCGAGGTGGAATGAACTTCCCGCCCGCTGAAATACATTAGATGGTCATATTGTTAAGTGGAAAAGTCGGAGATATCTAGTGCGCTGTTTCACGCGCCAGTTCTCCTCAGAGCTGGCTTGGGAACATGGAAATGTTTGCTCTACATTTCTAAGAAAGCAAGGACTTTGAATGGTATGAATTAAATTCAGAGACGAGGGAAGAAAAATTGAACTGTTCGACAGGCTTTCAAGTGATGAGACCTATTGTGGTTTCGTCGCGGTCTTGAATTCGGATTTCAGTCTGTGCTTCAACTAATAGGACCGTAAAAGTGGAGGGGGGAATTTTTCACCAGTGGAAGCGTTGGGTTTAGCTTGTCAGATTCTCAACTGCAGACCTTTTGTTGGCCACAGACCCACCCAAATCATGTCCCAGGCCTCTCTGACTGGCTCCGTTTCACCTAGGAGAGCCAACATGTTGTCGAAGGCTTTAAATCAACAGATCTTCCAGGCATGACCTTTTTTCTCTAACTCTTTTCTCCATTTTTCGAGGCAGTACGTCAGGTTTCGGAAGCAGGTAAATGTCCCTGTGAGATATCTCTGCCTTTCCCATGCTCTTACCCGAATGCAAAACCTTCCTTTGACCTGTCCTGGAGGACGGCTCCCCTTGCCAAGAAATTCTTGGGCAGTTGATTAAAGGTAAGGTGTCCTAGAGGAAATGAAGTTCCGGCTCTTTCCCATTCCTCTCTGTTTCGATGACACTCACAGAAAGATATGCAGGATGCTATGAACTGCCAACTGTGGATGGCCAGGGCCAGAGTTTAGCCGAAATCAAAAGTCTGGTCAGAACTAGAAAAGCATGAACTTGAAAACAAAGCACGTTTGAGTCATGATTTGCTCACATGGTCAACAGCCGCATTTTCAAGCCGAGCCACATCCCTCCCCAGTCGTCGCCGATTAATTTCACCTTTCCCAAATTGGCTGGGTCCTAAGGGGAGTCCTAAATCACTCAGCCCCTCCTGCACGAATGGCCATGTGTTCCTGGAGTACCTTCTCCAGTGGTCCAGAGAAGCTGACTGACTCTTGGCCTTGGCGGGACAAACTCTGGTCCGGAGTCCCACCACCAGATGCTGGATAGATAGTCTATTAATGACATTCATCTCTCAGTTGATGCAAACCAGCTGCTCTCACCCCTTCCTCTCAGACGCCGTCAGTACTGTGTTTGGACAACAGGCAAAAATGTGGCTAAATGATCCGTTTCATTCTGAGAGAGAGCAGAAACAAGATCAAGCTGAGACGGTTCGGTTTGCACTGCGAACATCTGAACCCCTACAACTTCAGCTTGGATACGTTCGAAAACAAATACGCCTCCTCCGGGTTATTGTAGAGCGCTCCCAATGGTAACTTCACTGCAAATAACAGCTAATGAGACATGCGAAAATCTGACCATGGGACCGTCCATGGCAGTTTTATTGGAAGATGACAGATTTGCAGAAGACAACACTCAAGAGCCTGCTGTGTTGAGAGTGTTGCATGTAGTTGCATGTAATTGCATTGTGGCAGAGTGCACACGCACCATACCCCTGCTCTACATACAGAATATCGTGTGCAGGTGTGTTTGGCTCTGATTGTGTTGAAAAGCGAAATCTGATTGGCCCAAAGCTCTGGTTCTGTGCTGTGTACAGCCATTCCCCTGATTTATGGGAGCCCCTTTGTATTCCCCTTGCCTCCAGACGCCTGCAGACTCTCGATGGGCTTCTGAAATTGTGCACAAATTTTATTCACTTCCCTCACCTTCTGTTTGTGGGTTCAGATCACAGGTTACATCCACTTTACTGCAATCGGCTCTGATGGAATGAAACGCAGCAAAGTGGGCTTGCATGAAACTGGAGAATACTGAACCCAATCTGGTTTGTAAAACCTCTTCATCAATTTGCTTGCTGTAGTAATCAAAGGTTGTGCTCACAGTTGGGTCCAGCAGGTGAAAAGGAAGAATAATGCTTTATGATCCCTCTCCCCATCACAGTGTGATGTCCCGGCTGGCATTCGACCGACCTTAAACGTTTAAATGTGGTTGAAATAATGTCAGTTTATAAAAAAACATTAATTAAACATTAAAACAACGTTGAATACCAAATGGTTGAAATGGTGTTGTTAACTAACTATGGATTCAACATAGAAATATAAATAAAATTTGAGTTCTACGTCAAATCAACGTTATTTTTACAACCATGACTTTTAAACATTTTGTTGAAATATATCAGTAGAAAAATAACGTTGTTACAACATTCCAAAAATACTGATCAATAAACTGTAGAAAAAGTGTTGATGCATGAATAATGATACAACAATGAAAGATCAACTCTGAATTAAACGTTTGTTAAGTAACATTAATTCAACATTAAAACAACGTTGAACACTAAATGGTTGAAGTGGTGTTGTTAATTCACTACGGATTCAACATAGAAATAAAAATAAATGTTTTAGTTTTATGTCAAATCAACACTATTTTTACAACTGTGATTTTTAAACATGTTGTTGAAATATATCAGTAGAAAAATAACGTTGTTACAATATTCAAACAATGCTGATCAATAAACTGTAGAAAAAGAGTTGATGCATGAATAATGATACAACAGTGAAAGATCAACTCTGAATTAAACGTTTGTTGAGTCGAGATATAATAAAGATCTTTTTTTTATGTTCCTCTTGTTGAGGCATGTGAATATTTTTTTATATGAGATACAGCACATACTGTTGTTGACAATATAAAAGCATAAAAAAGCCCTTTTTTACTGAGAGCAATACAATTAGGACTTGATTGGAGGACGGCGGTTGTCTATCACACAATGGCTGTGATTAGAACTGGATTTTATTGTCTCTGACGATCCCAGGTAATTGCGCATGCGCAAAGTGGGTCTGTGTCTTCATCTTCAGGCTAGAAGATTCTCTGACAGTGGACCGTTTTGGACGGAATCTGGCAGTAACAGCTCAAACGGTAAGCCACATTTCATAACTAGAAAATTTCTCTGTTATTAACAGATCAAACAGAGCTGACGTGGAAAACAGAAAGAAACATTGTGCCATGGATTTACTGTAGTAAAACTAACAGTTACTTTGTAAGTTTGGCAGGAATAGTAGGCTACAATGCTTTCAAGTTACGTCAGTTTTATTTCTACATTATGAATAACATTGCTCCCCTAAAATGCTGCTCTGAACTAAAATAAACATTTGTTTATAAGTACAAAATATTACATTTCAATTTTTACAAGCAGCTGTTTTGTTTTATATGCTCCTAAGAGTCAATTATTTACATTTACATTCAATTGCTCCATTGCTCAAAGTAGAAAAATCATACTTTATGATGTTAGTTTTAATAATAAGAAAAAAAAATCAAGGACAATTCTATGGCATTTATTTTTGCTGTAACAAAAACATATCGTGCTGTAACAAGTGTATCGTTTTGAACCGAACTGTGAATTTTGTGAACAGTTATACGTTCATGTGAAATGTTGGCACACTTTCCGTAATAAAGCATGTTTCTTTAATCATTGAAATGTCTTTATTAATCTTCTTCCTGGTATTTTACCAATTGGCTTCGTCCTAGCTGTATCCATTTCAAGGTGTTTGTTCTTACTGTTGAAAACATCAATGCTTTATTGAAAACAGTTTAATAAAAAAAAAACTGTTAAATAGCAGGACTGTAATGACGTTGAAACGTTGATTGGAACTGCAAAATCAAACTAAAATCAATATTGATTCAATGTTGGCAAATTCACCTATGTTGAGATACGTGACGTTGGAATGATGTTGCTATTTCAACGTTCATTAGATTTGCCAAAATGTAAACAAAATCCAACTGTTATCCAACATTGACACCTGACGTTGATTCAATGCTGACTCAACATTAAAATGCCAGCTGGGGTTAGCTAACATGGTTGTTAGTTTGCTGATGGATTCCGCAGTTAGTGTTCTCCTCTAAGCATGTTGAGGTTGTCCTTTTGAGAAGATGTAGTAGAGCTTCATTTGTCTCAGAGGAAGTCAAACTTTACCTTTACCCTCCAAGCTTGGAGCATCATGTGACTGGGGTGGACGGAGCTAAAAAGAGGGGAACTGACTGAATTGAGTAAAAACTATTTGCACAAAAGTTTAGTTTTTTGACAAACTCAATAATTTCTATCAGTAAATGTTTGTTCATTTATGTGCTGAATCGATAGATTCTGTAAAAATAATTGCAAGTTCTGTTCTGGCCAACATTAGAAATGGCTCAGCGTTTTCAGGTCCAACCAGATCTGAAGTTCAACACGGATGAAGCATGCTGAGATTTGGACCCATTCACACGAGATCCGGGCCTGTGGCCCAAGTACATTTGCTCGGACGCTGCTGAAGCTGTGAGGTTTGTCACCGGAATGGCCTTACCTTTTATTTAAAAAAATGCATCGTGGGAAAATAACGTGCAGGATATTATGGCCTCAGCTCTATACTTTTACTGCTCAGGAACAATACTGATAAAACTGGCTTTCCATCATCTCCAGTATTCAACATTATTTGCCAGAAAAGTATCTGTAGGCTGACAACTTCTAGTCCTCAAATCAAAATTGATCAGTCCTTCGGTGCAGCTTTCCACTTCCCCACATTCTTTGGAAGAAAACATTTTTGGATTTGTAAGGTTTTTGGATGTGTAAGACACTAATAGCAATTCCCATGAGAGTCGCTACAGCTATCAACACACTTAAGCACTTTTTTTATTTGCACATGCCCTGCAACCCTGAAAAGGTTTAGGCGTGACCTGTGGAGCTGTTTTCAATAATGCAAACATTTGGAATGGCCTTTTTTTTACAGTACACACGGATCCCTGGTACAAAGACAGTGTGTGAATGCAGCAGAGAACCTACAATGAGTGAGGGGCTGTGCTGAATGTTGGGGCACCCTGTGCTGGTATGAATGCTGCTGTTCGATCTGCAGTCAGGATCGGCATCACTCAGGGCCACAACATGTTTGCAGTCCACGATGGCTTTGAGGGTTTGGCTCAAGGAAAGGTTAGCAACCTTCAGCAAGTCCCTCTTCAACACCAAATAACACAAGCAGACCTTTACCAAGCATACCTCTCTGAAAATCTTTCTGATCCTCTTCTTAGATTGAGCCCATCAACTGGAATTATGTTGGAGGTTGGACAGGAAAAGGTGGCTCTGTTTTTGGCACTAAAAGGTAACATTCAGTTATCAGGGTAGCGGGTAGGGTCATTAAATGATATTTATTATGATATTTAGCTTTTTTGGGGTTCACAATCAAACTGTAATTGACTTATTGCAAAACAAGAGCACCACATTCAACATAGGGTTTGAAAAAGCAAGCCCAGCCTCATTAAGAAGTGTATAATGTATCTTTTTATGATACACGCTCTGATTCTGTGTTTTAGGAATATAGACAATATTATGATTTATCATGATTAGAGTTATATGTTGTCATACTGCTCACACTTACTCATAATCACTAAACCCCTATTTATTTATTTCTTATGACTGACTCCTCTCTGTTTTTATCTCTCTGCTAGAACTCTCCCAGCAAAGCACTTAGAAGAAATCAGCCTGAACATTGCCAAGTACAACATTCACGGTCTGGTCATTATAGGAGGTTTTGAGGTGCGCGAAAAAATGTCAGAAATAGATACATCTACACATGAAACCTAATGATAGAATATAATTCTGTAACTGCCTCTTTCATTACTTCACATTACCATTCCTTATGTAAGACTTAAACAGTTTTCTATTACTTTGGGCCCACAGGCGTTCTCAGGAGGTCTGGAGCTGGTCCAGGCCAGACAGATATACGAGGAGTTGTGTATTCCCATGGTGGTCATACCTGCGACCGTGTCTAATAATGTTCCTGGATCAGATTTTAGCATCGGAGCTGACACTGCACTTAACACAATAACCACGGTTAGACCTCTCTCAGACACTCACACACTCACACACACACATTATATGTATCTAAAAATACTGCATTAAGACTGTCAAACTATCTCACATTTGGCATATTGATTAAATGAAAGAAACGTGTGGCAGACTGCAAAGTGCCTAAAGATACAATGTGTTTAATAAAGTCTGGCTGATGTGTGTCTGTAGACCTGCGACAGGATCAAGCAGTCAGCGGCTGGCACTAAGCGCCGGGTGTTCATCATTGAGACTATGGGCGGGTACTGTGGTTACCTGGCCACCATGTCCGGCCTTGCTGCAGGTGCGGATGCTGCATATATATTTGAGGACAAATTCAGCATCCGGGATTTGGAGGTAAATGTGTGATACCCCTCAGGCTGTGGAGTCGTCTGTGTACATTTTAGCAACTACTCATTTTTTATATTTTCTAATATGAAATATGTTTCTAAACAAGATAAATGTGGAGCACTTGGTGGAGAAAATGAAGACTACGGTTAAGAGGGGCCTGATTCTCAGGTTGGTGTCCATCAGAATTCCTCATTAAAAGGGAGCGGGAGCATTTTTTGACTAAAATATATCCGAGCATCAAAATACGCAGTTTCAGTTCAGTACCAGAGCAGTAGTAAAGAACTTTAATTGTGATCACATTACTTGAATTGTGATCACGTTAAGATACATTTTAAAGAGCAAATATCATGGAAAGGTTTAATGAAATAAAAGAGTCTGATGTTGATCGCAGTATAGCAGTTTAGCCCTGGTGCTGAACTTGTAGCTTTTTTAATGCAGTGCAGGACAGTGCAGCCAATTAGAGCCAGTTATAAGCACAGTAGCATAGTAACATCTTGTTTAATTCTGAAGGTATGAAGAGAGATTGGACAGCAAGAAATAATTTGTATACACACTTATTGGGTTAAAAAAGAAACTCCCCAAAATATTTCTCATTTCTTTTTGTAGAAATGAGAACTGTAATGCCAACTACACAACTGACTTCATCTACAACTTATACTCTGAAGAAGGAAAGGGAGTCTTTGACTGCCGTAAGAATGTCTTGGGACACATGCAGCAGGTGAGAAATAAATACATGGCCTATTGAGATTAAAATCATAATAAGAATTCCCTCCTTTGCTTTGTAAGACTTTCCTAAGCACAGATTTGTACTTTTTCTAGGGCGGTACTCCAACTCCATTTGACAGAAATTTTGCAACTAAGATGGGGGCAAAATCTGTTCTCTGGCTAACTGAGAAGATGAAAGATTGTTACAGACATGGTAAGAGTTATATCTTCAGTATACCTCTGACATATACTATGACTGAACAATGTAATTTTTTATCTTAAAAAAGTGATTACTGCATGGTTTTCTGTGATTAATTGTGATTAATTGCATTATTATACACAAAATTATATAATGAACTCAAAAGTAGAGTATTTTCACTTCTATTTAAAAAGTGCTGTTATATGAAATATAGTGCAGTAACAAGTGCAATAACACTTTGAACAAATAAGGAGCATTTTTACAGCAGTGTTCCCTTTAACACAGTTATACAGTTGCAGTTTAAACATTTCCAGTAAATCCTAACTTAAACATATAATCAAATTAAATATAAAATCAAAGCTATTTGCATTCAAGTTTTATCTAGTTTGTTATAAAAAAACTAATTACTATTAGAATCCAGAGCATGGGGTGCTAAACCATGATAGCAGCTGTAAATATCAAAAAAATATCAGATACATAGTATCTGAATGCAGTTTCATACAATTTCCATTTGGTGTAATGGTCAGGTGTCCAAATACTTTTGTTCATATAGTATATGTATATTAAAAAATTAGCAGAGATGTAGCGCGCTATGTGCTGCATGCACCTACGAGCACAAAAAACAAAAGTAATAAATAAAAAGATGTGTATAAATGTATACATGTATGTATGTATATGTCAGTCTTTTGCTCAGTATTATATGTCTTATTATCTCCTTTGGTTTTGACTATAACAGCACAATATCTCTGCAGGGCGTATTTTTGCCAACAGTCCAGACTCTGCGTGTGTGTTGGGCATGAGGAAGCGCGGACTTGTGTTCCAGCCCATGGCTGAGCTCAAGGATGTAACTGATTTTGAGTAAGTGTTTGCATTTCACTGTCTGTCAAATGCAGTAACAAATAACTAACAGACACACTCACTGAAGAATTTTTTAAAGGGAAATCCACCACATTTTCTAAATAAGTTATTCAGGCTGAAACAGTTAATTGTAAAGGAACTCATAGTGGTGGCAATAGGAACCAGGAGTCACAATTTATACAGCAGAAATAAAGTTGATAACTGTCCAAAATGATGTGATATAGCAATATTTATTTAACAACATACCTCTTTGCCATGAATAGATTTAAAGAAACTATGTTTTTTTAGGCCAAAAGCTTATCCCAGAATTAACATAAAAAAATGCCTCAGGCATCAGCCTGTGCGTTCTGTGAAAAAGCTTTTAGAAACCTTAAACTCTGCAGACGTCTGGTTCCTGTCACCACCAGTGTGAAATATTAAATACGCATGTCTGATAAATTAGTTTATATACTGATGAAACATAAAGTCTCAAACCATTAGCATTAACTACTCAACTAACAATAAACAAAGGTGTAATATTAAATATTTTGTAGCAGAGAGAGACAAAATGTCATGAGAGAGACAAAAGGTCTCAGTGAATGGTTTTGATGTTTACATCTGTCTTGTCAATTTAAATTTATTGTAAAATCTATAAACAAAATAATAAAAATACAATTAAAAAACACCCCTATCACAGTAATGAATTAAGTTGAGTATTTAGCCTGGATTTAAAAGAAACTGATCTAACTTCTGGAGGCATGTTTATTTGTCTTAACCTATTAAAAAACAGCTCTAATAAAAAAACACCCATTCATAAGCAGCTTTTTGTAAAAAAATTTTATTAATTTTCTCAGCTGTGGAACATCACTGTCAACCCCATTTTAACTTATTCTGATGAGGCGATTATGCAGAGATTTTGATAGCCCTGGCACTCTATATACACATGTTCAGATGGGCTTCCATTAGCAGGCACAGTACACCCCCCATCCAGACAAAATCTTATCTCTGGAGCAGATATACCCGTACCATTTAATTATAAAATTACCATCATCAAAAATATTGTAATACAAATTCCACTAAATGGGTCTACTTTGATTCACCTCGCGTCACAGTAGAGCTAATTGTTTGAAAGCATTAATGAGGACAGGAATTTTGCAAATTAATTTAATTCAACACATGATATTTTAGGGAGGGATGTGTAGTAATTTATTGTAAAAGAATTATAATGGAGCAACCCTTACTGATTACATGTTTTTAATGAATTAACAGCGAACAATAAATAGCTTAAAAAAATATCTTTCCTGCTCTCTTTACAGGCACCGTATTCCAAAGACTCAGTGGTGGCTGAAGTTGAGACCTATTCTGAAGATCTTGGCCAAGTACAAGATCAGCCTGGACACCTCAGAGCACACTCATATGGAGCACGTCATCAGCAAAAGAGCTCCTGTCGCCCTGTCTGGAAAAATGAAAGAGTAAAATAAGAACTGAAAAGAGCAAAGAACTAATGTGGAAAACTGAACACACATCAGGTCTCTCATGTCAGTAGTCTTTGCTGGCTGTTGTTTTAATTTTATTGTGAAGTCCAGGGGCGTTAATTGGCATAGACAAACTAGGTGGTGCTGGCAGGGGGTTCTTGGGCACAGATGGGGCACAAACCCCCCTCTCAACCCAACTCTCTCTAGTCAACAAAACTCCAAACCCTTTTAGATGCCAGAATGCCCAGAAGTGCCCAGGTGACAATTCTTGTTGACCTTTTCGTTTGTCAAGTTCTGCACATGCAGGTTCTCTGTTATCAGCGATTTCTGCAAAACATATGTTAAATAAACATATTCCCAAGGCTGAAGTTTTCTCTGTCTCTGCAGAAGTTTTGGGGAAATAGAAAGATACTCTATTAATAAAACAAGAAGGCACTTCAAGATAAGCGTTACAGTGGCACACTAACGCCATGATAAAGTAATTATCCACCTCATATGTAGTGTATAGCAGGTATATTCTGATAAGTCAAATGGTTTGGGAACTATTTAATGCTAGTAAAACAGGTCAAACTATCTATTTAAGCTGTAAGATATTATGTACTCGAAAATATACTCTGAACACTGTATTGCAACAGAGCATTCAGAGCCCATGATATTTAAAGCATGTAACCATTCAGCAATCAAGCTTGCTGATCAGTGTAGTCCTCAATTTAAAATTCATAAGTAATATATTGAGCCACATATCTTACAGTGGTATATTTTACAGAGTCACGTATTTACGGTTTGCCCAGTGTACCGTAGTGGGTGAACCCAATTGCGGACACACATGAAAGAGTTGGTTTAGATCTGAGAACATTCTACAGAGGCGTTCAGATTCCCACCACGACACGCATCATATTTCGTGCTTCGTGTGCGTCACAATACTGGTGAGTTTGAGAAAATGTCTAAAAGTGTTGCCAGGTGTCTTGTTTTGAACAGGAGAACACAGTTTTGAGTTCTGTTGTCTGGTGCCTGATTTGTTGAAGGTGATGAAGTGCCATTGTAGCCCTGCGTTTTTTTCTCATTACCCTGAGTTTAACAGCTATGCTGCTTTGTCTGAGAGGCCTGAAGAGAAGGTGTGAAAAAAGTGGGTCAAAGGCAAATGTGAGTAGTGGTTCACTGCATACTGTCAATTAGACATGTAGAACAGTTTAAAGGAACTGAAACCTCTCAATGTATTTTTATTTACTTAATATTGCTTACTTATATACAATTATGACTACATGTATACACTAAATATACAGGTTATTATATATTTAATTTTGATGATACATGGGTTTATTGTTCTTTCTATTTTTTTCCTTGACAAAAAAAGAAATGAACCACGGTCAGTGTTGAAGACTGACCACTGATCAGTGTGGTGTGGCGAGAGCGCTGGGTGTGCCTGACTAGTGCCTATTGTACCTTATAATATGGTTATAGTGGCTCCAGAATGTATGGTGATTTTACTAAACATTTTGCTACAGCTGCATTTGTGTGGCTCCATACTTGCATCAGGAAATTCAGACATTGCTATTCTTTTCCCAGCTAATCCGTTCCCAGCTGAATTACTTGGACACTGACCTGGTTTTTTGACAATGCTGAAGCAGGAGATAACTCTGTCTTGATTTTTTGTATTCTTCCAAGTGGCTCTGAATGTTAAACTGAAAACGTTACTTTGTCTACTCTCTTTCTTACATCATTCAGTGATTAATTAAACAGTAAAATGCTGCTTTGAATGTGTATGATAGGAGTGTGTCAGTCACTTGCAAATGTATAAAATGTAATACATTGACACACTTACTGTCTTTCAGTTTACACTTTTATGTGCCACAGTTTTTGTTTTACAATAAAATCATGTATGTACTTATTTTATCAGTGATTTGGTGAATATGTCACATAGTATGAGAAAGACTAAACATCGTCCTCACTTTTTCAGGCACTGAAGGCCAGTGCCAGTCCAAAAGCTCCTGCTTGCAGTGTGTAGAGCATGCTGGCTGTGCTTGGTGCAAACAGGTTAGCAGTTCATTCAGAATAATTCAGAATATTTTAATGCATGTTAATGGTAGAAATGTATTTAAAGTATTTTATGGGTCATTTCTATTAGTCCATTCATTAAAAGTTCAAATGATAAAGAGCTACTGTCACCTCCCAATGATGTAAAAATAGAGGTTTTAATTTAACCACAATGTTGTTCAGGGAAGTATGGACTCACTGTTAAAAATTTGGAAACAGCATTTTCAATAAAAAAAAACATGTTGATATGGTTGCATAGAAATGTATCAAATGTAATATGAAATTTTAATAAATCAGCTGAACAAAAGGAAACTTTAAATAACATTGAAAATGCAGAACATGACTAAAAAAAGCTCTATAATGTTAAGTTAAAGTCAAAAATAAAATTAATTTACAAAATTAATCTGTAAATGAAGAGATTAATTTGCAAGTCAAATAATAATACATTATTATTTTATTAATCAGATAATTAGAGTATGCTGTTTATCATTTTGTTAACTTTTTGTGAATAAGGATACAAAGAGTATATTTAAAAACAAACAAAAAAACCCCAAAAAACAATAAAAATATTAAGTGTTATTATTGTTGTGGTTGTTGTTATATTAAAAGGTGTTATATAAAACTTGCTTAAATACTTACAAGAGAAAAACTAAATAAAGAAAAGAAAAGACCAAAACCTAAAACAAAAATATGTAGTTAAATAACTTTAAAACAAACAAGTAAAAATGTGACTAGAAAATAAAAGGAAATAGATATTGGCTGCATTTGACTGATCTTCTATTTCCTGCTTTCTTCAGAAAGATATTGGTTGGGTGACCCCTGACCCCTGAATCTTCGTGTACCTCTCTGACAATCTCTTCCACAAGGTCGGGAGACGGCAGGCCTGCTGGCATTGTGGAAATGCTACTTAAATAACACAGGATTCTGAGAGAAGGCTGAACTGCATGTAAGAGATCCAAAAAAGAGTAAGAGAATAAATAAAATGACTGCATTAATTATTGAACTATTTATTAACAATTAAATCACACAGTCTGCAGTCACATTCTGCCCTTCTGTGCTTTAAGACTATCCTTCAGTTGCCCATCTTTCTGAGGTCCTTTCTAAGAACCATATCAAAATCATATTTGCGATTACTAGAAACGTTGCGGAGAGCTATCAGGTTATTACTCTTATTTTTTATGTGGACGTTTTAAAAAGCTTCCTACATTCTGTATTATATATGTAAATGCCTGAACCTTGCATTAATTCCCCATCCGCTGGTGGGCGTCCTGGAGGATGACTCCAGAAATGCCCTGCAGCTCATCTCTGATGCCTACAATGTGAGTCACAAGTTTTTATCAAACTGCAGGAATAAAAGCAAGGTTGAATCCGTGTAAACTGCATTACAGAAAAATAAACAGCTTCATTTTGACATTAACCATTTAGAAAGTACATGAGATTTTGAGGTTATGGTTCACTGGTTTGAAGAAGGATCTCTAAATCCTTACATGATCTGGTGTCCAAGCAGGACTGGACATTTCCTATAGCTTAGAGTGTGGCACTGGCATTGACAGTTTTGGCCAGAGACAGGGAGAGTGCAGAAACGTAGGCTTCAATCAGCAGGTACACAATATAAATCACTTCTAGAAGTTTCAATCTGTGAGCCGACATAAATTCAGTTAGATTAGTAGTCTTCAGTGTTGTGCAAGTTCACACTTTTTATGAACTAGTTCAAAGTTCAGTTCACACAAGCTCAAAGTGAACTGTTCAC
>JBBKCR010000038.1:22778550-22793625 GCA_037577295.1 Ladigesia roloffi
CTCTCACTTTGTCTGTCTCTCTCCCTCCCTCTGTTTTCTCTCTCTCCCTCCCTACCTTTGTCTGTCTGTCTGTCTCTCTCCCTCTCTGTCCCTCTCTCACTCTCAGTCTGTCACTCTCTCTCACTCTCAGTCTGTCTCTTTCTCTCTCTCTTTCTCTCTCTCTCTCTCTCTCTGTCCCTCTCACTTTGTCTGTCTCTCTCCCTCCCTCTGTTTTCTCTCTCTCCCTCCCTACCTTTGTCTGTCTGTCTGTCTCTTTCCCTCTCTGTCCCTCTCTTTCTCTCTCTATGTCTCTCTGTTCCTCAAACTGTTGGTCATGGAGTTCAGATCTCTTGGCCTGTCAGGAGGAGGTTCTGACTGGGCCAAACGAAAAGCAGCCACCTCTCTCTTTCGTGATAACTGCGTGAGTAATAATGAGGGCATCGAACGATATAACGATGGCCAAGAAAATCTGACAGTCCGCTGCACAGAACCAGTCTTATCGGTGCTTTGGCCATGTGGCCCTTTCACTTCAAACGGGGCAACAGATCTTCTTTCCCCACCTGGGCCACGCCTCCCTCAGCGCCCACCGCCAGTTACAGCCCCAAACTTTTACTGTGGTGCAGAGTACTTCCAAATACCTATTCAATGTGTTCAGATAATATAATTACAAATGTTCATATTTACACACACACACACACACACACACACATATATATATATATGTATATGTATATATATATATATTAGGGGTGGAGCCGAACCTGAATACGGTATTTGCAAAGGCACAAAAAACGAGTTTTTTACGAATACAATGTTCAGACAAATAATTACCACCCCCCTGGGCACACGCTCGCATTCGGGAGTAGATACTCTAAAAAAATTATTAACATTTCTTCATATTATATAGCCTATGGTCACAAAGCATGATAGGTTAAAGTGTAGGATGCTACTATATTATGCATGTGTTTGCTGGCTAAATTAAAAATAAATATATTATTGTACACTCCCCGCTCGTCTTCACATGTATAAACATAGAAAATCATGGTTTACTACTGTAATAATGTTGTATTAAAAAAAATGCACAATAAGAATGAGAATCTTCAGGTCACTGAGCATTCTATATATTTATCATGCAGAATGTAATATAAGGATATTATTGTGCGTAATTTTTTTGGTGGTGGAGGGGTCCATGAAGGGGTTGAGTGGGGTGTGGCAGTGGGGGGTGTTGGTGTGGGGGGGGTCAGTTCAGCACATGCCTCTCAAATGGTCTGTGAACAGTCCTGATATGTATATTGTATATTGTGTATGGCTTATTCTATTGTTTTTTGCTGCACTTTCTATCATTCTGTCCATAACAACTTTGTAAATACATAAAGTAAAGTTTACTTCTATGTAAACTGACCTTTTGGATAGAAGTTCAGATTGTTGAGTTTCCATTAAGTTAAACCATAATTTGACCAAAGCTGACCATAATAAACACAGCAGCTATAACAAATTTTAAACTTCCTTGTACATAATTTAACTTTTTTTTTACAGTATTATATCGCATTCCTCTCAATTTGTAACGACTGAAAAATCACATTTTGATATTACACCAACTTAGACTGTAAAAAGTCAGAGGACACAGATTTCAGTTTTCTTTCCAATCAAATTCCAGCTTTATCATTCAATCATTGGAATGAGTGTGAGGAAAAGAAGCCAGGTCCTGCGGGCAGAGTTTAAAAGAACTTGTTTTATGTTAACAGATATTACAGAACTCCATATAAATATATGTTTTAAATGTGCCATCTTTTGAGCCAAGGCTAGAGCTGCAATGGCCAAGTTGAAACTTTTATTATACACATTTATAGCTTAGGAATAACCCAGCTTTCTCTGTAGTCTGAATAGATATTGAATAATAAGGCTCAGGTTGTAATATACCTGGAATCTGAGTGATGACTGGGTCTCCAGGTTTATTATAAGGCTGTAAGTAATAGATTTAAATGTGCCTGATAGTTATTTATTACAGGGTGATCCAGTTTTATCTGCGATGGGGCCAGTGCGTCTGCAGGTTTTCATCCCAAGGAAGCAGAACACCCGATCAGCTGTTTAAAGTGGGAGGCCGTGATGACACACATGTGCGACTTATAAAGCATCTTTCTATGCAATTGTTGCCTTCCAGCAATTTTTATTTACATTTGGGGTTGTTACCGTATTTCTAACTGAATTTGCTTCACATCCTTTTTTCTAACCTTTATGGATGTGAACTCAAAGATTAAGATCTGACCTGATCTCTGATTTCTGATTTCAGATCTGGAGAAATATTCCATTCTTCAAATCAAATACAAAAAGCTATAGAAACACACTTTGAGGTATATATATAAATATATATATATTTCATATTCATTTTACTCTTTAACTTTGTTACGTTTGCTATTTTGCTGAGTGACTTGTCTTCTCTCGTCTATCAAATTTCATGGCAATGTTGTACTTGTGCTAATTTCAAGTTAGAGCCCAAAACCTGTTGCATTCGCTTCATGTTCGCTTTGAAGCACTGCATTTTGTGTTAGGCATCTGTGTTATTGTTCTTTCCGAGTGATCTGGGATGCTAATATAAGTTACGGGAGGTTTTTGAGAAAATCTATTGTCATTGATGAAGATTTTGTTTTGTAGACTTTAAACATTACAAGAGAACTAATTTCTCTTTTTAAGACCAGGCCTGAGACCAAGAGAGGGGAAAGAGGAGTGATCCTACTTGTTTGGAGTGAATATCTGCAGTCATGTTGCCCCTTTGTGGAAAAGACTAGACCCATAAAAGAAAACAATATCATTTGTGTTCAGAAATATTATGAAATGCTTGGTGTTCCCAAACTTTTGACACTCTGTGAACACACCCAGTGCTTATAAGATCAGTATTGCCCTGGTGGAATGTATGCCTCGGCAGACTGTGTTGATACTGGCTGGCGATCAACCGTAATAAAATGAGAGAGAGACTGCGCATGCGTCAGGTGCCCTCTACTTCTGGAGTATCAGACTTTTTAAAATCAGCTCCAGTTCTACAGCAGATGTTTGCATTATTGTTTACCATCTGTTGCAATAATAGAGACGATATTACAGCCAGTAAAGGAATGCCAGTGGCACAGGGATGACTTATGATCTGATGTTCACTTAAAAAATTTACACTCTCATAGTAGGGAGAGTGGGGAGGACTATGAAACGTTTTATCTCTGCCTCTAGAACTGCTGGCCGTTTGTGATCTATATTTTAAACTCATACATCTGTTTAATGCTGAAACAAAGGTGCAAAATATGGGCCACCTCAGGGGTTGCAGGACACTTTGATTGATACGTAAGACACCCGAAAATCCTCAACAGCAAAATTTAGGTGGTGGTGATGTGTGGGGTCTCCTATAAAAACAATCGTTAGAATAAGTGTTAATTTGAGTTGACTTGCTCTGTTTCCTCCAAAAATAATATAATTTGGTTTGGTCTGTGCACAGACCCTCAGAAAAGTATTTTATTTGTTTCAAACATCCTCATTTGCCCCCACTGCCCATGAAACACCCCAAAAAGCCTTAGGGGGGCCACAAGAAAATTTTCAAAACAGAGTAATGCCCAATGGTTAAAATGAACATTAGCTTTAGTTAAAACCTAAAAACTGTTTTCGCATCCCCCTCAAAATGTTGTTTTATGTCTTACATCCTCAATGACCCTGCCTCGTTGACAGATATTTTACTGTATTTTGACTGTTGTCAGCCATGCTCGGGCCCTGACTGACTTATTACAAATCCATTAGAATGCAAGTAGACAGAAGTATGCATATTGAGAAATGGCTCATGTTCTGCCACAAACATCTCTTCAGCAAGTAAATAATGCTGAGATGAGGAATGGGCTGTTAGTTAAATCACACAGCAAGCTGGCATGCAGCCTGCATGGACCCATTAGAGCACACACCCCGGGCTGACTGCTAGGAGTTGCTGAAGTAAAACTGGGTTTTTGGTTTTACAAGTTTCATCCTGCAATAGATTTCCCTTCGGTTCCACATTATAAATGGACAATAAGACCTCAAGCCATGATGCCGATATTTCATCTTTCTCCTCCTGATGAATCGTGTTAGACCCAGGGCTGTAGATCTCTTGATAAGACATAAGGGAGGATGTGAGGCCTGTCAGTACTGTGGACTGAGGGTGTTGCATTGTTCAGACCGTAAGGCATGACCACATGGCGAAAATGGCCCGAGCAAAATACGAGCCATCTGACATGACCCCAGCAATAACACCCCATTAACTGTCCACGCCTGCAGCTCTGACTCACCATAATAAGCTAATCCATGTTATCTGATTGACAAATGCCTCAAATCTGTCATTATTGGCGGAGCCCGGGGAATGCTGTAATGGGTAGCCGGATGAGAGGAAAACACAGGAGTGCAGTACAAAGTAGTTTAATGGAGCAAATGTCCACATAGCTCACAGAAAGTAGCGTCAGAGTGCAGCGATTCATGCATAATTTGTCATGGCTTGCGTCTTGGAGAGCTGAGAGCGCTTGGCTCGGGCCCTGCCAGTTGAACGAGGTCTCAGGCTGATAAATGAACGCAGGTGGCTCATGCTCAATATCTCCAGTTCAGTTTGGCTTCACCGCAGCAGGCTGTTCAGTGTCGGATCAGTTAGGCGAGTGAATCAACTTCCCCCTAAAAAATACAGAAAAACAATGCAGCCATTTAAAGGAAAGCTTTTGAAAAATCTTCTCTTCATACAATCCATGTGGGTTTGCACCGCTTGGTGGGAATGAGGTAAAGGCTCACAGGCTTTCGATGTTTACATGCCAAACGCAGTTAGAGGAGTGTTTATTTCATCTATACATCCATCCATTTCCAGAAATGAAACTAAACTCTGGAATTCTGGGACTGTTGGACATCCTGTCAAGCCTTCATTTTCAAAAGTCAGGAAAATGAGGCTTGAACATCACATACATGTCAAAATTGGCCAAATAGAAAAAAAACTAACCTGGCATGTGTGAGACTGATATTTAGTGAAGTGTATTTAGAGTGTGCTTTACAGGGGAAAAAAAAAGATTTTTGTAAGCTTAAAAATAAAAGGAGGTACTAAAAAGCATAAAAGAAGATTCAAAGTGTGATGGAAGCACAGATATTTAAAAGAAGGCAGAGGAGAATAATGCATTTGTTAGATACTCTCTCTCTCTCTGTCTCCAGTTGGATAGGATGGTCCTCCCTCTCCCCATGTTGATCAGAGTCCAATAAAAAGAGAAGAACCTGTTTCCAGCTGGAAGGTCTCACAGAGTATATTCTGTTACAGAGCAACTAAAGAATTACCTTCTTCACCTTAAAATTGATCCCTCTGCATCTCCTGGGCATGTGTTTACCTCCTGTGACCCACAGATGGAGGGAGCAGGCCACGAGCGATCCTCGGTTACGGAGAATATTCCTAACAGGGAAGATGGAGGAAAGCACCCAGCATTCGTGAAGCTCTCTGTATTCAGAATGAAATTGCAGGGAAGAAATTGGCATGTGAGTTTCACACATTACTACTTTAACTGATTTAATAAATTTTTGGATGCAATACTCATGGACATGGGTCTGATTAAATTTTTGATTATATTTACAGTACAGGCCAACAGTTTGGACAAACCTTCTCATTCAATGTGTTTTCTTTATTTTCATGACCATTTACATTGGTAGATTCTCACTTAAGGTATCAAAACTATGAATGAACACATGTGGAGTTATTTACTTGAAATAACTGAAAACATGTTTTATATTTTAGTTTCTTCACCCTTTGCTCTGATTACTGCTTTGCAACATCTGGGAACTCCTTCAAGACTGTTGGAAAACCATTTCAGGTGACGACCCCTTGAAGCTCATCCAGAGAATGCCAAGAGTGTGCAAAGTAGTAATCAGAGCAAAGGGTGAAGAAGCTAGAATATAAAACATGTTTTCAGTTATTTCACCTTTTTCTTGAGTAAATAACTCCACATGTGTTCATTCATAGTTTTAATAATCTATAAATGATCATGAAAATAAAGAAAACACATTGAATGAGAAGGTGGTGTGTCCAAACTTTTAGCCTGTACTCTATGAGCAGCCATGGAAAGAAAGACTCGCATCATTGTTTTTTCTGGTTATTGCTTTTGTAATTTGTGGGAGTGTGTCTATAAGGAATCAAGATTCAAACAAATTTGTTAGCTCGAGTACACAGAGGGTTGAAACAGTGTTCTCTGAAGCAAACTCTGAAGCTTTTCTTTTATACACTCGAACAAAATTCCAAACAAACAGAAAAATTCAAAATTATACATATAAATCATTTCTTACCGGGGAAACGTTAAACTACGCGCTTCCATTATTTTACACCTGCAACAATCACAACAGTGATGTTAGGAGCAGAGTGTGCGTGTTCCATCTATCAGAAACAGGTTCAGGTGTGAAGCTACTCTACACACACACTGCTGTACTCACAACACACACACACACACACACACACACACACGCACACGCACACACACACACACTCACACACACACACACTACTGCACTCAAAACACATAGGGAGGTGTTTCTTATTTTTTACACAGCTCACACTGTGATAGTTCAGAATTGAATAGACACCTGTGCACACACACACACACACACACACACACACACAGCCGCAAACTGTACAAAGTTTGCTTGCATCAGGGCTGGATTTGGTGGGGTGTTGGCTCCTAAAAACACTCGGCATCCCTGAGAGCGCCACAGCCAGTTTATTGCAGCTGCTCCAGCGTCCAACTGCTCCCAGTTCAGACATCAGATTGCTGAGGTGCGTCTCTCTAATCCCACAGCAGCGTGGATGCAGGAAAGAGAGCCCCGGGGCAGCCTGTGGGCCGGAAACGACCATTAACCAGAAGCTTTAGGGCTCAGCAGAGCTCCTCGAGACTCATTGCTGTCAATCATCCAATGTTTAAGGTGAATTAGAATTAAAAGAGCCAGCGGACAGTGAGTTCTCATTGGGAACAGGTTTGCAGTGTTGGAAAGCATGTCAGAACCATAAGTTAAGGGAATGACCATATTAGGTTCTCCCATAGGTACACAGACAGCTTTGACTTAGTTTTGACTACATTTACGCAAGCATGTCTCATCTTCATAAGCAAATTCAGCAGTTTAAGGATAAATAAATGTCTTAAATTTGTTTAAAAAGATGTAATTTCATATTTTATACAAATCATGATTCCCGAAGAGTACTTGGCTCTGGTTTGAACACGTCTTCACTGTTTAGAAAGTGTTCAGATTGAAGATATAGATCTTACTGCTGATTTGAGTAAATCTCGAGTTCTTGGGTTTGAATCTGAGCAGCGCCTCATTTAAAATACCTTTGGGGCAGCTTGTGTCCTCGGGGTTAGGGTGTTGAGTCTGCATTTGGGGTACCCTTGAGCAAGGTACCATCCCAATACACTGCTCCCCAGACACTATGCCCCTGACTGCCTGCTGCTTCCCTCAAGTGATTGGTTTAAGGGAGATGTTCTCACTGTTCTCACTGTATTTTGTGCTATGGTGTGTTCAGTGTGACTACAAGGACAAATGCTCTTTACTTTTACCTCATTGGCTGATTCGTCTGCTGCTCATTTCCAGCTGATTTTCTCTCATATATTTATTAACTTGCAGGTTTTGCCGTTCTTCAGAAATCGTCTTTTTCTCGCCATAGTTCCTTCACTGAAACAGGCAATGTTTCCACTGCAGAGGATGGAATGCTCCTCTTATACTCCTGAGAAAGTGGAGCTGCTTTATGATGTCACCACATCCCGACTGTTTGCTCGGCTCGCTGTGTTTCCTTTCACAGCTGACCAGGGCGTAAAGGTTCAGTTGGACCGTAAGAACGTTTTCTCCACACATGCAGCAGCACTGATTGCAACAGGATGTTTTTGCCACAGCAAGTGAGATGATTTAACGGCTTAATTAAGTCATTCGTCGTCTCGCCTAGAAAACCAACAAACAAGCCATTAACTTAGATTTTATTTGAGCGTAATTAAGCCATGAAGTGCGCTGTGCTCGACAGCGTGACTGATTTGGATGTTTAATTGATCTGTTTACTTTTGGGGAATAACTGCACTTAATTATTGTGCCCTGCTTTCGGGGGCCAAGGACTCAGACAGCAGTTCCAATGATTTCTGGGAAAATTCTGCATGTGTCACTTTAAACATATGTCCAGTTTCGTCATGTTAAATAACATGGAGCTCCTAGCTGGGAAGTTGAAGGAAGACATGTTCTTACACCGAGACATATGAAGCCCCACCACATCTTACCATAACTACCCAGAGAGTGTAAGGACAGTTAAACTGAGTAATAGGGAGAGGGAGGACCACCTTCCCTCCAGAGAGAGAGAGGACAGTTATACTGAGTGATGGGGAGAAGGAGGACCACCTTACCCCCCCAGAGAGAGCAAGGACAGTCATACTGAGTGATAGGGAGAAGGAGGACCACCACACCCCATACCCCCAGAGAGTGCAAGGACAGTCATACTGAGTGATAGGGAGAAGGAGGACCACCTTACCCCCCCAGAGAGAGCAAGGACAGTTATACTGAGTGATAGGGGACAGGGAGGACCGCAGGATCTGTTCAGTCAAATATATTTTGCTCTTTGTTGTTCTAAAGATGAAGCTTTGTTGCAAATCAAACTGTAAGGTGGGGTCTGATATCATGATTTTTTATTACACCTTGTCCACATTAATCCTAAGTGCTGAGGGTGTTTTTCTTTTTGGCTTGTTTGTCATGGGAAGCTGCCTTTTGCCAAGTTTTGGTCCTGATGATCAAAGCTTGGCTTCCAATCTGGGATTTCAAAATGTGCTACAGATGAGGACTCTTTCGCTGCCTCTCGTATGTGGGTCGAGAGATTTGATTTCTTTGCCTCTGAAAATGCCTGAGAGCATCCCTTATGAGGGAATGACCTAACCGCCCGGCCGGCACTCTGGCAGTTGAAGGAGAGCCTCATTTGGGATTAGGAGAGGCGCAAGGGTGGTTTAATGGTGTGTAATGTCTGTTCTGTCTCCAGCAGACCTGTGATGTGAGTCATGCCATCCCGGCTCGTGCGAGACAGCCAATGAGCTGCCAGCTTGCAGACAGAAAACACAAATTCTCTCTCTTTGCATAGAGAGCCTATTGCGGCAGTTGTTCAAGACTGACACCAGGAAAATGTGACACCGTGGGGTACCAGCCTGCATTATTTTTGCAATGCTACGTCCGCTCCACTCTCTGTCTGAATGTTCGTTCTGTCTCGACTGTTGAGCTAACAGTGTAAAACAAGCAACAGGTGCTGCATAACATCATTATCTCAGAACAAACTTTCCACACCAGCTTCACAGTGTCGGGATTCATTACAGAGGTCACGGTTGAATGGTGACTCAGGCAGTTGGAGAAAACAGGAGGTAAAGTATAGCAAGTAATGGCTGCTTTATAAACCAAACCCATGTTTTGATTTTGCTGATTGACCTGCTGAAGTGCTTTAAACAGAGGGAACCTTCAGGGTCTACGAGGCCTTCAGAGAGGCTTTCTGTATTCTAGGAACTCTGGCAGCTTTTCTTTTTAAAACTCCGCCAGAATTGTGGTCATACAGTTATTTAAGTGTTTAAGTCCTGCTGAAATGAAAGGGTGAAAGATCAATGGTAAACTGGTCCAATTTGATTCAAGATTTAAGATTCAAAGTGTTTATTATCATATGTACAGAAATGGGCTTTGTCTGTGTAACAAAATTCTTTCTTTGCTGTCCAAAATCAAATGCCGAGTTTGGTTAAGAGTTAAAAAAAAAAAAAAAAAAAACCCAGCTGGCATTCGACCGACCTTAAAAGTTTAAATGTGGTTGAAATAATGCCAGTTTATGAAAAAACTTTGAATACCAAAAGGTTGAAATGGTGTTGTTAACTAACGATGGATTCAACATAGAAATGTAAATAAAATTTGAGTTGTACGTCAAATCAACGTTGGAATGACGTTGCTATTTCAACGTTGATTAGATTTGCAAAATCGAAACAAAATCCAACGGTTATCCAACACTGACACCTGACGCACCTGACGTTGATTCAACGCAGACTCTACGTTAAAATGCCAACTGGGCAGTCTCTCCCATTTGATCTTAAGGAGCTTACACATTAGTCCTTACACAGTAGCCTCACCGACTGTGGACCAGTTGTTTAAGCAGGTTTTATCCAGTTCTAGACACAGAGCTTTAATGCAAGCATGCCTGTCATTCCTGGGTATATCACTGACTGTATAGCTGCAGTTTAAGAAGGTTTGCACCAGTTCTAGATAAGTTACTGACTGTAGAGCCATAGTGTAAGCAGGTTATGGTCAACCTCAGATATGTCCATGACTACAGAGCCACAGCATAAGCAGGTTTCAGTCAGATCTAAATACCTCACAAACTATTGAGCTGTGGGGTAAGAAAATTCTAGATATGTTACGTTCTGTAGAGCTGGAGTTTGAATCTATATATTCCTTAGCTGTTTTGATGCAGGTCAAGATGCATCTAAAATAGGGGAAAATAAAGGACTTAGTACCGAAAGAGTGGCAGTAAAACTTTAAACTGTGTGCTAATGCCTGTTACAGCTTCATGGGAAAACATGAATGTCCTTTAACAACAAGAATCTGGCTGTTACCAGGAACTCCTAAAAAAATCTGAAATGCTATAGATTTGAGGCGAGGCATGTGACCATCTTTAATAGGTGTAACAGTTTAGGTGATGTGCAACACTTTGCAAAGCATTTATTGACCAAGCTGCTCGGTGATATAAGCTAAGTTGTGCATCTGGTCCCTTTATACCCACCCACTTATGAATTAATCCAAACTCAGATGTTACTTGTTAGACTTAGTCCTAATGCAAACTAGATGATGCATTGCTTCCACACTTCCTCATGAATGTGGTGTAAATCAGTTTAAGCTCCCTAAGGCCAAATAAGCCTGCCATAATCAGCAACAGAACCTGAGTAGGAGCTTCATGTTGTCCTGTAGACTGAGACATCGAATTGGAAACCCCGAAGTAAAATTTGTGGCTCTTCTGGAAGACAATGATCTTGCTCACTTTGTTCGGAGCTGGGTCGGAGATTGAGGGGATCCATTCTCTATTAATTCTGAGCTTGGCCCGAGTCAGTGTTTAGAAACATAATGCTGATGATGCTGTCTTGTCCTCCACATCTGTCCTGCTGGTCCGTAGCATGGAATATGGCTACGTAGCCAAAGACAACATTTTACAGTTCTAGCAGAACACGAGAAGGTATTTAGTCGACAGAAAAGAAGACAATAGCAACTTTATCCCTGGGAGGAAAACAGGGCTTTGGCTTTTAATGTTTTCGCAAAAACGAATCCAGACATTTGGAGAACATTCACCCCGCATTTCCTTTCAGATTGTGGTCTCAGAATGGACCCATCGGAACAGCTTCATTGGGGGACATGGAGCAAAAAATGCACTTTGGCAGTCGGTCTCACCACGAGGACACTGCACTGGACTTTCTCATAGAGACACCGGTTTGCGTAATGTTTTACAGTGACAGTTTCTGGAGAGGAGAAATAAAACAAAAAGACTTGCTATTTGGACGGTAAAAGCAGGATGTTCCATATGCGCAACATATTATCCGCCGTAAACATGGTTGATTTAGGACTATTGTCAAGTGAGATTCTGGGACGTGATATGTTGTGCTGATCGCTGCCTTTAGCTTGGATGTGCTTCGGGTATAGAATTGTAAAGAAAACAAGAGGTTGCGAAGCTCATTGTGAAACTGATGTACATTTCCTGCATGGGGGAAGCCAGCCTATTCTCTCTTCATGCTCCATATTTTATTCCATATAGAACTGCGTCCAAAACAAACACACACACTCATTTCTTGTTTCCAGCATTTCAGTATCTGAGCGAATTCAAGTGTACCAAAGCTTGGTAATTTGTTGCACACAATGATCTCTAAGTTAATTTTAATTAATTCAAATTTACTCAACTTGGATGGCAGCCAGAGAACAGCGCTCCGAATGCACAAGCATCTGGAGGTTCTCACCAAGAGGGCAGCCAGGGCTCTTGGGGTCCAGTTTGGCAGGCAGGACCTCAGGCGTCACAGCACTCACCGAGTTTCACACATTACCTGATGATCTCCCCAGACTGTGGATCATTACACCACTCACACGTGAAGGGCTTCAGGGAGCTTCCAGGTGCTGGCAGACTGTCCTTGCCGGCATTTGCACCGCAACCACAAACGTCCTTAGACGGCATTGCAATGGTCCCAGGTGGCAAGGGGGAACTGAGAAGTGGGATTGAAGCAATTATGTCAGAGGCCTGTGGATCTGGCAGAGAACCGTGAGCTCACAAGACTCCTTTGACTATGGAGGATGTTTAGATTTCAGCAGCCTAGTTGAACGGTATTCAAGAGGAGCCACCTGTTGGAAATCTGATTCACCTCAAAGCAATTCAGTCCGTTAAGTCATAGTACAAGCGTGCACAGCCTTCGCAGTACATCTGTACTTAACCCGTTCCTTAGTCAAACTTCGGAACTTTTCGGGGCGTGGACACAGAGATGCCTGTTGCCTCTGTGTTTGTGGAAACATCTGAAGGAACGCTTCTACGTCCTGCTGGTCTCCGGAGAGGTTGGAAGTAAACTTAAAGAAAAATAGCTGCATCTGCGGAGTCCATTAATGGCTTAACACCTGCAAAGACAATGCAGTCTCTATTATTAGTCCCACCAAATGTAATGTGATCTGGCAATCCAGGGGCCCCTGCTCCGAGTATAACTCATGTTTAACATCTATTGCCATGAGTTATGTGGCTTGTGTTGTGTCTTTTGAAATGCTGGAGGTCAGTTTATGTTGGCCACGATGCGGAGGGTTGCTCGGAGGAGAACTTGCGTCTGGAAATGACATCAGCACCCTGTGGGGAGACTAACCTTGGTATTCCAGCATGTTCTTTAAAATTCCAAATGTATCTTCTTGTTTTCAGGTCGATGAGGAGAATGCCCTATTCAAAATTATGGACAACGCACCACACCATGGCAAGCTATGGGAACTTGTTTGAGACAGCACTTGGAAGAAGGGATGTGGAATTCTCCTTGATGTCGCTCCCTTATGTTAATAAAGCCCTCAGGGAGTCTCCACTGGAGCAAGCCAGCTCTCAAATGGGGACAAACTATGAGGATGATACCCTAGAAAGCTGCGGCGGCCTTTTATCTGCCATGGCCTCAGTTTAAGCAAACATCCGACAGTTTTAGCGACTGCCCAGGGTGCGACGATAACCCCTGGCTGGGAACTGGGCACCAGTTCACATATAAAAGGGACAAAACGCAGAGGGAACAAACAATCGGAGGCGAGCCAGGCAGGGTGAACAGGACTTGTCGAGCAAAATGTGGAGGAGAAGCACTTCCAGTTCCCATTGGGGGCCTCTTTTTCACACATGACGCTAATGTACTTCCTCCTCGCACCACTACCATTGTTCAGGCCTTTCATCTGTCAGCTCTGGCTTTTTCCGGTGATCTTTGCTCTGCGTTCCTCGAGGCAAATCACCGTTCCTCTGCCGCTTCTTTGATCTCCGAGTCCAAAATGAGAGGCTGCGCAGAGCTTGTCAAGTGTTTGCGATTTGGCTAATGAGCCGCATTAATATTGCAAATAAAAAGCAGTTGAGACGGAGCAGCCACATTTGTTATAAATACTCTTGCAAATTGAAATGTTAAAAGGGTTATTGGATAATTTCCGCAGAGCCTAAATCTTCACCCCTCTTTTTCTCCCCACCATGCCTTTGTTTATGATATATTGCGCCAATGCATTGGGGATGCAATGTTGGGAGGAAATCAAACACAGCTCTCCCACAACATGCCGGGTTCTGATTCCATGCTAAGAGGATGTAAATGATGAATGTGCTGTGCATCATATGAGGGTTACAGCTGCCTGAGTTCTCCTGCAAGTGGGGCTTTCTATCCATCTCCATCTGACTTCACCTCCATCCTATATATCATTTCTGAAGGTCTCCTTCTGAGGGAAGGAGAATGAAGGAGCTCGGTGTAGTTTGAATGTGGATGCTGGTACAGCCATTTTGTTGGTGATCTTTTATTTTAGCAGTCCTGTGGCTCACATTCATCCATCTGTCCAAACCAGGGTTGGGGGTGATGGAGCCTATTCCAATACTCAGATCCCAGTGCCCAGTAGACACAGACACACACACACATGCAAGGGCAGTTTAGCATCTCAGTTCCACCTGGTGAGATCCTGGTGGAGAACATGCACACAGAACCCTTACCCAGAACCCAGAAACTTCTCACTGTGAGGCAACAGAGCTTTCCACTGCACCAATATTTTAATATAATATATCTGTGTGATCTGAAAAGGTTCTGGTTGTTCCTCTCTGTGTTAGAGGGGGTTCTTGTGGTTCCTTTCTCTATGACAGGGGTGGCCAACTGAACCGGTCTGAAGGCCATAGTCCAGCAAGTTTTGCTGATTTCCCTCCTCAGAATCACCTGATTTAACTTGCCAGTTAATTTTCAGGTTTAGTGAATGTGTTTGATGAGGACTACCATCCCATCCCTATTCTATGATCTGAAAGTGTTCTGGTGGTTCCTCTCCTTGTGACCTGAGAAGGTCCTTTTGCAGGATTGACACCACCTCTGGTAGAATCTTATTCTGATAGCAATCCTTAATATAAGTCTGGGTTTACTGGCATGAGGGAAAATGTTTTCTTTTGAACTGCAAAGCTCCCACATATGTCTGCATAAGTGTCTGCCAAATGGCATACATGTAAATTACTTAACCACCTGGGCTGGACTGAAAACACACCTATTTCACCTCCTGAATATTCCATGTGTGTACAATGTATTTATTTTAACTGTGAAAATATGCTTCTTTTAACTCACAGTGAGTATAACATGGTTGTGTAATACTGTGATAAATGGCTGCTGTAATAATGTACGTTTGAATTTTTGAATTAATAAAGTACTAGTATCAATCGAATTAAAGTAAAGTATCAATCTAACTCTCCATTCATCCATCTTTCTCTCTCTATCTCTCCCTCTCTCTCTCCCTGTCTGCCTATCTCTCTATTCATCCATCTATCTATCTATCTATCTATCTATCTATCTATCTATCTATCTATCTATCTATCTATCTATCTATCTATCT
>JBBKCR010000038.1:22793725-22815374 GCA_037577295.1 Ladigesia roloffi
ATAAAGCGCCCCCGGAAAAAGGCACTGCAAGACCTCCCCCACCCCCCCCCCCAAACACACACACACACACACACACACACACAAACCCTCCACCTCCCCAGGAGTGTGTTTTCTTTGCATTTAGTTTTATCTGCTCTACTTCTGGTCACATGTTATATTGCCTAATTGTGGATGAATGACAGACCTGGCCAGTTGTTATAAACACGTCTTCCTATTTGTAGGTAGAGCTTTGATTAGAACCAGGAACCTGTGTGTAATTTTCTTTTATAGGCAGGACACGGGATACGTGAAGCCGTATTTCTTGTGATTTCTTCACTTCATGGAAGTTTCAGTGCCCCAAAGCTGCACTGTGATATTGGTTTTGGGTTTTATCCTCTAGAGTTTCCTAACCCAGACGGACATGGGCATGGGTTTGGTGCTCGCTGAATCGTCCCAAATTCTATTTCTAATCATAAATATATACACCCCCACTGCACTGAATGTTTTTACCCACACTTTTACATCAGGAGTGTCTGGTTTAAAAGTCCCCACCCGGTGATGTCAGCAGAAGTACTGCTGCCATCTGTTTCTTCCTTCCTCTGAAGAAAAGAATGGAGATATCACCATCGGTGAATGCACTAAAATAGGCCAAAGCATTAGAAAGGGGTCCTAGTGAGACAAAGACATTAGATAATTTAGTTATGTTCTTTATTTAATAAGGCACAGAGGCAAGATAATGAAGTCACAGCTACTGCTTAGTGAGGTGCTAGTCTTGATTTAGTAATTAGGATATATAAGTGGTGATGATTAAAATGATGTCCAGTATGGTGCATAAGGGAGATTGTGCTACTCAAGTCGTGGCCACGGCTTAGTAAGATGTAGGAATGAGATAATGAAGTAATGGCCATGGCTTATTAAGGTGTAGGACCAAGATAATTAAGTCATGGCCTTGACTTAGTAAGTTGTAGGAACGAGATAATTTATTTTATAGGCATTGAAGTTGTTATCTTAACTCACGGTCGCAACTTAGCAAGACAATTAAATGGTGATGGGTTATATTCATGGCTTAATGAGACAAAGGTATGTGATAAAGCCATGGCCTTGATTTAATAATGAATTGGGATAATAAAAAAGAGTTATTAAAAGGTATAGCCAGTAAGGTGGGGGAATTGGATAATTATGTAAAGGTCAAGATAGCAAGGATGTATATAAACTGTGCCCTATTGGTGGCATTGAATCCCTCCCCCACCCAAAAGCATGTATGTGTGAGGGTAGTTAATAAATATAGCTCCACCTCTGCACAGTGGTGGTTCTAGACCAAAATTACCGTTAGGGCCTGGGTGGGGCTGGTGTGTTTTTAAGGGGGTACATATAAACATTGTGCAATCTTTACCACAGGGTGGTGGGTGGGGGTGTCAGCAGGCATGTGTAGCTCTTTAAGTTGTCCGTCTAGAACACACCTAGCGTTAGTTCGGTTCTTCGAGCCTACGCAAATCGGTAATACATTTCTATTTAAATCTTTGGCTGTTCAGTGCAGGGGCCATAAGGGGGGCAATTCTATGGTGGCCCTGGCCCACGTCTAGAACCGTCTATGCCACCACACGTCCTCAACCCAGCGCCTGCTGCTGGTGTTGCTGCGATCCTCGGTGCAGGCCATGCTTCTCAGCACATTGTTCAAACTGTTTACGAAACCCGAGCCACGCTCTAATCCTGCTGGATCAGGGTTTTTTGCGGAGGAGGCTCGGCTCGGCCCAGCTCGCCAAGAGATAGCTGTGGGAAGAAAATACCCCAAATGTTCCTTTCATCGAGTCTGGTAGGGGCGTCCACAGACGAAAGCGTGGTCCTGCCTCCCGCCTCGACCCCAGAGCTCCACTGTCTGCATGTCGTGTGTTTATTTGACTTCGAGCTCTCCAAATTTTTGTTCACTCTGTACCACAGATGTGTCAGACAACACATCTCCAGACCAGGCCTGGGGGGAGGATTGGGAGGGCTTCCTATCAAGGAGATTTAGTCCCTCTATTCTTTGACTCTCATCTTTCAGCCTCTCATCGCCCCCCGCCTCACCTTTTGTTCTTTTGGAGAGAAATCAAGCATCAAAAATTCGGCCCGTTGCCATGCAGATGCTCATTTGTCTGTTTCAGGGCAAATAGCTGTGACTCATTTGCCACATTTGCAGTATTAGTAATAAATGTCCTGTTGAATGACGCTGTGTGTGTGTAGGTGTATTACTATGGTATCAAGTGCCCTGCCCTGCTATTAAAACACCCACTATTAGTGTCCATGGAGAAAGTTTAAATACCATACAGAGTAAATAATTAATTTGAATGTTCTCATTACCCAAATAATATGTTCCACATAACATCTGTGCGCTGCCTGTCAGTCTCTGGTAATGAAGCGAGCTGCTCTGAAAGGAGCCATGAGCCGTGCCTGAATTCGCTGTGCAAATTAGGCATGACTTGGATGCAGATCAGGCAGCCTCGTAAAAACAGCAGCACCAAACAAGTCACCAAAAATGGCCCTAATTATTCCCCTAGGTGTCAATGAAATAAAAACATGTGAACACCCCCTTTTAAAAAGGCCCCAACCACCTCATTCCCACTCTTTCCCAATCTCTAAATGCTAACTACATGCTAACAAGAACAACGTGTTGGAACGAAAAACAATGTATATAATATTTATTGCTGGGATTCTTTTTAAGTTGTTTTTTTGCTCTGTATTTGTAGTCTGAGGTTCCTAACTGGCATATTAGTTAGGTTTTCTGTGTTTCATTTGTGAAGGAACTGGAAATGCTTGAATTTGAGATTAGTCTTTCATTACAAGCCTGTTAGCCTGTTAGCAGCATATCTTCAGATCCAGAAAATATAAAGTGTAAAGCAGGTAAAAGGAGTTAGGGTTAGGGTAACTTCTTCCTCCAGCTGCTCTTTATGGGTGTATTTTAACTCCAACAGCTGGATTTTCTCAAGCAGTGATGATGAACTTCATTCATATGCTTCTCTGAAGCAGCACTTTCTTTCCTGCTTTATTCTCCTGACATTTCTGTTCTCATAAGTTTAACTCAACCGAATTGACGGAAGTCTCCGGAACATCTCAGAGACATTTAAAGGAACATAAAATGAAAACCTAAAGATGTAACACACTTCCTTTGACTATGATGTCAACAGTAATAAGCCGCACTTCCACTCAAAACTCTTAATCTTAAAGTGTGGAAAATAAGTTTTGCCACAGATTTCTCAAATAATATTAGAAAGAAATCATGTTTTAATATTTGATAAGTCCGTCTAGATGATCTTCAGACACTGTAATTGTCTGGTGGAGTGTTTAGGATAAGGATTAGATTGAAATTGTTGGTTTATTTTAGGGTTAAATTGAAGACATTCCTTTACGTTAGTATTCAGATACATTTAACAGACATTTACTTGAACTTTGCCTAAAGACAATCCACAGCAGACTGTCCAAATAAAACGTTCCCTCAAGATTCTAGGTGTCATTTTAGATTTAACAATGGAGAAAATAATAGACGCACGGGAACAGCCTGATTAAATGTCTTCATTTCCCCTTTTGAGCACTTTCCCTGACACTTGGCGTCGTGCCGCACGCAGCCCAGCACCTCGACAAAGTCTGGCATGAGTTATTTGCTAGAGACGTTAAGTCACAGTGCCGAACGCAATGAGTGGCTTCCACTCAAAACAAAGGAAGGAGGCCATTTACAAATGGGCCGAAACTAAAACACGTTCCGACTTCGTAGACTAAACATAAAAGTTAATTTTTTAGGCTGAAAAGTAAAAGGTTAAGTAGAGAAACTGAATCAGAGTCAGCCTCTGACGCAGGCCTTACTGGAGCATCAGAGGCTTCTGTTCGAATAAAAATCCTGGAAACAATAACTAGGGGTCAGAAATCTCATAGCTTATAACAGGGTGTGTTGCAGGTTCTCAAGAGGTTAGCGAGGGCTGCGGCTGTATGAACCCAGTTATCTGAGAACTTGCCCCACTCTCCCTCCTTACACACAGACAGGAAATCCTCCCTTTGATTGTGAAATGAGGCTCTGACACGGCTGCATGGCAAACAAGCACCCTCTCGCCTGGCGCAGGCCTTCCACGCAGAAGGGCAGAGCCTCTGTGCCCACTGACCTTCCAGGTTAAAAGGCATTGTGTAATACATCTGTGTTGTGTTAAGACCTTTCAGAGATCTGTATCAAATCATTCTCGATTCCGTTCCACTTTCTTTCCAAAGCTGGATCTACAATATGAGTTCTACCCAAATTACAGCCCCTAAGTTCATCCTGTTCGGCCCTAGTCTGCATGTTTTAGGGTATTCAAAGTCAACAGTTGGACACACACTCTGATGCACTGACCCTGATCAAGTTTCAGTCCAGTTGGTTTGTATCAAACCTCGTCTTGTTCTCTGGGCAGAAAGCAGTTGCAGCTGTTGCACAGTTTGCGATCAGCATCTTCTGGAGAAAACAAGAGAGTATGGTGTGTCTGGAGAATCTTGATGGTTGTGTGGTCCATTGTTCTTCAGACATCATAATAATCTACCAAGGAGTAAAATGTGAGACAGTCCTACACTTGGTGGTCAAAGATATTTTCAGTTAATGTAATGAACCAAACCTGTTCCCTCTGTGATGAAATGAACAAAAGCTCTGTGATGAGCTGCTAGCGAGGGATGAGGGATGGGTGGGCAGGTGGGAGAGCCTCTCCAGAAACAACTCTCCAAAAAAAATACCCAGATAATGTTTAATGCTGAGATAAAAATGGAACCAACCATGACAAAAACATCAGAGCATTTAGAGCTGGCTGAGTCAAAGCATTATTTTTATCATCAAGTTCTGAATTGATTAATGTTGTTGCCTCTAAAACCCACCATGCCCCCATTATACAGACTGAGGCCAATCAGTCACAAGTCAGATTGCTGGCATCACAAAAATTAAGTTCTAAATGATTCACAGGAAGCTTATGCCAGCCTTCAACATCTGTATTGTGTATACTAGAGCCTTGATTCTCAACCACTGGGCCGGGGACTACCAGTGGGCCAATAGGCTTTTGATTGGGCCGTGAATCTAAAATCGAGACAGACCATTGGTTCACAATTGGTTAGTTAATATCACCTTAGGTGGCCAAGTGGGCCTTGGCAATATGCTGTGATAGAAAGGTGGGCCTTAATGTTGAAAAGGTTAAGAAACATTGTACTAAAGGGTGGACCTGGGGAGAAAATTGGGAAATAAGAAAAACATACTGTATTAATAGAGTGACTCCACAAAATATAAACACAATTCGGGACTGGAAGCAGATGAAATCTAGTTAAAGAGCTTGGTGTCTTTCCCTGCTCTCTGATTGATCAGTCTTGACTTCATCTTTAGACCTGGATAGGCTTTAGACTCAAAATGTGGTCGTACATCTCCACTTATATCCACAGTAAAACCCATTTTGCAGCATAATTCTTCAAGCAGCATGATCCAAATGATCCATTCCTAGTCTCTACATGCATGGGGAGACGATCTGGAGGTGGTCATGAAACTTTGAGCATAAACATCAATTTATGGACAGTAAATGTCTGAAATTGTAATAAATGAGGACTTGTCATAGGAAGCTGAATAACCGGTGCACTTAATTTAGCGAATCACATTTTTATTAAAACATATTCCATCAGGGTTACTGAAGAAGTAAAGTGCCACTGAGGAACCTACAAACAGACAGCAAATGCATTTTATGGCTACTGTGAACAGGAACGTTTGTGAAACCGTTCCACCACAGAAATCGCATTTCAGTTTCAGAGGAGTTGCAGAGCACCTTGAGTGCACCAGAAGTGCTGCAGACTCCAGTCCAGACTCTTGTCCACACTTAGACTTTTCTGGCTCTCAGCCATACATTCGTTCTTTCGGGCCACAGATGAGTCACACTCATACCAGAACCACAAAACTGCATCTGTTTGTGTTTAAAAAAACATTTTTATTTCATTCATACTGACCCCTGATTTCAAAATATAATACTTTATAAATCTGCAGAAAATACTCTATGTCGTAAATAATAACAAAACTTGTGGTTTACACTCAGTATTAGAACAGTAATATTGACAAACTGTGATTTCTCATGGTAAGACTATAGCACATAAGAATGTGATATTTCATAATGAGATATAACAATATTTTAGCTTCCATTAAGAACTATTGCACATAATAATCACATCATAATTTACATAATGACAATGATTTAGACCCAATGAGAAATTGCACAACAAGGTTCTTGCACGTATTTTTTGTGTGGATGTGTGACAGAGGCAGGAGTCAGAATATAAATAGGGGAACATGAGTTGACATTATTGGGGAGAACATTCAAATAATAATAATAATAATAAAACAGTGACTAACAAATAGTTCTGAAAAGAAATCTGGGCGCCAGATAAAGACTACGTAAGCATACAAAATGATCTTCAGGTCTTGGTTTTGAGACTTAACTAGTCATAGTCATTGTACTTCCCTGACTTTGGTTGAGGAACAGCGTGGCCCCTTTTCCGAAGTGGTAAACAGAGAGGTGACCTTGCGAGATGAGGCCAAGCACCACGAAACTCGATCACTCCCTAGCGTCCCAGGTCCCTGGCTGTTTTCAGAAAAGCTCTCAATGAGCATCTTCCCTCCGGCTCTGTCGCGAATGAGCTCATCTGTTTTCCGAGGACAAGGCGGATGCGTTCCCTCCAATAAAGGGTCTTTTGCAGAGACTCCAGTCCCCCTGCTTTCCGAAAGCAGAAGTCATAAACTATTTCAAAAAGTATCACGCCATCGCGAAGATACACAGAGTCCCAGCTGGCACCCAACTGACACCTACTGACCAATATGCAGCCCATCAGCAGACTAAACATTGTGCACAGGTGTGTGTGTGTGTGTGTGTGTGTGTATGCACTGTGATCAGCGTTTAAGCAAGTAAAACTGGGTCCGTCCTCACAGAGCTTCTCTTTTCAGTCAGTTTCTGCCACCAGGAAGTACCTTGCTCAGGAAACGAACACAACCTTATGAAGCTCCTCTGTTCCATTTCTTCATTGCCTCATTTGTTAGTGCAGTGCCAGAAGCTCCCCATGGCTCGCTGTAATCATAACACCACACTTAGTTCTCCCAGCCAGATTCATTCTTCTTCTTTATGTTCTTACATGGAACACAGTGGACCTGAGTGTTAACCAAGGGTGTGGAATGTGATAGCTAATGGACCAAGTCGCCAGTTTGTCAGAAACACCTCCTATTTATGTACATTTTGTTGTGTGTAGCCCATCAATTTGTCAAACCACCCCGTCCAACCAAATGGAACACCATGGGACCACTCTGGTGGAGGGACATTCTCATACCAGTGGTTGTAGATTATTTTTGTCCTCTGTATTTACAGTAAAGGAAAGGGAAGAGTGTTCTATTTGTTTTGTATTTTTTTTACCATTATACTGTGAGTTACTGGTTAATTAGGTCCACCAGTCAAAAAAAAATCCACTTTCCTATAAACACGGACCATTAAAATCATCGTGTGTATGCCGTGTCACTCTTAAGAAACACTTCAGTTGCCATGACATATGGCTTGGATTAATTGGCCTCCAAACACACGTAAAACCCATTAAATATAATATCCATCACCATAAGGCTCACTCTTGGTTTCCATACAGCTTCTCTGATGCAAAGCAGGCTCTGCATCAACATACAACTTGGTAATGGGGGTCTGAGCTCACAGGCCCCTCAGAGAAGTTGCGAGTGGTCCCAGAGCAACAGCGGCCGTCTCCCCTCCCTCTATTTCCTTAACTTTTCCCATGTGTTTGATATATTGCAAACGGACTGGCCCATGATTACAGGGCCAAAGGAGGAGGTTCTGGAGGAGGTTCTTCAGAGACCTACCCATGTTTTCTGAAAAACAACTCAGACACAACACAGTACCTGCTGGTGTACAAAGAATGTTTCGCGAAACCTATGGCAACACCTCCTACACTCTCTGAAATAATGTTTTTTGGGGACATGGGGCTGTAGGAGAAACTAGTTTTTTAATCTTCCCACCTTCATTTGGTATAGAAACCATCACATTATAAAATAGGGTTGTTAAGCTTTGAAAGAGTTTTCACAATAGTCTATACATTTAAATTATATAGAGCTATCATCCTTAAAAAGGTTTTCACAAGGTTTCATGGGTTTAGAAACTTTACATTACATATAGGTTCTTGAAAGGGTTCCTCCCTCTGTTTAAATGATTTAGAAACTTTATGCCATGTGGAGGTTCTTTAATTGAAAAGGTTTCTCTCATTGTTTAATTCTTACTGAATATTTAAGTTCTGTAGAGGTTCTTTAATATTTGAATGGGTTGAATGGGTTCCAATGTATAACAGCATAACTGTAAAATAATATTTACATCTTGTGGAGATTCAGTAACTAAACAAAAACTTGCGTCTGTGGGGTTCAGGTCGGGTCAGAGTTCTCTAGTAATATGAAAAGTTGTGTTTCCTCTGTTTCAGGAGTGTATGTGCCTCCAGGAGTGGGAATTGGAGGAGTTCCAGGTGGAGGTGTGGTCCCAGGAGCTGGAGTCTATCCAGGTTTGCTTCAGACTTTCTCAAATCCAAGAGTAGCCTTCTAGCAGGTTGATGAATGTATTGGTACTAACAGGTGAAGGCAGGGGCATATCAAGCTTTCCAAAAGTGTGTGTGTGTGTGTGTGTGTGTGTGTGAGGGGGTGTTGAATCCCCCCACCCCCCTGTGTGCTGCTCCCCTGGGTGAAAGTGTTTCATGTGGTCAGGTACTAACGTTTGCACAGATTTACTCTGGATGTTCTTAAAACCCAATTTAGCATATTCGTGACAGTTTTTCCATGGAGATATCAAAAAGAAAGCAGGTATTTTTATGGGCTGATGGAGGTTTTATATGTATTAAGTTGCTGGAGATTACCTAGGTTTGCTTTGGATCCTCTGAATAATGAGATTAACATATTAGCACCCATGGAATTACTTTATGTATTGTGGTCATAGAGTTTACAAAGGTTTGCCTTCTCAAAAACGAGAATTGCCTATTAACACCCCAAGAGTTAAATTCTATGTATTTCTATGGATATAGCCACAGATAGCTGAAGGTATTTCAATGACTGCTGAAGGTATTTTACAAGTTTAAATGCTAAAATTTTCCCAGGTTTGCTTTAGACGTTATCAAAACCAAGATTAGCCGGTTAGCACATTGCAAGATTTGTTGTCTCCTCTACATGATCTGATCTCCATGGATATTTAGAGAACACAGCAGATAAGTGAAGGTATTTTAATGACTGGTGGAGGTATTTCATGTATTCCGGAGTTGGAATTTAACCAGGTTTGCTTTGGATCCTCTGGTAACAGAGATTAGCCTATTAGCACACTGAGTGATCTGTTCTCTTCTCTGTATCCCCATGCAGATCCCAAAAAGACAGCATGTAATTTTAATGAGTGGTGAATGTATCTTAATGACTGGTGGAGGTATTTCATGTATTCAGGTACTGGAGTTCACCCAGGTTGCTTTGGATCCCCTCAAAACCAAGATTAGCCTATTAGCACCCCATGCAATCTGTTATCTTCTTTTTACCTCTGTGGAGATCTAGAGAAAACAGTAGATAAGTGGAGGTATTTTAATGAGTCATGAAGGAATTTCATGTATTCAGGCTACAATTTAACCTGGTTTGCTTTGGAAGGTCTCAAAGCTGAGATTAGCTTATTAGCACACTGAGTGAACTGTTACCTTCTCTGTACCTTCATGCAGATCTCAATGAGACCTGAGTGTTGAAGGTATTTACTAATATTTAAGGAATGCATTTGGATTTACCCAAACGTAAAAGTGATCGTAGGACCGTAGACATGAGGCCTAAAGTTAATAGACATTATTAAAAATAACAAAATAAGAGACATCAAAAGGTATATTACAGGAAACGTATATATGGAGGCTATCATTCTGATGTTATTCTGTACATTTTTTAAACACTTCAGACCTTGTTTACCTTTGTGCTGTTTGTTTTTAACCGTTATATATCCTCACACTCGGTGCAGCTAACTCAGTTGTTGCTTCTTCATCTGGATAAACCATACTCATAATTTTAATAACACAAAGTCATAAATCCCTGTAAAATACAGCATGAACACTGGAACCGGCCACAACCGTGCTCCCGCATGCTCGTAGAAGATTTAAAGCCCCTGGGTCCAGGCTTGACCCCGTGAAGTCATTATTCCGGGCCGGCCACTGTTCGGACTCCGATGATCTAAGCTGTGCTTCCAGAGAGAAGCACCGGGAGCATTAAACCCAGAAAAAGTCAAGTGCTACCTTGCCACAACGCATAACTCTTCCTCTTGTGCTGTATTTTAACAGGTGCTGGCGGGGTCCCATACAAACCGGCTAAAGCTGGAGGTAAGTTTACCTCACATTTATTATAAAAACTCTTCAACAGACCTGCACTGGTATTCATGATCATCACATCACTTACACTGAGATGCCACTTACCTTTGGCCACTTTAGCTGAAACACATGCAGCATAGAAGCAGGTTGTGGGTGTCCAGTTACTCACTTTAGTCTGTCTGCAAATTCTGAGCCATCCTCAAAAGGAAGTGTTCACCACATGACCACCCCTGACCACACACTGTTTGAATAGCAGATGATTCTCACAGCCTCACACTTGCATAGTGGTATGTGTGACGCCTGTAGCAGCGTATCAGGCCCAGCAGCATTTCAGAGATTTTTACACACCTCAGTGTCACGGCTGGGTTGAAGGTTGTGGTGAGAAATGGGACTTTGATGAAGAGCTCAGGGGTGACTAATATAAACCCACGTACACACACACTTGATTATATACATTGTAACATATACAATTCATTTGTATATTATATATAGATTATATACATATATTGTAGATTTTATACAATGTAATTTTATACAATCCAAAACAAGGACGATCACTGAGTGTATGTTTAATAAATATAATTAAATCATATATATTTGATATATGATGTTTATATACGTTGACCATATATATAAAAATAAAAAAATAAATAAATATATATATAGATTGATTGTGGCTAACTAGAAAAAAATAATGACTGTGTTAACAATGGGATGCGATAAGTCATAAATAACTACATATTTGGCAGCACTACACAATTGTTCGGTTGATGTCATTTGACGTAACCAACAGAGCTTGGCTTGGTGCTGTTGGAGCTTGTCGCTGTCCACTATCAGCTGTACTCCTAATGCTGCGGCAGGATTGTGGATGTCACCTCCAGAGCTCTTCTCCAGTAGTGACCCATTTGCCCTGTGACAGACGGGTGGTTATATTTGGCCTCGCACTTTGTAATCATGCATCTTGAACCTCTTGGCTAGGGAAAAAACTGATTGCATTCTTGGATTCTTCCTCACTCACTGTGGCTTGCATTGAAGCCAGTAGCTGCCAGTACAGCTGGGTGTCAGCCAGTAAATCAGAATGGGCTGGTAATAAGAAAGCCAAGTAAACACATGCATAGCTATAAACAAATGTAAGCAATATGAGTATAAACAGCCCAGATAAAAATGAATCTAATGCACTTTCTTCTACAGTAGGAGGATACGGAGCAGGTGCTGGAGGTCTTGGTGCTGGAGGTCTTGGTGCTGGAGGTCTTGGTGCCGGGGGTCTTGGTGCTGGAGGTTTTGGTGCCGGGGGTCTTGGTGCTGGAGGTCTTGGTGCTGGGGGTCTTGGTGCTGGGGGTCTTGGTGCTGGTGGATTAGGTGCTGGAGGTCTTGGTGCTGGAGGTCTTGGTGCTGGTGGATTAGGTGCTGGAGGTCTGGGAGCTGGTGAGTGCCTTTCTGACACATTGCTACTCATAAGAATAAATATGAGTTACATTATGAAATTCCTTAATGCTACCAAATATAACCGACACTACATGCCCAAAAGTCTGTAGACTGCAGCACTTCGTAATATAAAGGACAGTAATGGACTGTGTACTTAACATCCACATGTTGGAACATTGCTGCAATGATTCGATTGCATGAGTACTAGTGAGGCCAGGTACTGATGTTGGAGCATTGCTGTGAGGAATTGATTGCATAAAGCATTCATGAGATCAAGTACTGGAACATTGCTGTGAGGATTTCTTGGTCAGTGCTTTACAGAGGTGCTGCAGCTGAACCTTAGAACCAAGCTAAAATTGCTGTGTGGGCACTTTTGGACATGTAGTGCTTCTTAACATCCATGACAACATGCATGTAAACATTGAAAGCCTTGTTGCATTAAACTTCCCACACTAAAGCTCCTCTTGTTCTCCTTCGTTTCCAGGAGCTGGCGGGAAGCCTCCCAAACCAGGTGAGCCAATCAGAATCCCCCCTTTTGCACTGTTTTGTGCCTCAGACAAGAAAGATCACATTGCAAACTGTTGTAAACTTCAGTTCCTGCTATGAATTTAGCATCCCATGCCGCGAAGGAAGTAGTAAAAGAAATGTCATGGTTATTGCATGCGGAATATGAAGACGTGAAGTTTGGCCGCGCTCCCCGAGCAGCTCGGTGTAACATGTCTGCGGAGACGCTCGCCCCCCCGCTCGTCCTCCCTGACCTCGGCTTGTTCAGTCAATGAGAAAAGGCGAGGCAATCGGCAACTTAATGCGTGTGATGATTGGTGTAAATTCATGTCAGCACCCCTAAAACAATGGGGCATCCAGGCTGATTAGACTGTTGGCTCAAGCCACACAATAAGTGGAAATTTGGGCTCTTAGGTGCGCGACTGGGCCCCCGCTCTGATACTGCAGTGTAAATATTTTCGCCCCCTCTCCCAGTCTGTCCTGTACCTACATTAGCAGTGCTTGTCCATTATTGAATTTCCTAAAACAGCGTCGATTTCATCTGGGCCCGTGTTCGGAGAGATAAGGAATTAGGTGAATGAGGCCAGAGCCGATAAGCTTTGGACCAGTTGACTGGCTGCTCTGAGAAAACCTTTCCATGCTTTGAAAAAGGAATTACGATTCTAAGACCTCCTCGGTATCAGATTTTGCGGTGGAAGTTGTTTTTGGCTGTGGCTGCTGGAGCTGGACTTGCCCAATCTCTCGCTCATCTGTCCTCACTGCAGAAATGAGTTAATGGCGGTGAGGGGAAGCAGGCTCGGTTCAGGACTAAAGCTTCCCATTCAGCAGCTCGCGAACTTGTCCCCAATAGGGGCCCGTGATCCGAGTTCAGTTCTGGGGTCAGCTTCAGTCCTGTATTCCTAATAGTGGACTTTCATCCACTATAATGTATAGAAGTGGGATGTTTCATCCCACATCCCACATCAATACATTAGATTTTATTGCAAATGTTCTTTTGTCTCCTTAAAATTTGCCCCCGGAGTAGTGTGTGTGTGTGTGTGAGTCCATGTTGGTCATATTCAGCTCTGTAAACTGTGTTTCTCTTCGTGGAATGAAAGAAGTTCCATGTTGCCCTTATTGTTGGATGTGCCACAATATGTCCAGAGCAAAAGAAATACTTATTATTGATGCTTCACCATAAAACATCCTCAAACTGTAAACGACACTGATGAGCCATTTCATCAGACACCTCATACCTCACTATCCATCTTCAAGACCCACTGGCTGTACAGTTGCTGTGTGTAGTTTACAGGTTAAGACTCCAGGTTGTTGTGCTTCTTTGCAGGAACTGGCTTAATTATTTCTATTAGATGCAGCAAGTTGCCTACAGAATATTTTTGGAGTCAAGAAACAGCCACAGGTTATCAGTTACTCCATTGGGATCATTTATGCTGAGATATCAAGACATCAGGAAACCACACGATACCTCTAAAAGTCCTTAAACATCCCATAGAAACAACCAGTATATTTTCAGCAGGGTCAGGCAGTGTTTTCAGAGAGGAATTAACATTCGACTAGAAAAATTGTCATTTTAAAAACGGTGATGAAGCAGGTGCTGCCTTAAAATGAAGCAGTTACACCACACATGCTCTCTGGCAAAAAAATACACTTTTTATCTCTATTAGAAAGTGTTAGAACATCTCCTGTAATACGCTTGTATGTTTCGAGCAGATCTTGGACAGTGTTCAGGGCTGTATCCTATTTTTTATATGCATAAGTGAAAAAAATGTGTCGGAGGATGGATTGGGCTTTGTGAAAACCTGCTCACGGGCCAGGTCTAAATTGATGCTCTTGGCTCTAAACCACATTTAACAACCAAAGTAAAAGCTGTAGATTCAGTGTAGGTTAAGCCATAACTGCAGGGTTCAGAACATGTACAGATCTCTCATCTCTAGTTTTCTGCTGGCACCAGTTTTAGCTTTATATTATGTGACTGAGTGGATTAAAATGTTAATTTTTTCCACATTTTTGGAGTAAACTCACTCCGACCCCTGGATGTAGTCCTCCAAAGGGCATAATAAACTCAGAAACTATTTTCTTTACACTGGCGGTGCCTGCTCTACAAGATTGAAGGCCTGAAATTACAGGTTCTCCAAATTGTTGTTAAGAACCCACAAGCTTTGGATCACCACTGTGGGACGCTTAAGCAAAACAGTACTCCAGAAACTTCTCAGGTTTGCAAATAAACCTGTAACTCCAGTATTTCAGTATCTGGGGTGCTTGATTTGGCCCAACTCGCTCCAAATACAATATTTGAACTTATTTTAAATTTTTATAGAGAATTTTTATATAGAATGTAATATATTGCTAGAAATCTACAATAATTCCCAATTAAATATAACACATAGTGTTAGCATAGTGTTACAGACAGAATTAGGCATACAATACATGTAATAATAATTCCTCAGGCAGGTAATTTGTGAAATTTGTGTAATCTAATTATAATTATATTTATAATTAAAATGTGAATCACCAGACCACAATTAGATATTCAACCAGCTATTAAGTGCTGAAACAGAGTGCATTTAAAGTCAAAGGACAGTCTAAAATTTGGTTACGTATCACCATATAACCAGTTAATAAGAATCAGACTTTTTTTTTTTTTGACAGCTCATTTAGCAACTTTCCAATGTTTAACAGGAATATAAATCTGCAGGTAATGAAAAAAATCAATATATGCTATAAACCTGTTGTCTGCAAAACCTTTTTCTCTTGTAGCACAGATTCCAATCCCTTAAAAGTGATTAAGCCACAGGATCCTGTCACCTTTAAAAAGTCTCATTTGCCACAAGATCCAAAGCTTGATTCTGACCAAGGGTATGTGTGCCCAAATCTGATCGAAAACTGAACACGGTCGTTCTGCTACACCGCTGTAATGAATGAGCGTGGCTGGATGTTTTCATGAGTTTCATTTTACATATAAACATGAAGTAAAAAAATAAGAAAGTAGAATTAACATTCAAACATAAATCACAACCAGGCTTTCAAAGGCACAGACAGAGAGAACCAACAAATCCAGAGTGCCTACACAGACATATGACAAGAAACACCAGGGAACTTGGGATCACACCGAGAAGGAGGCAGCGCTAAGGTGGGGAAGGGGATGATAACAAAAACAAAGGCACGTGGACAAAAAGCACATGGCAGATGTAAACAATAGCAAAAAGGACGAGGACAAGGAAACATCAGCAGTTCCACTGACAGTAACACTTCTCACTGACAATCCTCAGTGAGGCCCCTGTAGGAAAGTATTACTCATAAACAAGCCCCTCTGGAGATACACTGCTGAGCCATAACCCGTGGCGTAGGCCTTGACCCTTGAGTCCAAAATACCTGATTTCTGAAAGATAACAGATGGCAAATCAAAGCAGACTGACACATGATGTCATGGCTTGGCTTACTCCAGACTTTGTAAAACTAGAGCTAATTGTGTATCCTGTCCCTAGAACCCAAAGCCTAAAGCGAAGGTGGATTCCACTCGGCATTCCAGAAGTGGACCAGAACCCTTGACAAATATTTTTCGCCTAACGCAACGCTTGTTGCGAATAGTTAGCATAGATTCTCCAAAGTGCAAGAACATAGACTGTGGGATGTTATTTGGCTCCATACTGGCGGGTGATTTGTTATGATGGAAGATCCAAACTGAATTTTGTAGGATTAGCTGGTCGTTAAGGACGGACACCCTAGTTCAGCCAATTCAGCCAATTTTTCCCAAAGCAGCTGTTCTTCGTTTGGTGGCACCATCCAAAACACAAAGGCAAAGGTAGATAATCTCTTTTACGTCAATCCCAAAATGTTCAAACGTGTGTATATGAATGTCAGGAACCTCTAAATCCAGCAAAACCTTTTGGGATCCATCTGCTCGAGAAGGTAGAGAGAGGAAGAGAACCAGAGAGGGAGAGGGAGCTGGGAATAGTAGGCCCAGCAGATGAGCTGGGAGGCAGCTCAGTGTCTCGTGGAGCACATGTGCTTCTCATTAGACCTGTCCTCAAGTTGCTTGCTGCTGGCCTCTGATTGTGAGTAATGACTCCGCCTGAGTCCACAGTGACAAGGCCCAAGGCCCACCCCCTTCCCCACACAAACAAAAAACCAAAGCTCACCTCCCACTCATCCCCTGGCACGGCCCGCAGTCAGGAGGGATTGAAACGGCGACCTTGGGACAGTAACTGGAGCCTGCGGAGGAAAGTTCTCATTTCGTATCGGTATCCTTCAAGGCGCGTGAGCGGTTCCCACGCTGTTGTTCTGGGCTTGTTTGCTTTCTCTGCCATGCACTTGGGTGTGCATTCGGCACTGAGCACTGATCTGCAAGAGCCGTTAATGCAATCCATGTTTTTTTTACACGAGTCGTCAGGGGTACCGTCAGGGGTAAAAAAGGTTCGGGTTCCTGCCAACCGGGTTGGACAGGCAGCGCTCTTCATATCCATTTTGGCCAGAGACAAAAGTGTAGACTCACTATTCATTTGGAAACTTCGGTCCCAATATATTTCAACAGTTTGTATTCCTTGCCATTTGCTACAATATGGTCATCATCAAAACATGGTCCTACTTTTAGCGTGTGATTCATTGGACTTTTTTTTTTTTTTTGCAACAGCTCAGTCGAACAAAAACCTTCAAAATCCTGAAGTGTTTTGACAGTTCTGTAGGAGAAAGTAAAGAAAAGCCTTGTGGGAATACTCCAACTCTCAGATGCACAGTATTTAGGTCATGAAAGACATTAGACTTTCTATGCTAACGTCTGAATAACAGATGCTCCGAATGCAGATATGTACCCAGCAAAAAGGCAGAACAATGGATCAAACTGATTGCTTTCGAAAGTCTGGCTTTCGTTTCTATCATTTCTCGATGAACTGCGCATGCAGAGGCTCTGGAATACTATCAGCATCATGGCAGACGAATCCTTATCTTTCAAAGTCTCTCATTGTGTGTCGGGCACGGATCTGAAAAACCCATGCTGGATGGATTTTCTCAAACCACTAGAATGTAATCAGGTCTGATTGAAACACCTGTTTACCATCATAGTTCGATTTTTCTTCGGCAGATATAATATCCCTATCAATCCTGCTTGGTTAGGACCTTAAATTCCCAGGCCGTATTACATCCAGAGGCTTATTACACAGAGAACAATCCAATCTAGCTGACTGATTCAGTTATGGGAATGAGGAATGGAAGCCAGCAAGCTTAACCCCATCTTTCAGTTGCGAGGACTGAACATTCCAAAAGAGTAACTCAATCATTTTGCCATGTAGCCCATATAGTTACTAAATAATAAGGCTTAGGGTATAATAAGCCTGTGATTTTAAGGAGTTAATGTGCAAGTAAAAAGAAAACATTCCCGTCAGCAAGCAGACAGGAGGTGTAGATCTTATGAGCTCTGTTTATTGGTCATATCAATACTTGTCAGGAGAACATTCGGCCGAGAAGCACTGAATGCATGTGTGGACCATCTGGACATGCTTCGCCAACTGAACATACCAGTGCTGTTGGCTCTTTTATTGACATTTTTCTGGTGCTTGATTTGCACCATAGCCTTCCTTGACACATTATAAATAACAAAAAAGCAGGCATTTGTGGCCAGACCAGGTGCCAGCATGCAGTGTATTGTGAATGCTGCATATGAGTGATGTGTGTGGGTCTGCATGTGCTTCCAGCCGGGGGTCGTATGGGATGGGTGTGGCCCTGAGTTCTGGCCCAGGATGAGAAGTTACTCCACGATCCATATGGCGTTTCACTCTGTAGCTTGTGTCATAAAACCCTTGCATATCAAAATCCTCCAATTTAAGTCGTTATATTAAAATGTCGTATAAAGTCTTCCTCCTGGCGGGCCCTCGTTAGCAACTGTTTGGTAAACTTGGTAGCCAAGGAAAGAAAAGATAAGTGGAGGAGCTGTTTGAACCTTCCTCAAATCCAGAGACGCTTGATCAGGATTGCTGTAGGTTCTTGGGTCCTGGGGGTAAGTCCAAGACTAGGCTTAACCTGGTGAAAAAGGCTGGTGCCAGATTTGTGGCGATGTCAGAGGGTGGTGCAGCATGATGCCACTGCTGTAATGAGCATAAGTGCAATGGATCGTTTTACAACTGCCTGTAAATGAGCGTAGCAGTACGACCTCTCCGGGCTTGCATTGCAGCCAATCTTGGTCAGAAGCTTCCATTATCATGAGGAACAGCAATGAACCACCCCCAGCAGAACACACAGGACTTGCCTACAGCGTACCTTGCAGCAGAAGGCAATCTTTCAAGATGGCGGTGGAAGTGCCAGGCCAAGCAGCTGCTCCCATTTGTCCCGGCTTTGATCTGAGGCTCGGTCTGATCTGGAGGCCTGGCAGTGGCCAGGCAGAATTTTAATAAGAAAGTGAAAAACGAGAGTGGCTCGATTATGTGCAAGTTACATGTGAGAACAGAGCTCTTTGGCAAGGGTTCACCTTCAGGCTGCAAGTTCTGACAGTGCCAACGACTCATGGGGGAAAAAAACAAGCGCAAAATGGCTCAGGATCTTGCAGTCCAGCTTAGTCCTCATCATCATGAAGGAGTGCGAGCACATAATTGGACCAGCATGCTGCTCTGAGATCAGGTCCCATAATGGTGACAGCTTCAAAACGACATGAGACAGGAAGGTCAACGCTCATGCAGCCAGAGAGCAGAACAGAACATCCTCTTCAATGAGTGATGAAGAGATGAAAGTAAGGATGCTACAATTCATCATTTTGTAGTCTTTAGCCCAACATCAGCCTTCACAACACCTAAAAACATCCTCCTAGCTCACAGACTCTTTGGGCATAGCATCAAAAGAGCTAACCATGTGATCCAACACACATTAATGGTCCAAATAAAACAGGCCCATCTTTAACAGAACCTCAGAAGTTCACTGTATTACAAAGTGCACTCGTAAAAAATAGGTGCCAAAACTTTCTGATGAAACTTTTCATGGAGTCAAGCTGTGCAGAACAAAAAATAAAAAGAACTAACTGTTTTAGACAGAAACCCTAAATGTACATTTTTATTGGATTCTCTAAAGCTTTAAAATAGCTATTTACTAGCATTATTTAAAGAACATTTTGAGTCATTTATACACTTTAATTTAATTTTAAACTCTGCAAGAATTCAAGAATAGTAAAGGGAAAACCTGTAGTCATACTGTACAATTTACACTGAACTGCTATCTCCCGCAGCGCTAGAATGTAAAATACAGGTAAATGTCCAATATATATGTATATAAATTTTTATTTGATAGCATAATCGAACCAGGTTGGTTCTATAGGGCACCTTGAAGAGATAATGTTTTTGTAAAGAACACTCACAACTCACGTCTCTTTCAAACATATTTTTTCCCGAGAACTAAATTTGTTTTTTCTTTGGAATCAATCAAAATCACTTACATTTTATATGGCATATACAATGTAATGATAGAATTGCAATAAATAATTTTGTCCATGTCATATAACATATAGCAATTTCAAGACATTGTTATATCTGACTAAATCCTCCAACTTCACGCCACCTCAGACCCCTAAGACACATCAAAACACTTGGTCTCTACAAGAATGCTTGGATCATGGTTGTAAGCATGGGGTGGGTGGGGTGTGGCCAGCAACAGCTTATTTGCATAAAAGTGACAGAGCCTTGAAAAGGCTCATTTTGAAAGAGACTGAAACTTTTGAAAGAGATGTGAGAGTGATTTTGTGCAAAGAAATTCATTAACATGTTTTGTAACTTTATTATAACTAAAGTGAGTTTTGCATAATATGTTCCTTTAATGACAGAAAAAGAGACAACCAAAGTTTATGACAATTAATCGGTCACCAGGAGCATGAGACAATGTGTCAGTTAACACTGTAGAAAAAAGCCCAACACATAAGGCTCTGAACACCCCCACCCACATACACATAAAAAATGTAAGAGCTCAGATAAAGGCCAGCACTTCCTTTCAATTGTAGAATATATAGCCTGATAATTAGCCTTTTTATTAAACATGCAGGAGAAGAACAACTTATGCATTTTTACCCGCCTGTATCAAAATCACCCCAGCACCCATCTGTCTAGCATCCACCTGGCCCTGAAAAGGCCTGTCTTAAATGTGGAGCAGCCAGGACAGGGGCCATGCAATAATTAAGGCCTTTTTATAGGTGGAGGACCAGTAAAAATTGCTTTTAAAAGGTCAGTCAACAGAGACACCACATTACAAAAGTTGGCACAAACATTTGATAACAGCCCACCATTCCCAGGAACCACTTCAATTCCCTCTCACAGGATGGGTGTGGAAAAGATAAGATAAGATAAACCTTTATTTGTCCCACAAGTGGGAAATTTGCTCAGTACAGCAGAAGGTGATAGAACGAAATTAGGAGCTGCAAAATTGAGAAAAACAATAGAATGCAATAAAATTAAAACAGACTAAAATAGAAAAGTGGTTTGTACCTTCGCATGCACAGGCTGTACCTGTCCTTGCCCCACCAACTTACCAAAATATATAACTGAGGTCCCCCCAAACTCACATTTAGCTGAATTAGCTGTCAAACAGGCTTCCAGTATGTGTCTGATTTCCCTACAGCAACCAAAGCACAGCCTACAAAGGCTTACATGCTGAAATGGCATTAAATGTGGAACTAAATCAGGAACTCCCTGCGTTTATCTCGTAACCCCTTCACCCCAAATAAGCTAGTCCCCCCAAGACCTTGATGGAGTGATAGGGTAACATAATGTTTTGGTTTAAGCACCTTAAGTGTGTCCTTCTCTGACTGAAGACAGAAGGTCGCCTCAGACCATCCCTGCCAGGGTGTGTGCCTGGTTTCAGCTGATTTCTCTCTGGCTGCAGAGCAGGGCCTTCGTGCTTGTGCTGAACTGACAGACAGCAGGGGTTCACTGTTTTCTTGGAACGTTTAGTGGTGTGGCTCCTTCGCAGGTCTGGAGGGGATTGTGCATGTTTCTATTGGTCTTTTGCTGGCTGGGTCTACCAAGGTTGGAGGTTAATGAAAATGATTGTGATCGGCTGGAGTTCCATGCCTGTGGATTCCAGGACCCTGTAGCTGTTTAACTGTGGCTGCTGTCAGTTTAATGGACTGAAGCCACAGAATTCCCCCCTCTCAATTTCAAAATCATTCGGCATCCCTGGACAGACAGACAGACGGACAGATAGACTGACTCATAGATATACAGATATAGATAAATTGTTATTGATGGATAGGTAGATAGATCGATAGATACACTGATGGATAGATAAATAGACAGATAGATAGAGATACATAATCTGATGGATAGATAAATAGACACGTAGACAGATAGGTAGATAGATAGATAGATAGATAGATAGATAGATAGATAGATAGATAGATAGATAGATAGATAGATAGATA
>JBBKCR010000038.1:22815474-22829539 GCA_037577295.1 Ladigesia roloffi
TGCTGTGTACGTATGGGGGGGGGGGTGTTTCCCTCATACAAGTTTCTGGGTGGGGGGCAAAACTGATGTACTCCTAATAAAATGATACTGGCTTGCACTGCTGGGTTTGCTCCTAAATGCTTTGGGTTTAAGTGATATTATAGACCTGATATACTCCAATGATACCAAAATGTAAAAAATTCTTTAATGCGTGAATTGCAGAGAACGACACCCCTATCAGCCGTTGCAGATAATGATATGATGATATAAGCAAATTATTGAAAAGTATAAATATTGCATACAAATACGTTTTCTTATGCACTTTGTGTATGTTCTAGTAGTGCCGGCAAAACCTGATATAAAAGTGATATAATTAATGATTACCATATTATTTTGGGCTGAAAATATTCCACAGAATTTTTTCAGAAAAATTATATATATTCTAGAAGGCCCGAGGGTTCGTCTGCGTATTCTTTTTAATTCCTTATCATGCTTGTTGCTGTTTAACAGAACTGAACCTTCTTTACTCCGTTTCTGCTGAAAACCGGCTAAACAAACACAACTGCTCCTTTAAGAGGAAAGGATGGGAGGGTGTGTCTCTGGCTTTTTGCTGAAAAGGCTGTTGGCTTTTCATCCAGCACAATCACGCAGAGTGGGGCAGTTCAGTTCCAGAGAGACAACATCTGCCCCAGAGTTCTGCTCAAGCTGCCTGGAAGCTCTAGTTCTACTTCACCCAGCAGCTGAGGGATCCAGACAGTTGGAACAAAGTCCTGGGGAGGGTTTTGACTCTCTGGATCTGAACTGCCAAACTCAGTTTCATCTTTTCATCTCTAGAACCACAGAATAAAATTCTTATATTTAGTCCAGTGGTCACCAAACCTGGTCATGGAGATCCAACTTACTGAGACGTTTAGCTCCTGCCACAATCTGCAACACATGCTCAGGCTAATGAGCTTTCTCCTGATTGGCTGTAGCTTTCAGTATGAAGGGAAACATCTGGAGATCTCCAAGAGAAAGATTGGTGGCCACTAATCTGGTCGAACTATTGAATGTTTCTTATCATGAACTGTTTACAAAGATTTGAACACAAAAGTAATATTTTATTGGTTTTCTAAGTAAAAATATGTTAGCACATAAAAACCAACAAAGGAAGAAGTGAAAACACGTGTAAATTGGATGATGAATATAATATTCCTACAACAGTCTCATGAAGAGAAGCATCTGATACTCTGACTGGATTTAGGGTGATTTCCAGGGTGCTCTTGCAGGTTAGGCCCCACTCTTGGATGTCCTGGAGGTTCTGGAGGGCCAGTGTCGAGCACTGCTTGGTGATTTAGTTGCTCCTCCTCTTGAGGAGGAACTGTGCTGGACTCCAGACATCCAGGACTGGAGATGGGCACCAGTGAGCACTATGAAACACAATGTACTTAAAATATGCTTAACTCTACCTTAATTTACCCTTGAAAATATGCCAAAAACATTCATTTGAATTAAGTGGCCATTAATTTTTAAACAGATCCCTTATTTTGACCTTAAAATTGTATTTAAGGTATGAGTATGAAACCAGTTAATCCTAAACATTAGGCATTCGGTCATTTAAGGGGCAAATTTGAAAAAGAAAGGGCATAATTCAGTGGTTTTACCCCTTAATCAGCCTTAATCTGTGCACTTTTCCCCTTAGTATTCTTTAATTAAGTCACTTATGAAAGTCGGTGCTCTCTGTTTCAGGAGGATACGGAGCAGGACTGACACCACAGCAAGGTACGGCACCGCCTTGTACTCCTGTTGTGACACGTTCACCATCTCGCTGCTTGCTGTTCGTGGCTTCAGCGTCCCCGGATTTGCATAATGTCACATGTTTGCAGAGGCCAGGCTTAATAGCTGGGACAGATTAAGAAGTGATCTAAGGTTTCATTAAAATAAGACAACTCTGAAATTCTGCAGAAATTCACAGGAGGCTGGTCCATTCAGAACAAACCAATAATGGATTGTGAAGAACAGCATATGGAGACAGATAGGCAGGCAGGCAGAGGGGCAGATGGCCAATTAGACAGACAGAGAGGTAGATAGAAAGACTAATAGTCAAGTATATACATTTCGACATATACAGAAAGACAGAAATAACAAATAAATAGACTGACTGGTCCATTCAGTACAAATCAGCAGAAGAGGGACAAATGATAACTAATAAAGACAATTACACTAATAGACAATTAGAAAGACAAATGAATACGGTGAAAGATACACAGATAGAAAGACAGACAGACAGACAGATAGACAGATAATTACATACATACATGCATACATAGATATACAGATAGACAGACAGATAGATCGATCCAGAAACTGCTCTGGCAGAAATGAGCTTCTAATTACTTGATTGTCCTCCAGCTTGCAATAGATATATGTGGGTTTTTAAAAAAAACAGGTCATTAAAACTGAATTTGTGACTCTGAATGAAATGAGCATTTTTAACCGAATCAGGCGGTTCAGGAAAAATGAATCTCTCTTTCTCTTTCTTCCAGCAAAAGCAGCCAAATACGGAGCACTGCAGGGATTCCTGGGCGGCGCATACAGAGGTACGACCACGAGATCAAACGCTACACAGCCACCTCATCCCTTTACTAAACACTCCACAGACTGAACTAATCCCTCCTGCATTAAACACACCTGCTCTGCTCTCCTGTCCTGCTTTCGCTCTAAAGAGATCCATATTAATGCCTATGGTGTTAGAAAGGGACAGCAAGCAGGCTCAATGGTGTCACAGACAGGTGTCCACATACTTCTGGCCATACAGTGTAGGTAAATGAGCTCTGTTCAGGTTGGCTGGCCTGTATTAGGATGCATTCAAAAAGACTAAGAATGCTAAAACACTCCTTGTAAAAATTCTCCTCAAGCTTCTCCTCAAAATTATAAGTGTTTCCGCTTTTTTCTCAGTCTTCCAGTTCATACTGAGGTTGTACAGTTGGGTTGAGATCAGGGCTCTGTGAAGAGCACTGGTGCTCCACATCAGTCTTCTCATCCCATTTATTTGTGGAGCTCTCTTTATGAACAGGGGCTCAATTTGCTAGAGCAGGCAAGGACTTTCTTCAAAATGCAGAAAATTGAAATGTATTTGTGTGCAGCATTAACCTAATCCTTCTAAGTTGCTTAAATCCTTAACAACAGACCCAGTCCATTATTCCACCTCCACCAAACTTTATTATTGGCTCTGTGTATTCTGGTAGGAGGTGTTCTCCTGATAGCCCCTAATCCCAGATCAGCCCATCAGACTGCTAGACAGAGAAACATGATTCATAACTCCAGAGAGCACATTTCCACCACTCCAGCCTCCAGTGGCAATGTGTTTTACACATTTCTATCTAAATTGTAGACTTGTGCGTAACCGCTCAGTTTGGGAGGTCAACAGCTTTATAGCTAAGCTGTTGTTATTCCTTGGCATGTCTATTTCATAATGATAGCACTTACGTTTGGCCAGGACAGTTTTAACAGACCAGACATTTCATGAACTGACCTGTGTGATCCAATGACAATGCCACAATTATCCCTGAGCTCTTCAGTAAGACCCATTCTACTGCCAGTGTTTATCTGCAGACACTGCAGGACTGTATGCCGTTTGTTTTACACGCCTATTAGAAATCTTAACTCAGTCATTAGTAGTGTCCACAAACATTTGTCCAAATAGTGTTATTTAGCTTTAAAAGGCAAGTAACAGAGTCTGTTTGTTTAAGGGCTGCAGAGAGGCTCGAACATGGTCATGTAGAAACAGGTTTTGGAACATGGAACAAAAAATCAAGAACAGTGAAACTCAGGAGTGAAAATAAAACTAAAAATAGATAATATGGGTCCTGTAAGGGCCTTTATACTGTGTAGCCTGTCACCGACACACTGGTGTAGGTTTTAATTGTCTCGTTTGTTCGCAGGTGGCGTGGGCTGCCAAGGCAAATACTGTGGCAGGAGAAGAAAATGAACGCTCTCTTGAGATGTGAAGTGACCTCAAGAAACAATGGTGCTACTGCATGATCTAGAATGTACATTTGATATGCAAAGAAATTCCACCATGTACAAATATGGATTTTTTGTTTTTGTTTTATTTTTTTACAAAAAGAAGGCCCAAAGAGTGAGAGACAGAAGAATGCGTTCATGTGATGATGTAGATAAAAAAATTGCAGTCATTTATGGGACGTATTACATCATGATGCTATTTTTAGTTGTAGATTTGGACAAACTGGCAAATAACCAGGTTCTTTCGCTGTCATGCTTGTGTGTTCTGGGGAACAGAATGCAAAAGCGTGATTTCGTCCGTCTGTGCGAGGTCCAAAGCCATGACATTTGTCTTCGGGCGGTCATGGCGAGGCCCCATGGACCAAAGTGTATCATAGAATAGGTATGTTGATGTTGAGTTAGACCATCTTTACACCAGATTTACCTCTGTGGTTTCCCATTCAGTCAAAACACAGAGAAAGGAAATTCCACAGTTTTGCCCCTATTGGACTGCTGGCCCACTTTGGTCTTTGGTCTTCTGGGATGTGGCACTTTACTGCTGTTTGGGTTTTGATGCTATTCTGCTCCATTCGAGTATATGATCCTGTTTAACTACTTATTTTCAGCACGCCCTCGGTTAGGTTAGCTTCTTTTAGTAATTAAAATCAACACGTTTGAGAAATGATAATCACTTTTGTGAATATTTGCTTTCTCTGGCTGGTAGCTTTAGCTGTAGCTTTCATATATGGCTATAGGGTTTAGCGCTATAGTGATTTCTCTTTCTTGTTGTGCTGTAGCCTTTCGCTTGCTAACTATCTGAGCTGTGTTCTGTCAGGCCTCATGTAGTACTTTGATATGAGTTCTATAAGTCATCATGTAGTAGATATTTAAAGCCCAAATATTAGGGATTTTATTGCTAGCGCTTATAAACAGCATCGCAGGTGAATGGAACTAGACGTCTTCAGATGTTTTTTGGGACTACTTTGGCTCATCATGCCCCTCCACCATGAATGGATTTCATTTTAGCACCAAAAGCGTCAGGTGGCGCAACCATAATCATTTTTGTGCGGGAGCTTTTAGAGGCGTACGTCTGGTTCCATTCACCTCCACTGTGGTGCTGTTAACGAGGGCGTGTTATAATGAGTACAGAGACAGATTCACAACTCATCTAAGAGCCATCCAGAACCCAGCATGGACCAAAACTACCATGATGCCTCACAGACAGGCCCAATTTAGCCACAAAACCCCAAGGCCTCAACAGTGTGACCCCACACGCCCTCCTGGTCATTCTCGCCAATTTCGTTCGGTATGAAGAGCTGCTCTGCTCTGATTATGTCGACTGTATTTAATTACAAATGGAGGATTTTTAAGGTTGTCCCAGATAACAGGTGCTGTTTTTATTCCCCCCTGTCAGTGCAGTTTTGATATATGACAGGACTATTATGGGGTAAGAGGTGAGAAACTACAGCGTGGGCTACTAATGAACCTAACAAAAAGAGCAAAGAGATACATACGTTGTTCCCCAAATGTGGGGATTAGGTGCTTCCATCCGAATTAGCCGTTATATATCATATTCACACAGTATGTCGGATCATTCAACAGCAGGTTACCTTGCTTTGTTGTTGTTGTTCTGTTTGCACCATTCGAACTTGACTTTTCTACATTATTACCGAGTTTGTACACATATGACAATAAATATTGTTCTTTTTTTTGTTTTGTTTTATTTTGCCTTCAGTAGCTTATGCATTTTAGTCACTGTGGAAATTTGTAATACTGTATACGATTTTTTAAAGATGTGAGCTGTGTGACAGACGATGAGCGAGTTTGTGTGTGTAAATGTGTGTATATGTGTGTGTGTGTATGTGTGTTATACGTGTGTATGGGTGTGCATTATGTAATTGACAGAGCTTCTCCTTAATAAGCCTCACTAGCCGATGTATTACCGATCCAATATTACCTGAGTCGTCCTCAGCAGACTGTTTTTTTTTTTTCTGGTAGATTGTACTGTTCTGAGTTCAAATTGACACTTTAGCTGAGCTCCTCCCGCCTGGTGCTGTATCTGAACTGCTCGTGAGCCTGACCAGGTCTTACAGTGTCTTATTGTGCCGTGGGATTTCCATCTTATTTAATAGAAAGGGGTGGGGGTACTGCACTTTTTCCACGACGCACATTCGAGTTGTTCCCCCCGGAGAACCCGGATTTTTAAACTGCTTCAGTGAAAACGAAATAAAAAAGTTTCTAAGAAACCGCATGTCTCCGTCTGACTTCTTGCATCAGTCATTGTCAGTTTAATCCTATAATGAACAAATTAATTTTGTATTATTATTATTATTATTTGTATTATCTTTTACATCTTACATTGGTAAATGTGGCCCAACATCAAAAATAAAAGTTAGCAAGCACTGCTAAGCTGTTCTGGTAGTTCACTGTTAGCAAACATGCTAAAGAAAAGACCTGAACATATCAGTCTGGAGACTTTAACATCATTTACTATAATAAAATATAAGATTATGTGATGATACATAACATAATGTGTCATAATGTAATATCTAGGATAATCAGCAATGTGATGCTAACATGAAATGAAGGAATGATGTGATTTTAAAGTAATATGAACAAATGAAGGGTGGCTCAAGACTTTTGCTCAGTCTTGCCTTTTGGACTTAAAAAAGAGGCTAATTCATGCTCAAATATTATTTAGGGGCACTTCTACAAATGAACCCCCCTTCTGGACATATGTGTGGGTGAGGATGGAACCCTTACTGAGCATGCGCTGCTTTCTAGGCACGGTGTCCCGTTGGCCAACCCATATCCACCTGTATTCAGACGAGCCCCGCCCCTCTGGGCTGGGATTGGTCGAAACGGCGGGCTGGCTATGAAAATGAATCACTAGCCAATAGCAGCTCAACAGAGGGACAGAAGTGTCCAATCCGAGCAGCAGATTGCGTCTTAAAATACATTTTAATGAATTTTCAACCAATCGGAGCGGAGGACTTGGGTGGCTGTGCTCGGGAGGGGACAGGCCGGCCCGCCTCGCCGCAGATACGGCCCCGCTCTGCTCGGACCGCAGTGTGACCGGGGGGCTCTCTCAGGAGGGCGGAGTGAACGGCACGGACTGGAACAGAGCCCGGTTCTCGCTGGATCTGCGGTCGGCTCTCTGTGGAGCTCCCGGCGGAGGGTGGATGAGGTTGATGCTGCTGTGCTGCTCCTGGAAGGACGAGCGCATGGGAGAGGACGAAGGTTGGTGCTCAGACTCTCCCGCCGCACTCCCCGTCCTCAGACCGGCTGGTCCGGGCAGGGTCGAACCGGGGAGGGCATTAGGTCCGGGGGTCGTGAGGGGCTGAATGACCGGTGAGGGTGGGAGGGGGCGGTGTCATTGTGTTGCAGCAAAGATGCAGCCCCTTATCACATGGGTAATATTACAGGGGTGGGCTACCTTTATCCCCCTCTTCACTTCTGCCCTGTTTCTGCCTGTCAGTTCCTTTTTTATTTTTTAAACCAGTTTATAATCCTTTTTCTTTCTTTACTGTTGTTCGTTTGTTTTTATTCTTGCAATATTTCTTGTTTAGCAATGAATGGCACTTCTGTTCTCGTACTTTTTTTTACATAAACCAACATAAAGAAGTTGAGTCACCACCCTCAGCTGTGATGTCACAGCTACGCAATAGGACAATATTTATCATTATTGTAGTAATTCGCCCCATTTTGTCTTTCAGTACATTTTCAGAGAATATGGCGAAGTCTGCGGTACTTTAAGTATAATTAACTGACTAATTAACCAACACATACTGGGGTGGAATGCTAAGTGTCTGGAACTCCTTTATCTAGGCCCCTTGCTAAAAATGTGAGGGGCAGATAACAGTATATTTGAACCAACAAGGTGTTTCAAAGCAAAATATAAAAAAATGGGGATTGACTCAAGACTTTAGCACAATATATAATTATATTTAGGGCTGGGCACCTTAACACATTATTTATGTAACATTGACAATTATTTAATCACAGGATAACACAGTTTTAAAAAAAAATCCTTTTATTTTGAAAGTTTGTCTTTTTGGGTGTCCCATTACTTTTGTCCAAATAGAATGTCATCATTCGTTTTGTCCATGTTATATTTACATTACTTTGCCCATTTAATATCGACAAAAGTAATGGCACCCCTGACCCCCGTGCAAATCGGCTGAGACCTAAAGTGCTGCGTGGATAAAAGTAATGGGACGCCTGTCCAATTGCACCAACAGAGTGACTTTATGCATTCAGAAATTAAAATTTCATATGGAGTTGAACCCCTTTGCAGCTACTAAAATGCTCTAGAGATTTTTTTCTCTATAACAAACTATTACATTAATGTTAAGTTGAGATTTACAGAAATATTTGAATAGTAAATGTGTAACTCTGTTAAAGGGAACATTTGTATTAAAAAGCTCCTTATTTGTTTGCAAACCAAAAGTTGTTGCACTTTTGTTCATACAACAGTACTTTAAAAATAGAAGGTGCACAATACACTACTTTTGATTTCATTATTTAATTTTTCATGAATAAAAGTGCACAAGTTTTGAATGTTTAAATTTTGCAAATAACAATGCAATTGATTGCGATTAATCGCAGAAACCAATGCGATTAATCACGATTAGTCACAGAAAATTCATTCAATTAATCACAATTAATCGCCCAAACCATGCGATTGACAGCAATTAAAAATGTAAATAATTGTCCAGTATTAATTACTACTAATAATAACACATAATAATAGAGGCATGTAGATGCAGAATGCAGTGAAGTGTGTTGTGTTTTGTGCTCTGCAGCTGGGGGAAGCTTGCCGGTGTGTGCGGGATGCAGACAGCGCATCTATGATGAGCAGTACCTTCAGGCCCTCAACACCGACTGGCACACCCTGTGTTTCAGGTTGGTTTCTTTTGAATTGGGGGCCTACATTGGTACATATTATGGTAATATGTCGTGATTTTTGACCACATCCAAAAGGTTCAAGATGTTTAACCTCAGAGAAAAGGTGAGAGAAGCCAGAAAGAAAAGCTTTATCCTGTGAAATATTTGTTCCATGATTCAATATTATGGGTTATTTGACTGCATAACAGACAGGACAGCATCTCAGACACTGTTTTATGATTACATAAGACAACAACCAGGTCCAGCGCCACCTTGTTGAGATTGGGAGCAGCGCTATCCAAGTGTTACCAAAATAAAATATATTTTTTAAATGAAAAAATATTAATTCCTACTATGGATGAATCGATAAACTATCATGCCAAAAATATTGCGATACTGGACTGATTCACATCTAGTTTAACCTGATTAGCCTGCTGGTTAACTTTGTGTTCAATGATCTAGAGTGACCGTTCATTTTGCTCTAGTCCTGTAGCCTCCATCTCCATCAGACCTTCCTCAAACACACAGAAGAGCAGCAGAGATGATGGAGAACATTACAGACACTCGTCAGTCTCAGTGTGCTCTTCTCCAGTGTAACTGATGGTTAAGACTTCAGTGTACACAGACTTGCTGGGTATTAAAGTCAGAGTGATTTGTTCTTTGTTCTCAGGCTTTTATGGATTAAAGATTAAAAGATATGAGATAAAAGTTCTTAGCTGACCTCTCCAGCATGTTGTGGGGAATCGGTTTTGAATGGTGGAACATTCTGTGTCAAAAGCCTCCAATGTGCTTTGTGCAGGTTTATGTAGATTTATGAATGTTTATGCAGGTTCATGAATGTTTATGTAAGGGTTTATGAATGTTTATGCAGGTTTATGAATGTTTATGCAGGTTCATGAATGTTTATGTATGGGTTTATGAATGTTTGTGTAGGTTCATGAATGTTTATGTATGGGTTTATGAATGTTTGTGTAGGTTCATGAATGTTTATGTATGGGTTTATGAATGTTTGTGTAGGTTTATGAATGTTTATGTAGGTTGATGTGTAATCGTGTAGGTTCATGAATGTTTTATGTAGGTTTTTGTAGATTTATGAGTGTTTAAGTAGGTTCATGAATGTTTGTGTAGGTTTATACATTTATGTAGATTATTTTAGGTCTAGCTTGATTTATGTAGTTTTATGACCATCTGTGAGTATTTATCTAAGCTTACAAGTGGCTTATAAGGGTTTGTGTGGGTTTTTGTGGGAGTTTGTGAAGAGTCATGACTGTGTATGTATTTATGTATTTATGTAGAGTGTTTATGTAGGTTCATGTGTGTGTATGAGGGTTTATAAATGTTTATGTAGGTTCATGTGTGTTTGTGTATGTATATTTTTGAATGTTTATGTAGATCACTGTAGGTTAAGGTTGATTTATGTAGTTTTAAGACCGTCTGTGAGTATTTATGTAGACTTTAAAGTGTCTATGTGGGTTTTTGTAGGTTTTCTTCAGGGTTTGTGTAGATTCAGAACATAGATGTAGATGTTTATGGAAACATTCAGAACAATTCATGAAGGTTTATAAGTGTTGATGTAGATTTGTAAATAGTTATGTAGGTGTTTGTAGGGTTTTGAGTGTTTATGTAGACTTTCGTAGGTTCCTAACATTTTGTCAGTCTATGCAGGTTTTGTTTTAGTGTAGGTTTATGAGGGTTTGTGGTCCATTTGGTGGAAGGGATGGAGCTCCCTCAAACATTGAGGGATATTTTAGTGCGATCCCGTATTCTCTTAAGTTTTTCCTCTGCAGCTGAAAGCTGTAAGCTGATGTGTGGTTTCCTCACACAGAGGACTGACCTGCAGCAGGTCCACTCAGATTTCGTAATCAGTATCAGTATCAGGACGGAACAGGGGCTTGTAAGTGACCTGGTGGAGCTTTTCGAACACTGGAGCAGTGTGTTTCTAATCACATCACATTTTCATTTAAACCTCACCGCAAAGACCTGCGGCAGCTTAGCCGAAACCGAAGGTGGACGCTGATCCCGGAAAACGCTTTTCGGTTTTCCCTGGCCGTCGTCCACTCCACACAACCAACACGCGGAACATGGATCTCGGTTCTCAGCAGAACTGCAGCTTAATGAGCTTTTAGTCGGAGGCAGAACAGCCGGCGTCTTTGTTTACACCTTAATGAACTGGGGCTTCGTCTTTTTGTGCTTTAATTGCTTCTCTTCTAAAAAAAACATTAGACTGATGTTTGGTCAGCTGTTTGTGTCTTGCTGACAGTAAGGAGGACCTGCGCTCTGAAATGTGCAGAGGCAGGAAGTTTTCAGATGATTGGTGAAAACACACACACACCACACACACACACACACACACACACTGATTTTTTAGCAATGACTGTCCTGTTAGAAGTTGTCCGTAGTGGTAGCAGTACTGCTTCGAGATTTTTTGCCACAATACATTGACATAGCAGTGCTAAATTGAATATTACTTTATCAATTAAAAAATATTTATTTAATAGATTTTTGTGTGTATGTCTACTGAAGTAGCTTTGCTCACGGTGTCCACAAGGTGGTGATGGACTTGGTTCATATGTTGTGTTAATAGTATAGGAGGTCTGAGACAATGCAGAGAACTTATTGAACATCTGCGTTAAAAACAAAAATTGTATCATGGAACAAATATTGATAAATGTGAAAATATCATCATGTCACATCATATCATTTATTCTCAAACTGAATCCCAAGGTGCACCACAGAACCCACATGGCACACACATACAAATTGTTAGTGTGTGTGTGTATTTGTGACACAGTGCATGTTTTGTTTCCCATAAATTGCACTAGCGATAAAAACCTGTGAGGACAGGAATGTGTGTGTGTGTGTGTGTGTGTGTGAGGGAGACAGATGACAGTGGCACGATTGTCAGAGTGAAAGCTGTATGTTTACATAACCTTAATCCCACATTTGTGTCTCACCGGGTTGGAATGTGGTTGTTCATGTGTTAAAACCTTAGATAGTGCTGAAACAGCGCTGCCCTGTTTTCATGACCACCCCCCTATAGAGAGTGATGAACAGGCACTTTACAGCCTGTTGTGCCGTGTCCTTACATTCCAATAAACCAGGAATGGAAATTGTAGAAACAACATGCAGAACAAAGCTTATGTTCTCCGTTAATGGGCTTTGTCATATCTTTGCAGTTTGAATGTAAATGGTGTGTTGGCAGGTCAGTATAAAGCCATGCTCTGCAGTCTGAACATCCTCCACTAGGGAGAGTACTCACATTGCCTTTGTGAGCATCACTGAAAGGGAGGGAACCCACAACAACAGGATGCAGTTAATGTGTTTCTATGTTAGAAATGTAACATATAGAAAGTAAAATGAAACATTTCTGTTATAAACTGTGTGTATATGATTTTAAATTAATTATTTAAATTAATGATTACATAATCCATAGTGACTGTCAGTGAACATTTCTTCCTGAAATGCACTTTATGGTTTATTTCTGTCCAAAAATGATAGTAAATATACTGTAGAATATGTGATATGACGATATGAGATCTTGAAGACGATCTGTGTACTGATGATCTGCCAAAGCAGAGAGATTTTAGTTTCGTCTAAAGACAACATTCCATCTATTGCAGTTATGCTCTTCCTAATGTGTTTACCTCAACCAAATTACACTATTTGCTAGTCCACTTAATGCCCGCATTATAAAAAAACAGCGCTTAACCAACCAAAGCGAACTTCGTCAACAACGTACTGTTCTCACTCCCCCCACACTGTTTGATTGAGAGTGTAGCGTTTAGCTGGATGCAATGGCTGAAACTGAAAACGTAATGCACAGCTTGGTTCCCAAAACAAACTACATTGGTGATATGGAACTGGTTTGGCTTTTAGCCAAAGGATAAGGAACAAACAGTAGTTGTCTTCATAGTCTGCAGAGAAAAGGTTTGCACGTAGAAAGGCAACACGACAAACTCTTTCAACCACTTATAGAGACAGCTTCCAAAGCAATATGCCGAGATTATAGAGCATTCATTATCAAATAGCGGACCTCGGTCCAGATCCGGACCGAGTGAGGGTTCTGTCGGGACCCGTGGTGAGTCTGGTAAATTCATGAGATTAATTCATTTTCATGGAGCATTATTTTGGACGGTTGTGGATGTTGACAGCTGGCGCTTCTACTCCAGTTAATACGACAACAGCTTCATTCTGGTTTATTAGTGATGGGAAGTTCGTATTTTCAGAGAGTTTTTTCTTCTGGCACAGCTCCCAAAGAAAAGCCGGTTCTCCCAAACAGACGTTAGTTTATTGTTATCTGTGTAGTGTTACGCGGTTCAGCTTTTTTTTAAACACCCGCCCCAAACTGTCCCACCCAACCTGCAAATCTACGCGGCCCAAGGAAAAAAACTAGTTTCGACAACGAAATGCGTTTTGTAACTTTTTTATTACTACTTTATTTATGGCAAATGTCTTATTTGTGTAATTTCCTGCATTGGACATGAACAATAAATATTGTGGAACAAATTAAGATTTGGACATTGGGGAATGCCATAAGACATACATTGGACTTCAGATCGGACCTTCTACTTGGACAAAATTTAAAGCTGGACTTTAATTGAATACCCCAGGTATAGAGGTTAGAAGAGTAGTCACACCACAAGCAGCAGTAGCAACATGTACAAAACCTAAACAACCCACTCTGACACAGACTTTTGAGAAAGGCACTTCATATGAGAGGACAAGCAAGTGATGGAAAGACATAACAGAGGCAGTTCCCTTTTACCTCAGAAAAGACATGGTTCCCAACAAAACTGTAGGAAACGCGGGGTTTAAAGTCTGCTGAGTTTTTAATTTTATTTATAATCACATTTTAGGCACAGTATTGCACTTTATTTTCAGAGGGAACCACATATTACCTCGAAAGGATAAATAAAGTGTATACATGTAAACTTAAAGTTCCTGTTTATTGTTTTACCTTAGGATGTATTGTCATGTCATGTTAAATCAGAATCAGAATCGTTTTATTTGGCCAAGTACATGTGTGTGCATATACAGGGAATTTGGTTCCGGTCGATAGTGTCTCTCATGCACAGCCATAAAAACACAACAATATAACATTCTAATCAATATAAAAAATTCTATATCTTATTTACAGTAAATTACAGAATTACAGTGTTGATGTGAGTGTCCATAAAGTGCAATTGCAGTCCTGAGGTGTGAAGCAGTGACAGTT
>JBBKCR010000038.1:22841812-22859616 GCA_037577295.1 Ladigesia roloffi
ACACACACACACACACACACACACACACAAACAAACACACACACACACACACACACACACACACACACACACACACATACACACATAAAATCCTTAATTTGAGTGATATCATGAGGCTGAACATAAGTTCAACCCTGTTACCCCAATTAAACACTAAATTACCCACTCATCCAATAATCCTTTTAATGAAAACATCCATAATGTCCTCACACTGTGTGTTTGCTGAATTTAGTCAGAGCAGAAACCCAGTAAGAATGAGCTGATGATGCTGAGATGTATTTAAATGGGTTTAAATTGATTTTCTCTTTAAATATCTTTAGTTTATGAGTATTAAAAGAGTTGAATGGCAACCTAGTCATGGATTCGCTCTCGCACACTGTACAGCGGCTTAACCAGTGTTTCAGTTTTTTTTTTATTTCGCTGCAGATCCTTTAGATGTTTCGTAGAGTTCTAAAAATGGAAGAACTCAACAAAACTCCGAAATTTTTCATAAATACTGTGCATGCTTGACCTATATTGTTTTATTGCCTACTCAGTCAGATAGTCTGTTTAGGTGCATGCATGTGTGTGTGTGTGTGTGGGTGGCGGGCCCTATGAAATTAAATATGACCTGCAGCAGTGGGTTTCGCTAAAAGTTAAGAAATCCCGAAGCGCAGGATTCCAGACCAACACGACACACAGAAACTGAGGCCTGGAATCCTGCACTTCAGGTCGGAGAGAAAAGAGCACAGAAAACTACAGCGGACTCTCAAGCACTGTGCAAAAGTCCTGAGCCGCCCTGCAATAACACAACCGCTTTATTTTATAGCATCACAACAACGACCCTGAACACATTGGTCAAGTTATTCAAAGCACCTCAACAGGAAAAAACATGATGGAGCTCCATCAGTCATGGATCTGCCCCTAAAAACCAGCTCTCAACATTACTGACGCAGTGTGGGATCATCTCCAAAGAGAACCAAACAAAAGGCACCTGAGGTCCCAAGAGGACATTCGGAGGTCATTTTCTTCCACATTTTTTAACTTAATTCTATTAACTACTCATTTATTATTCATGCAGTTCTTATAGTATGTATTTTATTACCATGATGCTTATTCAAGTGAAAAAATATCGATTAGTGTAAAAATAAGATATTAAATACAGTAAATAAACGGTAATTATGTGTGTTTGTGGAAATGTACTAGTTTGTACTAGTTGTACTAGCACTTAGTGCTTTTTCATTTTAGTATAGGATGATTGAAGGATTTGTGTGAGTGTGTGTGTGTATTTGCGTGTATTTGTGTTTGAATGTCTGTGTGTTTGTGAGTTTGTGTGTGTGTGTACGTATGTGAGTGTGTGTGTGTATGTATGTGAGTATGTGTGTGCATATGTGTGTGTGTATGTGTGTGCATGTGTATGTAAGTCTGTGTATAGTGTGTGTGTGTATGTATGTGAGTATGTGTGCGTATGTGTGTGTGTATGTGTGTGCGTGTGTATGTAAGTCTGTGTACAGTGTGTGTGTGTATGAGAAGGTGCTTTGTGTATCCATAAGATCTGATGAGCTGTTACTGCTTTGGTTAATGTCAGGGTCACATGAATGATCCTTGTGCATGTATTCTAAAATTGTGGACACAAATAAAGAAGTAAAATGTGTGTGTGAGTGTGTGTGTTTGTGTGTGTGTGTATGTATGTGAGTGTGTATGTGTGTATGTGAGTGTGTTTGTGTGTAACTGTATGTGTGTATGTGAGTGTGTATGTGAGAGTGTGTGTGTGTATGTGACTGTGTTTGTGTGTGTATGTGAGTGTGTGTGTGTGTGTGTGTGTACCTGCTGTGTCTGTGAGAGACTCTGCTGCTCCTGCAGGGACAGGCGTGTGTGTAATGAGGACACACTGTCTCTCAGCTCCGAGTTCTCCTCACACACCACCTGCAAACGCTGTGCCAGGTCCTGCTCCCGCTGCGTCAGCCGCGCAACCTGCACACACACACACACACACACACACACACCGAATCACTGTAGCAACCTCCACTAAACTATTGTTTTGATGCACATGGTGTTCCAGACTCAAAGGTTATTAACCTACTCAAGGCTCTCATGGAACCGGCACGACAACTTCAGCATGCTTTGAATATAATTTTACAACTTTGCCAATATTTCTTCCAAAATTATTAATACAAATATTTGATCTGATTTATGTTACGACATTATGAAGTGGGTTATATGTGCTAAACCACTCCAAGTGGGTTTGACCCTCTGGTGCGTGTCATCACAGCTGTGTGCGGGCAGTAGTATACATACATACATAAAAACATACACACACATATACATTTATAAATATATAAAATATTGAGGCAAAAGAGTGTTTTTTGTGGCGTCACAATAACTAGTTTCCAAATAGGCCTACACAGCCATCCACAGTTTAGCCCCGCCCATTGGAGTTATATAGAATGATGATAGCTGGACTGTTAATGTGAAGCAGTCAGAACAGAGGTCATATACATACGTCGGCCATCATTTTATTCATTTTACCCTCAGATAAACTGAACATTTTAATAAACACTGTCAATGGTTGATTAATTTGTGATACTAGGTTGCTGTAGTTCTCACCTGTTCTCTGAGGGCACTGAGCAGCTCCTCATCCTGGGGTCTGGAATGACCGCGTTCTCTCAGATCCTGTTTCAGACTCTGGAGCTCCGCAGAGACCACCCTCTCCACCTCCATCGCCTACACACACACACACACACACACGGTACAGAGCACAGGTCAGTATCTCCATAGTATCTGCATTGTAGATGTTTTTTGCCCAGATAGTAAGTAAGCAATGATCTGAGGTGGTTCCTGGTGCATTACTTTAGGATTCAAATCGAAGAGGCACAGGCTGCACGGGGCCTCGATTTTCAGGAGGATGTTTTTATTTTGGAGACGAGTTTCCCACCATAAGGAATGTAGCCGAGCAGTGAAAGGGAGTTATGTGAACTTGTCAATAGCAAAACAAAAGCGGCTGATTGGGAGTCGGCCTGATTCAGCAGTTTGCAGGACGTCCTGTCAGGTCCCATCACACACGCTCCAGGGAGGATCAAAGGCAGGCCCAGCAGATGGAGCGGAGCATCTTGGTCTTGGCAGTGGCACACCATCATGCTGCATTAGGCACTGTTGTCTGTGTGTGTTGGGGGCGGGGTTGTATGCGGGGTCAGTTTGTGGTGGAAGTGGACACTCGGACAGACACCCATGAAAGAGGCTTGTGGCTCTCCCGAGCCCAGCCATTTAATAGGGGTGTTAAAGTAAACCCAGCATGGGGTCCCAGCAGACCACAGCTGACACCCCCACCACCACAACTGCCCCCTGGGGAGGTAAGAGAAGATGACCAAGCATGTGGCGTGCACTGGGGGTTGGGATCCAGACCATAACAATTAAGTTTCAATGTGAGGTAATTGTGCCACACTTATTAGGATAAAGCCAGAGATTAAACAGGAGGTCCACTCATAAACCCCCCCCAAAAAAATATTCATGATGGTCCAGAGTGGGTTTGGTGACAAATAAGGGTCAGAATTGTTCATGGTGGGGCTGAATGGAACCAGATGTACGCCTCTAAAACCACGCCCCCTCAAAAAAATAGTTTGCACCAGTTCTGAGAAGCTTTTGGTAATAAAACTAAACCCATTCATGATGGAGGGCTACACGCAGGGCGTTGTGAGGCAAAATAGTCCCCAACGAAAACAAATTTAATTCAGATTCTCCATTATTTGACCATAATCAACATACATATGAACACACAGGGACACAGGGAGCTTTACTGGGGGTCGATAATGAATAAGACGGCTGGATTTGTGTTGGGGACGACATTCACCTCCACTGTTAAGAAATCCGAGGCTCTGCCGTGAACAACAATACATACACTCTGCATCTCAAACACTGATTAATGGCAATATTTTGAAAAATCAAAAGAATTCTCTTTTAACTCACAGTTTATTTGCGTTTTTTCCATTGAGACCTGTGTCATTAAAACTACTTAAGTATAAAACTACAATCAAGAATTATAGTAGGCCTTATTATTGTTCGTCATTGTTTATTATTTTGTTATTACAATAAAGTATTATCTGCACTGGGATAAAGTGATGCTCTTAAATCTCTAGGACCTGCAGTGATCCAGAATAGAACCTTCTGGTGTGGATTAACCAAAAGCAGCTTAGAAGTTCCCTAAGACTGCAGCTCAGAGTCGATCGCCAAGCACACGCACAAGCTTTCATTACATTACACCTCAGCACTCTAGCACCAGTCCTCCTGGAGGAAATTTAACAGGTGTTGTGACCACATGAATGGCCTCCTCATGCAATATTCACCCGTTACTGACTGAGTAACTGTGCAGTAGTGACTAATTCAACCTCTGTCCTCCATCTGATTCGAGGAAACTGATTTGCAAGCTTCCGCCTCGGATCCCGGCTGGAAAAACAATTACACTCCAAAATACCAAGACAGTAAACTTCCTTAATGCTCCTTTCAAGCACACTGAGGAAACGTGAGCTATTAAAAGAGCGCCAGTATAAAAGCCCTGAGATCTTCTGGGAAAACAACAACCCCACAGGGGGCTGGGACGTATAGACCAGGGGTCCCTGATTTTAATAGTAATTTCTGAAGTGACTTAATGTAGGAATAACTTTTCATCATGATTACAATCAGAATAAAGAGCAATTCATTTTTTTTAGCAGAATCAATAGTCTACAAAGTCCACTAATCACTGAACATAATGGAATTATGGGCAAAACATCAAATCAGAATTGCCATTATGCTGCTTCGTATTACAGTTGTGATGCCTTTTGATAAGTTAAAGGGTTTATATCATTGATTTAATGGACTTAAAAAGGCTTAAAGTCGGTTAATATGCAAAAATTTCAGAATATGTGTTCACCCCAATGTCCATACATTCCTTAAGCAGCCAAAACAGCCAGTTTTCACAAAACCAATGCATTTGCATAGAGATGTCCTTTTTCAAGCTGAGGTTGGCAAGAGAGTTTCAGAACAATGCTGGCTTTGGAAAGAGCTGTGTTTATATACAAACACGTGGAGCTTCAATAATCAATGAAACGATTGTATTCGAGTTGGAGACGTCTTGTTCCATTCACCATCCATCCATCCATCCATTTTCTACCCCTTTCTCCTGCACTCGGGGTCAGAGCCTATCCCAGCTGCTACGGGCGAAGGAGCGGTACACCCTGGACAGTTGCCAGCATGTGTCAGAGCAACACACTCACACACATTCACACCTAGGGGCAATTTAGTGTGCTCAATCAACCTGTCCCCAATCACGCATGTTTTTGGTCGTGTGAGGAAACCCACGCAGTCACGGGGAGAACATGCAAACTTAAATCCAAAAAGACTCTGTGCCCGACCCGGGAGTCGAACCCAGGCAGCAGCGCTAATAGGGAACAAGCTGTGAGGCAACAGCGTTAACCCCTGCGCCACCCTGCCACCCTGCCACCCTTCATTCACCTCCACTGTAAATAAATCTAAACCTGAACCTTTTCACAGCAAACCCACTCAGAATGACTCAAACACTGAATTATGAAAAATAAGTGGATTTCCCCTGTTCTACACCACCAGTCAAAAGTTTTGGCACACACTGAGATCTTCTACATTTGCAAGTTACTCAATATTTCCAAAAAAACCCACTTTGATACCAAACAGCTTTTCACAATTTAAGTCTTTACTAGCCAGAAGATGTTCTATTTTTTTTACTAATATAACTAATATAATAGAATTTTATTCCAACAGAATTTGACTCTGCATCAGCAATAACTAGTTAATAGGAGTCAGACCTGCACTATTAAAGATTTTTTTAACTGAAAAACTGATTTTCTTCAACATAATTTCATTTGTAGTTGTTCACTCAATGACTTTCTAGTGTGTTGAATGAAAATCAGCAGTTTGTGAAATGAAAGGATAAGCGGTGAAAGCATGTGATGTGCAAATGTTTTTGACCTATTTTTCCAACTGTGAAGGACTGTAAATTCAGCCAGTCCTGACGTTGTTTACCTGCAACAGCGCCCCGTTCGGTTCCCTTCCCATGGAACTCAATCAATAGGCAACATAGGACGAGGAGCCAACGTGGTACAGGCCAGCACGGCTCTCCTGGCACGGCTGTGTTTAAGGGGTTTCTCCTACGCCCTCCATACCTCGGCCCCCCCTCGTCCTCCCTAGATAAGGAGCCGCCAGGCTTTGGAGAACCCACACACATCCTCTCTATGCCTCATACAAACATGAAGGCGTCTCCCAACTCACCGGTTCACGCTTAGAAACAGAGGAACCGCTGTTCACCACGTCTGGCAGAGGCACATCATCCACCCAAGAGTCAGGTATCTCCAGACCTGTGTTTACGGCGGTCTCCAGCCCTCCCCGGACCCTGCTGAAAAGCAGCGAGTCCTCCATGGTGGAGCTCAGCGATCAAATGAGCCACTTCCTTCTCCTCCTCGAGAGAGGAGATGGGCTGATAATTCTTGTAAACCCGTGTTTTTTTTCCTTCTTCTTTCCCTGAACTTTGATTTCTGGAAAAAGCTGGTCAGCAGGCTGCTGTCTGAGGCTGGACAGTGGGGGAGGGGGAGGGCGTAGGCCCAGTTAGATATTACACCAGGACGGGAGCACAACAATGCAAGGCTGCTGCCAGAACGGAAAGCGCGGCCTTGACGTGTGTCACGATTCACACTCGTCTATTCTGGGCACGAACTTCCAGATAACAGGACCTTGAGCGGCACAGTCTGAGGACAGCAGCAGCGCGTTCAGGAGAACCGAACGACGCCTGACCTCCACGACTGCAGATTAGATTACAGGCTGGAGCTGGGTTGAGAAGGTCAGCCAATCTACTACACAAGTGGCCTGGGCAGATGTTTTGGCACAGCTGTTTAACACTCATAAAGAGCTCATGCTCTATACAAAGTACATTTTAATACACACTCGTTCATATATACTGAAATTAACATTACCGTTTTGGCAAATAGAAAACAAACTTATTTACACACAATCCACAAAACATGACTTGCATTTGAGAGAAATAAAGAGTGAGATGTAGTAAGAGAGACAGATTTGGAGAGAGAAGGAGAAAGGGACAAGAACAGAGGAAAGAGACACAAAAACAGAGATAGAGAGAGGGAAAGAGAGAAAGAGGGAGAGGAAAAGGGAGAGGCGTGAGTTCAAGAGAGCCGATGGACAGAAAAAGAGAGAGAGTGGTACTGAGAGAGAGAGAAAAAAAGATCATAGAAATAGAATGAAAGAAGAGAAAGAAAAAAGTAATACGGAGAAATGAAAACAAATAGTGAGGGAGAGAGATTGTGTGCAAATGAGTGAGAGAGATAAAGAGAGAGAGACACAGAATGAAAGACAAACAGGAAGAGAACAGGGAGAGAAAGAGATACAGGAAGAAGGATAGGGAGAAAGAGAATGAGAGGAGACAGATGAGAGAGTACGTGAGAGTGTGTGTGAGAGAGAAAGTGGATATACAGAAATTGAAAGAGGGATAGGAAGAGAGAGAGAGAGAGAGAGAGAGAGAAAGAGAGATAGGGAGAGAGGGACATAGTGGATTAGGGAGAGAGGGAGAGAGAGAGTGAATGACAGAGAGAGAGAAAAGAGAGGGATAGCGAGGGAGAGAGCAAAAGGTGGAGAGAGAAAGATAGTGGATGAGAGAGAGAGAGAGAGTGAGAGAGAGTGGGAGAGAGAGAGAGAGAAAGAAAAAATGGATGAGAGTTTGAGAGAATGAGAGAGAGTGTCTGTAAGAGAGGGAAATGGAGGGAGAAAGAGCGAAAGAGAGAGAGAGAGAGAGAGAATGAGAGAATGGATGAGAGTGTAAAAGAAAGAGAGAGTGAGTTAGAGAGGGATTTGGAGAGAGAAAGAGAGAGAGGGGGTGAGAGAGAGAAAGGAGAGAGAGGATGGATGAGATAGTGTGAGAGAAAGAGAGAGTGAGTGGTAGAGGCAACCGAAGAGAGAGAAAGAGAAAGAGGGAGAGAGAGAGAAAGAGAGAGAAAGAGAGGGAGAAAAAATGATAAGGAGAGAGAGAGAGAGAGAGAGAGAGAAAAAGAGAGAGAGAGAAAGAAAGATAAGGAGAGAGAGAAAGATAAGGAGAGAGAAAGAGAAAGAAAAAGAGAGAGAGAGAAAGAGAAAGATAAAGAGAGAGAGAAAGATAAGGAGAGAGAAAGAGAGAGAAAAAGAGAGAGAGAGAGAAAGAGAAAGATAAGGAGAGAGAGAAAGATAAGGAGAGAGAAAGAGAGAGAAAAAGAGAGAGAGAAAGAGAAAGATAAGGAGAGAGAGAGGTGAGAGAGGAGTACTCACTGTGTTCAGCTGTTCTCTGAGTTGCTGGTTGGTCTCTGTGTGCTGCTGCAGGTCTCGGCTCCTCTCTCTCTCCGCCTGGCTCAGGGAGCTCGTCAGCTCCTCCACCTGCACTCGCAGGTCCCGGGCGTCCCTCTCCATCTCCGACACCTGACTCTCCCACTGCGCCCTGCAGCCCTGCAGCTCCTGCCGCAGCTGGTGCCTGTCCTGCTGCAGCTCCTGCGCAACACACCCGCAACAACACAGGAGCATTTCTCATTACTCCAGACCCATCCATTACTTTTCACTACTGTTAAAGGGCCCTTGGCCTTCGTTTTCTTGAATTTTGTTTGTCTGGGTTTTATAAACTAAGACAGCCTTCATTTATTACTACATTAACACTTTCCAGCCTCCATAAATACCTCAGATCTAAACAGTTTAAAACTGATGTATTTAAATGAACTTGCTGGCTCATTTAGAAAGGACTGAATGGTGTAAGACATCCAGTTCTGCTTTTGGTACAGAAATATCATTTTACTCCTTTATTCCGTTTAAAGTGTCCTGTTTTTGTCATACTGTGTAGATTAAATGAAAGAAATGGGAACAAATGTTTTACAGGGACAGGCTGCAAACTGCCTAAAGTTACAAGGAGTCTAGATAAAGGAGTTCCAATCACTCATTATTCAGCACCACCAGTATACTGATCACCACCCTGATCACCTGGAATCATCTGCTTCACTGGGTCAGGACTTCAGATAGATTGGTCTTTGTTCTGCTTGAATGATTCATACATAGGTTACTATGTGTATTAACAAACAAACAAAAAAAATCCTTCAGGAAGCCTGGAGAACTGTTCCTCAAGACCACATTAAAAGTACAAGAAAGTCTGGATCTTTTGAAGCAAATTATGAAGTCATGAGGGGTATGGAGCTGAGTAATTGAACGTGTAGTTGTGGCACCACAATAACAAACTAAAAATGGATGGAATTCTAATTTCATTTTTAAAAATAAGAAAAATCTGTGTTCCATGTATTGGACCCTTTAAGTCACACCATATTGTTTGAGTCAGCATGACCATTCAGCATCGCTAATCTCACACACTGCAGTTGTGTGAGTGTGTGAGGCACCCAAGGCATTTTGCAACTTCACATGAATGCTGAGCTTGTCAGAAAAGTTCTTCTACTGATATTTTTTACTGTAACATGGTTCATCGGTACCAAAACATGACATGGAATCACTGCTGACTCCTGATTGGTCAAGTAAGAATTTAACACATCCTCTAACATCCTGAATAATACTACCTTATAAAATGGTGCTATTAAAGATTTTATTTATTATTTTGCTTTATCAGTTTTGTCATTTTACTGCTGCATAATATGATTGCGATGACTTTAATATATTAAAATGCCCATATTATCACTTTTCTGCACTTAAAATGGCTTAGTAAATATTGTTTAAAATTAACTAACTCCCTCCATCTATACAGTCCAAAAACAGCCCTTTTTCAAATCATAATTTTGTGATGTCACAAAAGCATCACATTTATATTTTCTTATTCTGGATTCAGCAGTTTAGCCCCACCCATTTGCCAACACCTTTAATGGTTAAAAATGAGGACAGTTATACTGAGTGATGGGGGAAAGGGAGGATGTTTATGTAAATGTATTAATTGTGGTGTAGGTCGAATAGAATAATAATGCTATAAAACAATTTTTTTAGACTTATATTTAGATTTGTTGAAGACCTGAACTGCGTCAATCACAAACATCAGAATAAGAAAAGAAAACAGACAACAATAATAAATCAATACATTGCTATAAAGTCAACTATAAACCAATCTAGTAGCAACAGTAATACAGTCTAAGGGTTTATCAACACACAAAGCATTCAAATTCGGCAAGTTGGGCTAAAATATGAGGTAATAATGAACTAAGTGCCGTTTTGGAGCTGATAGAACCGGCTCTTCTTTGGGAGTGTGCCAGAAGAGTGTCTCTCTGAAATGAGCTGAACTCCTTCTCGTAAATGCGAACATACTTTGAATAACTGATACTGCGCTCTCGGCCCCGTGCTGCTTCACGGCCCCAGACCCAGACGGGCCAGATTACAACTACTCGGGCCGTAGTTTGCCCACCCCTGCCCCAGAGAGAGAGAGACAGGACAGTTTTACTGAGTGATGGGGAGAGGGAGGACCACCCTACCCACCCAGGGAGAGAGAGAGACCAGTTATACAGAGTGATGGCGCAAGAGAGTGTAATAATGATTAGTGATTGTGTGTTGTAGTTTTGCTGAGATCAGCTTAAAGGTAATAATGACATAACGGCAATACTGTCAATCTCAGACTATCCCACAAGCTCAAAGATAAAAGCAGGGAGTGAAGGGGCACTCCAGGAGAATGACATAACACGACGCTTGATACGGTTCTTGATTGTGAGAACATGCATTGACAGATACTGATAGGACTGAAACACTCTAAAATTTTACGACCTGTTTAAAGATCACATTTCTGTAGATCTGAAGCTAAAGGTTGAAACTCCTGAGGCCCACTTATACTGTTTATATCCCCAAAAACAGTTCTAATTGATTTGTAAACAACAAATTTCCAGCCTCACTTCATTTCTTAGAAATATATTGTTGTGCTTGAGAGCTGTTTCTGTCACTGTGACTTTAAAATATATGAAAATGAGCTCTGTGGTGACTGGTTGCCTGTTGTCCAAGCTAAAACTCTACCTATAACCTCATCCACCCAAGTGAATGGGTGGGGCTAAAGCACTATAGAACGTGAGTGACAATATCTGTGTGACATCACAAATACACTCAATTAAAAATGGCCTAAAAAGTGTCTGTCTCAGTTTAATGGCAGTAAAGGAAAGTAACAGCAACCTTGTTTCAGTTGTTATCGCAGTATTTGTCTCTTGATACTGGAAAAGTATGCAATATGCAAATAAGCCTCAAACCAATTAACCCTTTCTGGTCAATCACAGCTCCAGGGTAGATAATGGATGATCTGATAAATTGATGTATTCATGCAAAATAAAGTACAGATATATATTTAAATGTTTTGGTTTTGTGACATCACAAAAAATTTTGAATATGTGGTGTTTTGTAGCTTATTTTCCCTATGTGAACTTTATGGATGGGGGGAGTACAAATACATAGCAGTAAAACCACAATACTGATATTTGTTCATATTGTTGAGCTGTAGTTACAAAACAACATCCTGGGTTTGGTTGGTTTCGGGTTCTTTTGTGGCGGTTGGCCATAAAAATACCCAAGCCCTCGCGCCACTGTAGGGAAACCTTCGCTTTTCCATGATATGGGCCCTTTAAGGAGCCACTACACTGGGAAACTCAGTAAAGTAACAACAACTCAGAAAGGAAACTAAATACTGACCGCAGAGAGACACTGTTTCCAGAGCTGCGAGATGTTCAACGAGTCTGACAGCACGGGAAAGATGAGAGAGGTGAAACTGAATCTTCCTCTACACTTGTTTCCTGCCTAGTGGTGTGTGGTGACTTTTACTCAGTCCGGTGCACTTAAGTACACTTTTACTTTTGCTCCAAAAACCCTTGTTCGGTTCAATTTTTTAACACTTAATCATCTGTTTTAAGTTTAATTTGATTACTTCGGGCTCCTCTGCTGCTTCATAGTGGAGCAAAGGGTATTGCTGAGATGCACTATAACACGAATGTCCCCACAAATATAGTAATAGCGTTATGCGTGTGTTTACTAAACCCCTCAGTAAGGACCTGTATGCGTGCGTGCTTGCACGCGTGTATTTTTCACTTGTGAGGACCGGGTGTCCTCATAACGATAGCAGTACAGGCTTTTTTTGTATTTTACAGCTCCGTACTAATAATTGAAATACATACGCATCTTAATATTAATATATTTCTGGGGGCAGTGTATCTCAGTAATACGCGTTTCTCCACAGTGAAAGGTGTGAGAACAAAATTAAGTCTAAAACTTAGACGTACCTCCAGCTCGTCCCCGTACTGCTCATGGAGTTTGTCGGTGTCCTCTTTCAGCTGTCGGTTCTCCAGGAGCAGGGCCTTTCCCAGCTGCGCCGCCAGCAGGACCTCCTCCTCTTTCCGCCGCAGCGCAGCCAGGAGCTCGGCGCCCCGGAACCCGGCCAGGTCCTCCCCAGCCTCCAGCCCGAACCGGTAGAAGTCCTCCTCCTTCTCCTGGAGCTCCAGCCTGCGAGCCTCAAAACACAGCTCCTCCACTCGACTCATCACTGATGCAGCCTGAAGAACACACACCTGCGGCTCACGGGTCTACTGTGGAACTGAGAACTGGAGGAGGAGGAACCTCCATCAGTCAGGTCAGAAAGAGAGAGAGAGACAGAGAGAGAGGGAGTGAGAGAGAGAGGGAGGGCTGGTCCTGTCACCTGCAGACTTCAGTGGAGAGAAGGAGACACACTTAACTCAGTTTACACACACACAAACAGCACACACACTCACACACACACAGGGCGCCGTTTGTAAAAACAATTTCACAAATGTAGAGGTGCCATTTTCTCATAATTTAGTGCGATGTTCACACAATTTTCACACATTTAGAGCTAAACGTGTTAAACAAAACATTGTTACGTTTTGGTACATTTTCTTGCTGCATAATTGTTAAATCTAAATGTTAAATCTAAACCCAAATCTACACATACTATATTTATGGTACTTTTATTTCATGAAAGGTAATGTTAAAAAATGTATATGATTAAAACAAAGACGTTACAGAAATTCCTACTGAATGTATTTTTATGTTTGTTTATTTATTTACATTTCTTTGCTGGCCATACATGTTTAGAGTTTTCGAAAAAAAAGTCTGAGCAGCCAGTCAGATCAGAGCTCGTTTACATAATTAAAGTCTTAATGAGAGTGTAACCAACACAGTGTGTCTCTGAATCAGGTTCAGAATTAAGTTTATTGGCTCAGTACAGATACAAGGAATCTGATTCCAGTCGATGGAGTCTTTCAAGGTCAACAATATATACAACAACTATATGTAAAGACACAATGAACAATACACTGAACAACATAATAAACAATAACTGAGTACCTACAGTATAATGTACAGTATAGATTTATATTTCTTAACGGATGTATATAAATATTAATGTATATAAATGTATATAAATATTATAAATAGGTTTGAAAAATGATGACGTAAAGATTAATTATGGCTGTTTTTGGCAGATAATTGTCCGTACTAACCGAACATCATCACTGCATCATATGTTACAACACACACACACACACACACACACACACACACACACACGCACACCATGGCCTTTTAATTGCCTTGTGTATAAAACAAGTGGAAAAGAAAATAAGCGGATTTATCAGATCAAGAAAAGAGGCTTAAATCTTTAGTTCAGGGGTCAATTAGTTAAATCTCCCCCTTTAATTAAACCTGCATCTCGCTCTGGTTCTCTTTCATGTAGCCCCAGGATCTGGTGTCGGGGGGTTTGGGTGTCGGGGGGTGTAAGCGTGCCGTGGGGGCTTCCAGTGTGTCAGGGGTCAGCGTATAAAAAGCCGTTTAGGAGGTGTGTGAATAAAGGAGGCAGCATCCCGACGCACGGCACCCCATTGTGTCCGGACAACCCACGCGACTCCACATATGGCAGGAACCCCGGAGTGAAAGCGTGCTGCCCCCCGGCCGCGGGGGCGCCATTGTTCTCCTGAAGTTTATGGCCTTCTAAAACACGCACAGGCTGAGGAGGCCTCCGGACACATTTACAACACACTGGAAAACAAATACTTTAATGCTGGAAGTAAGACTGTAATTGAGTGTGCTGAATCCGAATCAAACATTTCCAAGCACCTTCAGATATTTAGTCACAGGCATCATGTCTTAATGCAATTATTTGATATTTCAACACAGGCTGTGTTGCAGCCAACACGATAAGAGCCGTTTCTGTCAGGTATGTTCACTCGTCTCGTCGGAAACCCGCTTCCTGGTTGAATTCAGTGCTGTGGGAGCTCAGGCCCGTTGATAAACTGATCTCAGTTCAGTCTAAATCACAGGCTCGTCTCTTTTATATGTTTTTCAGGGACAGAGAGCAAAATAAAAGGAGGCACAGATTTGTAAACCTGTTACATTTGTGGCAAATAAATGACCAATAAAGTGATGACTGCTTCAGATGTGTGTTGTTTGAGATGTGGGGTTGTTGTCTTACATCCTGAGTGTTGAGTGGGGGATGTGGGGGGCTTACCGAGGATTGCTTTGACATTATGTGGCCCACCTACTGTTGAGGAGTGTACACAAATGGAAAACGGAAAAAATAGATTTTCTGCGTGAGAAGTCGGAGATGTGGCGTGAGAGCGTGTGAAGACAGTCAGATGCGTGTCTCACGCTCATTGTGTGAGAGTTGGCAGCCCTGCCTCTACTGTGCAGAAACATCATCACTCAGAGTGCTGCTTCAACAGCAACTTCTGAATTTCTGAAGAAGTGACAACTAATCACAGACACACACACGACAACCCACATGATGTAGATGATATGTGGTTCTGATGTTCACTGTGGGAGCCTTCAATGGTTGACGGGTCTGCAGCTATTGGTAGCTACTCACAAGGTTTGGTTTCATATTATGTACATTATCCTTCTAGCTCCGAACTTCAGACAACAAATGCTCTCATTGTCTACATTCAAATTAAAATTGAAAACTGTAAAATTAAAAAATCTTCAAAATAAAAGGTGTTTTAATTTTTTTTACGCCAAGTAATCACTGAACATTTTATTGTCTGGAAGGATACAGGACGTGAGTGAAAAATCAGCCCTCTTTTTGTCTTTCTTACAAAGAAGAAATACTGAAGAATAAAAAAAACCCTATAATATTCATTTCCTCCTGCGGATTTCAGGAAGAGTGCTGCCCTCTAGTGGCAGTATACAGGCCGCGCAATACTTAAGCTTTCGTTTTACTAAAAAACTCCTCCTGAGAACTCTTGCAGTTCAGCTCTGTCCTTTGTACCATTTCATTGAAATTTAAAGTTCTTAATGGTTACAAGGACACTCCAACTTTGTGGACCCAGTTTGGGGAAGCACCTTTTCTATTCCCTCAGAAATTTCAATATCTTTGCAAAGCCTTATTAAAGCCATATTCAAGTCTATGCATTGTCATTTTGATATATGTGGTGACATTCCCTGCTGGTGGAATCGTCAGGTGTCCCTATACTTTTGTGTTGTAGTGTATGTATATTATAATTATTGTTTACGGATTTGTTTATACATCAGAATGTGAAAAAAAACATATAAACTCTGTGTTTCACTGGAACCGCATGGCAGCGCAGAGTTGTTAGGAGAGTGGTTCCCGGCTGTTTGCATTCAAAGTGCCTCAGTCAGTTCAAACACCTCCGTAATGATGATGGCATATTTTTAACAGAGAAACAAAGAAAAGCGTTTTATACGAGCGTTTACATAAAACTGACTACAAAGTGTTATGTGGGTGACATCATTGCCCCACATACCACTTAAAGGGGTCAGAACTGGACCATGGGATTTGATGTTCAGCTGTACTTTAAAATTAAAAGTGTAAAGTGATCATTTTGTCATGTGAACACACCACGGCACAAAGTGTGAACAGCGTGAAAGATCTGTCCCTGTATTTCACCCAGTCACCAAGTGAAGCAGCAGTGCAATGTTGAGATTTCCAATCTTCTTGTTTTCCTCCATTATTGTTATTCCATTTATTCTTTTAAAAGGATGAGATGACGCAGAAATGGACTGGAAGTTTTTTTATTCAATAACGTTTTATTTTCCAAACATGTACACAGGGTTTTTTTTTAATGTTACAGTATATACTGTATATACATACACATGTGTGTATATAACATTACCTAAAAAGTCAAGGGCATGGGGTATGGCTGCTGTGCGTATTTTTAAAGAGGGAGGAAGATGGGTTTCTGAACATCTGTCATGATCTGCCACAAATCCACACTGGGGGGAGGGGGAGGAGGAGGAGGATGGGAGCTAGACGAAGAGACGTACGTATGGCGGGGAGTACGGAGGTCTCCAGTGCATTACAGTCGAGCGAGTCGGGAGAGAAACGAGAGTGTAGGAGCTGCGAACCAGCGGGTCGGAGCTTTAAAATACTGTCCCACCCCCGCAGACGTGGGGGAGAGGTTGTAGTAGTAGTAGTAAGTGCTAGGAAGATGGTGTGTAATCTGTACAGCTGTCTTTTTCACATTTATATGATGGACAACAGTCTGAGCACAAGACGTTAAAGAGTGAAGTCTCCTGAGGCAGCTTCTGGACCCACACGGAGATGATTGACGCATGAAGGTGCAGCACAGAATGATTTCACTGCTACGGTATCACAGGAACACACTGCCGTCCCTCCCAATGAAGCTTTAAAAAAGGGGAGGGGGTGGGGGTAAGGGAATGGTGACGAATGCAAAATTGCTTTTTAAGGAAAGGGGATGGTGGGGAGATGACTTTTCTAAATCGGTTCAAATTCAGGACCCACAAATGCATCAACCGACCCAGAGCCCTTCTGACGTCAAGGCCAGGAAAAGCTCTTTCTCTGGGTGGGTGGACACGTAGGGCCCCAGGTCTTTGGTACGATCCAGCTCCTTGAGTCCTACAGCTGAGGAACTCTACCACTCGCAGCTCTACAGAAAGGGGGCGGGGCAGGGGGTTGGGGGTGTGTTTTTTTTTCAAACCCGAGACGTATCAAAGGTCCGAACTGGACATTCCCGCTTTTCTTTCCGTCACTGAAGCACAAACTTGGGATCCGAGTCGTCTTCTCGCTGCTCTGGATGCGGCGAGCCGGGCCGCTTGTGCAGATCAGGAAGGAGAAGAGCGTGTGAGACGTGTGTGGAGGGCCTGGTGTGGACTTGAGATAGAAACAGCTGCTGAAAGACGGGTGGACAGACAGGTGCCTCTACATCATTCCCAACTGCAACAGAGAGTTGGCGTAAGCCATGGGCTTCACGTTCGGATGAGGCTGCGAGGAGACAGGAGACAGTTTTCGATCAGATTTAATTTTTGGGGGTTTTTTGTTGAGTACATTATGATTTTTGCAGATTACATTCCACAGTTTCATTGCATCCTATAATTAATAAACCTCTCTACCCACAACAATATCACACTGTCAGTTATGAGATGCTCCTACAATGTCTTTTAAACATATTTCTATTCTTATTTTGTTTAGTAGGTTGTTCATTTTTTTGGGGGGGGGGACACACACCCATCCTGTGATTTCACTCACTGGCCACTCTTTCAGAAAGATTTTTGTTGAAAAATGTCTGTCCGTAAAATTCACTATATTCAAACAAACAACACTTCAATGTGATTATACGGACCACAGCAGTGAACTGGTGGAATTCAGGCTTGAGGTCAGATCCCCTGAGGTGAATATAGGCTCCTTTGTTACCCATCTGGTCACTAAGAGTGAGAGAGAGAGAGAGAGAGAGAGAGACAGACAGAGACAGAGAGACACAGAGAGAAGAGATGAGAGACAGAGAGAGAGAGAGAGAGACAGAGAGAGAGAGAGAGAGACAGAGAGAGACAGAGAGAGAGAGAGAGAGAGACAGAGA
>JBBKCR010000038.1:22867750-22879812 GCA_037577295.1 Ladigesia roloffi
TAGATAAAGGAGGTCCAACCACTCAGCATTCAGGACCACCAGTATACTGATCACCGCCTGATCATCTGGAACCATCTGCTCCTGGTTCTTCAGTGGTTCAGGACTTCAGTTAGATGCTCTCTGTTATGCTTGAATGATTCATAGGTCACTGTGTGTCTTAACCAACAGAAACATTCCTCTGAAACTGGTCCGGTTCAGGGACTGGACTGAGAATGAGAGTCTCTGGAAGTCCTTCAGGAAGCCTGGAGAATTGTTCCACAAGACAACACTAAAACAATAATCTGGATCTTATATATGGTCGCTGTCCGGCCACAACCTCCTATTTCCAAAACTGCAATTTTTCAGGAAACTCTCAAGACTATTTGTATTCTAAGTAAATCAATACTGTGTCAAAATTGGTGTAACACTTTTCAACACATTTCATTGGTTATTAATTAAAACAATTTTCAGAGCCACGTGGAGATTGACCAATAGTACCGTTTCATGAAATAAAACAACAAAGACCAAAAGTGGAGTTACGAGGTTTTCACCAGATAGCAAAAATATGTATATTTATATTGGACTGGTCATACTAAGTCCCTCCTTAGTAATAATTATGAAGTCTGATCCCAGATTAGCTACATCTGACTCATACGAACTCTGTAGTACCCCTATGACATCACACACACATATAGGTCATAGCATGGTCAGATGTAAATTCCAACACCCTTTGTAATCAAGCCAGTTAAAGTCATTTTCTCCTAAATCGGGAATATATAATGAAATTGCACTTCCCTTTCCCAGTTAAATGAATCAGCCAGGGCTCTGGGTGTTCCTGAACCACAGTCAACCCAGCTACTGTAGCTCAGACTATGTTTGTTGTTTTGGCACCTCATTAGTTATTTCAGTGTAATTTCAGCAGTAAATTACACTGCTGATGAGTGTGCATTTACAGTTAATGAAAGGTAGCTACACACCTTTTTTAATGAAATATACACACCTTTTTTAATGAATCTTTTAAGGGCTGCATTTTAGAATGCTGTACTATCTGGCCACTTTATTAGAAACACCTACTTTGTTACCCCTCTCATAGGGATTTTAGCGCATCCTCAAAAGATGAACTCTAGAATTTTAGCTTGGTTAATATTCACACAGGCCTGTAAAATTGGCTGGTCCACCACCCCAAATGGATGTTTGGCAACGGCAATCCTGTGGTCAAGAGCTGACCTGCGATAGACTGAGTAGATGGGAAATGATACATTGTGTCATTCCACACAAAACCCCAATGGCTACTGAAATGGATGTCCTGTAAAAACATTTCAAAATAGTTCACCTTCTCTAGATAAGAGAAGAAACAACTGTGTAAACTTTTGTTCCCATTAAATATAAGTTCTCAGGTTCTTTGAAGGAGAGGATGATCATGGCTGTGCTAGGTTTTCTATTATTTAAGGTATGTCCCTGTTTGTCCTGGGGACAAAATAAAGAAATACAAAGGTGTCAGGAATTCATGGTTTTCCGGGTTGTTATAGGGGAAGGGCACAATACGCTGTTTGTAATGAAATTAAACATGTCTGCCAAAATCATAACCAATTGTGATGAGATTCCAGAGATTTTGCTCCCACATATAAACTGCAGATTCAGTTCAATGATATTAGCAGTTCCTTCACGGTTTCAGATGCTTTAGCTTGACTGCTGAAAGCCAAAAATCACCATCTAGCCCCTTTACCCCAAATGTACTTAGTCAACCAAGACTTAACTGCCTTCTGAAGTTTGCCTATTTAGTTCTAGCACCAGAGTTAATGTAGTTATATGATGAAAACACCCCCAATTATCATGGTGCTAGGCCTAGATTATCACACTGTGCTCCAAAAGCATGAGGAGGTGTTCAGTGATCTCTATTAGACTCACTTATGATTTCTGACTCTGTAAGAACTTTATGTTATGTTTGTTTGTCTGAATCCATCACTATCAGTAGAATTTCGTGCTGTTCACGCTACGTGCTCTGAAGTGTACCAGAATTATCATCTTTCGTCTGTTTTCTTTAAAAGGAAAGAAAATTTTCCAGTGGCTACAGTTAATATATATCAGTCTTTGTTTTGATAACTATTTTGTTATAGGTCGGCAGATAATGTAGTTTATCTTTCACCAGCATTTATTCTGAATGCAATATGGTCAAGCACTTCACACAGAATATTAAAATTTAATTTACTAGGTCTATGAGAGAAGATATTTAAAGTCATAATATTTCAGCTTTCTTGACTTTAGGCTAGTCATGATGGGGCCAAGGAAAATATTTTATTTGATACTGTGCATTGTCTGAATGCTAAATAAATATCGTATAATGATTTAATAATAATAATAATTTCTTTTGGTTTTCAGTTTCGGTTTTCGGCTAGGGTGTTTCCCCATTTTCGGTTTTCCGTTTTGGCCCTAAAAATCCTTTCGGTGCATCCCTAATATATATATACACACATATACACACACATTTTGCCTTAACATTTTACTGCCCCAACCCCCCCTATCAGAAGTCCTGAAAATAAATACATTTGGCCTTATCTGGTGGTGTTGAGTGATATGGGTTCAATGAGATTTTGGTTTGGACCCTGATGCTGCAAACTTTAAAGATCCACAATTACGTTTTGAATTTAAATTGAAAAATGTGAGCTTTGGCCTGATCATTTTCCCAGAAAAACCATGACGTGACAGGACACGTCTTGGATGGAATGACACGAATGCAGTTGCCAGGCCTGAGGACTCAGCAGTAAGTTAATTAACAAATCCAGTCCTGTGTTGCATATTTCAGTCCTTTTTCCTTACATTTGTTTTGGACATACCCATTTCACCTTGTCTGTTTGGAGCAGAGGGAAGAAAGCATTAATTCCAAGCTGAAAACTGGGAAGCACTGCTGTGTAATTACGTAACTGTGGGTGGAATAATGTAAAGTGATTGATTAAAACATACTTTTTCCAGATGTCATGTGTTCTTAGGGTGATCAACATGAGTCCTGATTTTCCAAGCAGCAGAACGGTGTTTTGTGTTTTGGGGGTTTGGCTCTGTGGAGCCTAATGTGCTGTTTGCTATGAAACTAAAATATATCTGTCAAAATCATAACTAATGCCTACGATGCTGTTATACAGATTTTCCAGTGATTTTGCTCCCACATATAAACTGGGGATTCAATTGGATCATATAAGCCGCCATTTTGTGGCTTAATATGCTTTAGCTTGACTGCTTAAAGACAAAAATCACCCTCCAGCCCCTTTACCCCAAATGTACTTTATCAACCAAGACTTAACTGCCACCTGAAATTTGCCTATTAAGTTCTATCACCAGAACTAATGTAGTTAAATAATAAGCTTAATAATAAGCTTAATAATTTGCCCAGAATTAGCATGGTGCTAACTGCAGGCCTAGATTATTGCACTCTGTCCTAAAAGCATGTGGAATCTAACCAGTCCTGAACCAGTGTAGAACAAGGAGCAGATGATTCTAGATGATCCAGATGATACTGCTGGTACTGTATGCTGAGTGGTTGGAACTCCTTCATCTAGACTCCTTGTATCTTCAGGCACTTTGCAGCTTGTCACGGTAAAACACTGGTTCTGATTTCTTTCATATAATCGAATCAATATGCCAAAGATAAAATATTTTGAGAGGTGTTCCGTGATCTCTATTACACTCACTTATGGTTTCTGACTCTGTACGACTCACTGTTAATTATAAACATGGACTGAGGTAACTTAGCATAGCTTAAAACAACAGCAGCCTGAATTTTATCCAGTGTTTATAGAGAACAGTGAGTCATACAATGTCAGAAACCACATAAGCGTGTCTGTTAAAGATCAATGAATAACAATGTATTTGGCACCATGCTAACTAAGAGCTAACTCCATTAGCCTTATAGCTCCAGCTGATAAACTATGGAAGCAAACCTAAAACAACCAACTTGTCTTGCTTGATTGACTGTAAGGGTTGATTTTTGGACCAAAACCCCCCAGAAAAACAGCATTTTTTGTGTGCTTTCAAGCTTTTTTATTCACATTAATGGTATTCATTTAATACCAGGAGTCCATGATGCGCTTCATGCTCATGAACCTCATGCCACTTGTTCCCATCATCTCCCTGAAGTTCCTGTACTCTCCGGGCCTGAAGTACCATGTCCTGCCCCTGAAGTGAGGATGTTCGTACACCAGCCAGTGGCCGTCCATCACGTGGCAGGACTGGCAGCCGCCAGACCAGTGGTAGCGGTCGGAGATGGACTCACAGTCCTCAGTCACGTCCATCATCTGGCCCATGAAGTTCTCCCTCTCGTAGATCCTCATTCTGTAAGAGCCCCTGTGCTGTTTGGGAAGCGCATGCCCGAGGTCAGTGCAACAGCAACATCATTAGACATGGTCTTGCACAGCACGTATACAAGTACGATTTTTATGGGAACCCAAATTGGCACATTCATCTCTGAGGCATCATTATATAGATCATCGTACCATGGGGATCATGCGGCAGGACCTGATCCAGTCGGTCATGCCCATCATGCTCATGCAGTCGGCGTACTCGCCCCTCCTCATGAAATACTGCCTTCCCATAAAGTTGGGACGATCGTAGACCATCCAGCAGCCGCTCTCCACCCTGCAGGAGTGGCAGCGGCTCAGGTAGGAGGACATGTCGGAACAGTCGCTGCTGCTCTCGTAGGAGCGACCCGCGAAGTTCCTGTCCTCGTAGAAGATGATCTGTGTGGGCGAGAAGAATGCATTGAGGCGGACTGTAGAGCTGTGGTTGTTTACATTGTGTCACCTTGTGCCTCTTACCCTGCCCATGGTTGCGTTTGGCGGGTTGCGTTCCTCAATGCAGGCGCTTTGAATGTGAAAAGGCCGTTACTGGCTGGCGAGCTGACTCTGTGCCCGGGTTAACCCTTGCATTTATACCTGACCATAACCCAAGCAGACATGTGGTTTCTATTGTGAAAAGGCCTGAGCCAGCAACATAGCACAGAGAGCTGATGGGATTTTGCCGGGTTTCCATGTGACCCGGTCTCCAGAAGACTTTCGAACGGGCCCCACAGGAAAGACAATGCAGATAAAATGCATTATTTTGTCCCTTTACATGTCGGATTACTGGTTTTGTTGGACGCTGAATGACTTTTACACCCTCTGTACCACATATGCCTTAGTTCACCCTACTAAAGCTCTATCAAAATAAAATTAATTAAGATCAAATTACTCAATTAACTAATTAGATTTTTCATTAAAACATTTTTTAATTTTGTGCAATTATTTACTTTTTATCTATTATTTATTTGATTGTACTGTTCAAAAGTCTTGAGCCACCAATCATTTCTTCATATTTAGCTTCCAAAAATCAGTATACTGGTGGTGCTGAATGCTGATTGGCTGGAACTCCTTTACCTAGGATTTGTCTTTCTTTAGGCACTTTGCAGCTTGTCATGGTAAAGCAGTTGTTCTGATTTCTTTCATTTCATCTTCTCATTATGACAAAGATCAATATTTTGAGGGGCAGAAAATAGTATTTTTGCACCAACAAGGTGATTTAAATCAAAATAGACAGAAATGATTTGTGGGTCAAGACAGTGCCCAACAATTGCAGCATGATGTCCTGAGGCGCTGGCAGGAATGGTTTGAGTCACACCTACACACACACACACACACACACACACACACATACACACACACACCTGTCTATTCGAACCGCTATCTGCATGATTTGTGTACTTGCCCTTGGGTAGCAGAATGTGTTGCAATGTTAGTAGGTGTTAAAGGTTGATTCTGAATAACAGTGTAATTTGACCCTGTTTGAACTCCAGTTAGGAGGTCAAGGCCATGGTGGGGCAGCGCTGAGGCAGAGGAGAAATTGGCCTCAGCAGTTTGGGGAACTTCCTGACCCCCGCGAGCCTGGACGAACCCACCCACCCCGACCCCGCCGCCCTCGTGCCCACGGGGCTTCAGTCTCATGGAACCGTGTGTGACTATTTTTTGTGTCCCAAATGAGTCCCATTGAGCTTCATTCCTCTCTGGGGAGAAAGAAAATAGAGAGAGTGTCCAGTTTGTCCAGCTGTAAGGGAAGACAGAAAGAGGGGGTGTCTCAGTGACCGAGGGGAATCTCAGTCACCGCTGGACAGATAGAACTGCCATTGCTCTTTTGCTTTTTTTAGAAAAGCGATCTCACCAAGGCCCAGTGAGTGAGTCATACTTGACCAGGCCTCTCAGCATTTGGGGCGAGCCAGACAAGCTCAGAGCTGACTCACAACTACAGCACCGGCCCCAGTCTTAAAAATACACATTCATATGATAAACACCAGCTGAGGTGTCGGACACAGAGCAGTGTTGCAACTCCAGACTCTGAAGGTGAAAACGGTGGTGTGTATCCATGATTAAGGAACTGTGTAGTTACGATTCATTTAAATACGAGTCAGAGTATGAAAGACAACTTTGACTCTATTTATTTATTAGATATAGGCATACGTACCACAGGCCCACCTTCATTTCTTCTCAACATTTCAACTTATTTTATAACTGAGTGGTTTTCAGTAATATATTCTGTAGCCACAAAAAAATTTAGCCACAAAATCTCAAACTATTGAAGAGACACATCAGATCTGTCTTTAATGCTCTAACATTCACTTTGTGTTGATCAACAAAACAAGAAGAATATCATTCAGTTCTTCCATGTCACTTGACAAGATTTCATATTTTGAAGGGACAATGATCTCAAACATTCTTCACAATTGTTCCAGAATTATATCTAGTCCAAAGAAAAGCAGAAAGTTATGACATGTCTTGTCCTCCCCAGTCTCCAGATCTTACTCCCACTGAGCTGCAGGGACGAGAAAAGGACCAAATGAGCTCCAGCCAATGAGGCAGAACTGTTTGCTGCTTGACAAGGTGCTGGGAGGTTTTGGACTAGGTATGTCCTGATCAGGATTTTTTTACGAGTCCGAGTCATTTGAATTTGAGTATCTATCGATACCAGGGGCGCCGCCAGACATCTTGGGCCCCATGAAAGATTGGAATTTTGGGCAACATTATTATTAACCCCTTGAGCATTTAGACAAAGAGACACTTCTATAAATAAGGTAATAATCTACTGCATATTTGTGTTACTATGGATAATAATAACAAAATCTTAAAATACATCAGTATTAAAATTGGAGAGTTCATATTTGATTTTTTATATTTGTAAGTAGAATCATATTAATACTAAAATTAGATGTTGAATTCCAACCTTACATTTATTTCCATTTTGATCAAACCATGAGTAGCCTCTGAGTTTGTCATCTTGCAAATCCACTGTGCACTGTAGCTCATTACTGCCAAGTGTGACAGGCCACTCAAAAAATGAGGGGCTTTGTCAGAATTATGATTAAGATGCTATTACTAGCCCCTAACAGGGCCCCATGTCAGTGCTGGGCCCCTAGAATCGTTCTAACCTTTCCCCCCCTGGCGGACCCCCCTGACCGATACCGAGTCCCGATATGATATGATATGTACTATACTAAGGCAAATGGCAGGTCACTCATTGTGATCATTTGTGCTCTCTTAAAAATAAATATAAGATAATATAAATACAAATTTATATACACATGTATATCCGAGTCCTGACTGGGAGGAAACCCCCGATTCCGATCGAGTCTGAAACCACGTGATCGGATCTTGACATCCCTTGTTTGGACACAAGTAGCTATTTGCAAAAAATGCTAGCGAGGATGAGGCTGATGTGCTGCTGTGATGAAGGGGTTATTCTGATTAAAATTTTACATTTATTAAACTGCACTGACAGTGTATTTTGTTCTACTTTAAAACGAGTTTGTATTGAGCATTACTAATCTTTTCTTGTGATAAAGTAATATAGAGGAGAATACCTTCAGGTACGATATAGGTTCATATTTACATTCTAGAAATACAGTAACTGGAATGGAACCAGTTCAAGAACAAAAGGTATTAGTGGAGTGTTTGTGATATTACAGCATCTAGGAAGGGTTTTTTCTTACTGAGTATATTAAATAAAACAAATGGGAACTAATGTTTTCCTTTTATGTTTACGGCATTTAGCAGACACTCTTATCCAGAGAGACGTACATCAGTGCCATAGTAGACCACATCTGTTCTTCATATCTGTAAAGCTTAACTTAAATCAACATCTGCTTTTAACCAAGTTACTGCTAGCTGATTTACACATCAGAACAAAGCCTGTCTGAGAGAAAGAAAAAAAAACAAGTGAAGGGTTAATACACAAGTTGAAATGCTTGCGAGATTTTTTAATATATGGGAAAAGGTGTATAAGAGATGAGCAAGGGGACTGATTGTCACCAAGATGCTTCTTAAAGATGTTTTTCTGTGACAGGCTGCAAAGTGCCTAACGATACAAGCAGCCTAGATATAAGAGTTCCAGACATTCAACATTCAGCATCACCAGTATACTGATCACCGCCTGATCATCTGGAATCATCTGCCCCTGTTTCTTCACTGGTTCAGGATTTCAGTAAGATGCTCTTTGTTCTGCTTGAATGTTTCATTTTTAGGTCACTGAGTGGCTTAATAAACAAAAAATGAGTAACTGGTCCTTCAGGAAGCCTGGAGAACTGTTGTCCTAGGCTAGATTCAAGAACATTCAAAGAATGTCCTAGGCTAAAATTCAAGAACATCTAACATAAGAGGTTGCTCAAGACTTTTGCCCACTCATCGGAGGCCTGTTCCCACACTTTCATAACCTCGTTAGACGCGAAGTGTGGTCTTAAAAGGAGATAAAACATGAGTGTGTGGACTCACGCACCCCACATCACACTCCAGGCATTCTTCCACTCTGATTTGCCCTTTGAAGTGAGGACTCTGGTTTCCTTTCACTGAGGATCAAAGCCACGTCACTTTGATCCTGGCCTTAAGAGTCTGGGATCGCCGCTATGACCAATGCCGGCTGGTCTCTGGAGGAATCGGAGCCTCTAACCCGTTAACACAACATGATGTGTTTTTCATTAGTCCTCCATGTACCCCGTCCCATAAATCACGAACCGCAGATAAACAAATTCCCCGCACTCATCTGGCAGAGGTGTGTGTGGTCTCGCCTCTTTTCTTCTGCCCCTTTCTCCTTCCCTTGTTCGTCCCCTATGAGGCATTGTGTGCCAGAGACAAAGGGGCTTCAAAGTGTCCCACCTGTACAGTAGGAGTGAAGAACGAGGAGAAGCAAAAGAAGAAGGAGAAGAAAAGACACGCTCTGCCGAGAAATCCTGCGATAGTTATCTCTCCGTGAAGTGTGCAGGTGTGAAAGAGAGGAGGAGAGCAAAAAGGAAGGTTAGAGATGACACATAGGGAATGCCAACATGGGAGGTGAGGGGTAATATTTGGAAAAAAAGCTTTAGTATCCAAGTGTCTTGCTTGGTTTGATGCAAGAGTTGATAAAGTGTTACATTTAACCCTTTAGGAACCCTGACATCTGTGCTGAAAATGTAAATTATTGAAGTTTTCCCGGTTTGTGTTGATGCTTTAGGTGTCAGGACTCAGCTGAGTTCTGTGTGGTATTCCTGTCACATTGACCCAAAGTTATTGTGATTAAAATAAAATTTACCAGTAAAAATATCCACTACTGGGGTTTTAAAAACGCAAACGACCATAAAGAAGAGAAATGATCACATTTTCTTTATTTTACTTTATAGATACAAACAGGCGAACTTTCTGGATTCCACAGAGGGAGGGGGTCCAGAGAGCGTCTGAGGGGAAGAGCAGCAAATGACGAGTGTGTAGGAGAACAGACACCAGTTCTAGACTGTTTTACACCGGTTATATTTACTGAAATCAGAGATTACCAATACACTCTGATTCCTAAGGGGTAATGGGCACCTCTGTAATAAAATTCACAGGCCTCATGACAGGTCTGGTCGGAAAACTTTCCCAGTCCCTCGTGTCCTGCAGTTGCAGTTAGCTGGGAGTTGACCATAATTTTCCCTGTAACCCTGAAACACACACACACACACACACACACACACACACACACACACACACACACACACACACACACACACACACACACACTCCAGAGACTTCTGGAATTGAGCAATGTTTCTTTAAAACATCATCCATCCTGACTTACTGAATGATAAATTGACCTCCACTCAGAAAGCTCACAGTGCATTTAACACACTGCTTCACTGCATGAGGTTGTAAAAATGTAATGCCGACGTAAGTCTGCGTTATTAAAGGGAAATTCCACCAATTTTTGAGAAAATTCGGAATGTGTTTGGTGTGAAAAGGTTCTGATTCTTTTACAGTGGTGGTGAATGGAACCAGATGGAAGGGAAGCCCTTTACTAGCACTCACGCTACCTTCCCAGGGGAAGATGTTGCTGCTTACAGCAGCCTTTCCTTGATCTGATCAGAAATCGATTGTTTTTTTATGTGGAGATAAAAGTCTGACTGAGGGGCAAAGGAAAAATGCAACTTACGTCCGAAGTTCTTCTGCTGTTCTCATCAGCTTCAGCTTCTTTTCTTTAACAACCTTATGAATCTAAAACTTTTTTCGGTTTAGTTTCATAAGGTCTTACTTTGGTAGCTCACCAGTTTGTTCACCAAGACAAATTTCAGGCTCATTTATAAACCAGCCAGGATTTCTTTATGATCTTCGGGTTTATCTAAAAATTTGATGATCACGATTCGAGACACGATCAGAGCAGTGAGAGAGAAGAAAAAGAATCCCAAATCTTCAATTGGGATCAGAGGTGGCCCCTTTACACTGATGGTGGTAGAAGACTGATAAACTGAACCAAAGAACAACAGTCTGCAATCGTAATGTGTGCCTTTACTGTGCAGAAGTCTGTTCATTTCTTTATAGTCTTTATTCAAGCTGTGTGTGTGAAAACCTGTAACACCTTAAAGCAGCTAAACTCACTCAGTAAAAGCAGTTTCTGAATACTTTTAGAGTAAGACCAGGGTCAGTCGTGTGTCATCTGATACATGGTGGTGTCGTTATAGTGTTATTTTGACGAAAGCACGCTGCTGTGTTCTTAATGAGTAGCTGCGGCTGCAGATCTGAAAGGATGTAATTGCTCTGTAGATGTTGTGGTCCTTCAGGATTCAGAATTTCCAGATGCTTTTTCAAGATGGTGTGACACTCTTCAGCCTTGTCCTATTAAAGCCAAGCAAGTGGAGATGTATTTAGCAATAAAACAGTAAAACATGCAGAAAACTTGATGTTTGAACTGTGTTTTTCTTTTTTACGAGCATTGATTTGCTTAACAGATGGGAACAAGTGAGGTACAAATGAAAGTTTGGTTTGATGTTAAGGAGAGCTGAGGGTAAACACATGGTCGCAAGCGGCGTTTCCCTTCGCCCTTGTATAAAATTAGTCGACCCCAAAGCAACCTGTGCATAATAAGCTCCGCTTCTGCAGGACACCAGGAGCTGCGGCGCGAGTTACGTCACGCTGCGAGGCTTCACACTGACGTGATTGTATAGGTTTTGCGGCAGAACATTTGAGCAACACTACTAATTTTATTAGGAACATTTGCTTGAGTTAAATGAAACGCAGAGACAATTGCAAGGTCTTTTATAAAACTATAATGGAAGAAGTGAATCAGGATGACAGCGATGTGTGTGTGTGTGTGCGTGTGTGGTTATTCACTCAACCCTACGGCTTTGGCAGCATGAAAGATGGCACATGAATAAAAATGATTGCACAACACGCCTATTTACTCTAAAAACTCTGAACTGCCAGCGTTCCTCTGCTGAATAGAGGAGTGAGCAGCACAGATTCACCACATCCCTTCCAGCAACTTTCAGAACTAACCTGTGTCCAAACCCTCCCAACTTGTCCCCACAGCTCAGTGGGAAAAAGATCTGGAGACTAGAGGCCATGACATTCATCTCTAAACCTTTTGATTATTGGCTGTTTTTAATGATCACTCAGTGTAACTGTCCTATCGCTCTCTGGCTGGGGGGTGGGGGGTGGGGGGGGTAGGGTGGTCCTCCCTCTCCCCATCACTCAGTATAACTGTCCTCTCTCTGGAGGGTAGGGTGGTCCTCCCTCTCCCCATCACTCAGTATAACTGTCCTCTCTCTCTCTCTGGGGGGTAGGGTGGTCCTC
>JBBKCR010000038.1:22894440-22923510 GCA_037577295.1 Ladigesia roloffi
CTCTCTCTCTCTCTCTCTCTCTCTCTCTCTCTCTCTTTCTTTCTCTCTCTCTCTCTCTCTCTCTTTCTCTCTCTCTCCCTCTCTCTCTCTCTCTCTCTCTCTCTCTCTCTCTCTCTCTCTCTCTCTCTCTGTGTGTTTAATGGGAGACCATTGACCACATGTGAAAACGCACGCAGACACGACCAGCTTCAGAAATCATGCTTGACCCGTTAGACGAGTCTCTCTCTCTCTCTCTCTCCTTTTCCTGTCTTTCTCTCTCTCTCTCTCTCTTGAGGAGAAAATCTTTTTTTTTCTTTGCACTGAGGAGTTTGCAGCAAAGTTGAACCCACAGATTCTCCTGGGTCTGTTTGGAATGGGTTGAGTGAGAGCTGTGGTTTGTGCCTGGGGTTCAGTCCCTGCCCCCATACTGTTTCCGTTCCTGTTCCTGAACTGTGTTGGTGAAAGAGAGTGCATCTTGTATTGAGCCTGCCCAACATTCCCCCCACACACCCCCCATCTCCCCCCACCCCCTTTTAGATGTGTCCCAAAACCTTGTTTTTTTTTCCACCCCGTTCTCCACAGTGTGTGAGAGTAAAAGGCCAGCCAGCTCTTTCTCTCGAGGTGGAAAGTTGAGCCGAGAGACAAGCCCTCCATTCTTTCCGGCCTTCTGTTTTTTTGGGGGGTTTTTTCCCCCCTCCCTCCTTTCTCTGGCCAAGACCATCTCTAATGGGCTCTGGCCGTTTCGCTGAATGGCTCGGGGCCTGGTCTGTCACTACAGAGGCCTTTTTATGACATATGAGGTTTCCATGGCAGCCCGAGTCCCTCCGACGCTTAAACGGGCAGCGCGGGTTAACGTGAGCGAGGGGCGGGCGCCAAAGCATTCAGTCATTCCTCCCCTCAACATTGTCATTCTTACAACTGTTGCCAGGGTTACAGAACCACAGACATCGTGCTTTTCTTTGTGCGCCCCTTTCCAAGTGTTTAAACGCTGGAAGGGGGCAGGATCTGCCGAGGTCCCCTTGGCTCCGGTCCCGAGCCGTTCTGTATTTATTTGAGCCAGCGCGCTGCTCCACTGCTGGTTTTTATGGGATGTTTCATTAAGCAGTCTAGCTTTCTTTCCCAACATAGCGGCCGTTGTGGTTGCCAGATGTTGCCGGCGCCTGTGGATGGTGTGCGTGAGGGAGTGAGTAAGTATAGGCGTTCCTTTCGTCACAGTCTTCAGTGACGCAGGGAACAATTTCTGGACGTTCACTCGTGAGCGCTGATGTTCTCCAGCCTTGGCTTGGCGTCTTCTCCTCTCCTCTGGACTGAAATCCATGTTTCAGGACACTTTGTTCTGCTCGCTTGCACGAGGGATTCACTCCTGACTTACTGTACTGGGAAAAACAACATCTGACTGTGGACCTCGAAGTTCTCCTCAGGAGTCAGCCTCAACTAGATTCATCCTGCAGGAAACTCTTTCTCTTTAGCCATGAGGAAGAAGCTGTCATACGTCTCGTACAAATGACGCAGTGATGTGTGATTATTTTTTTCACCACCTGGACCTGCTGTGGTTGGACGATTGTATCCTGTTGGGTTAGTTTTGCTGTCTTCCGGATACTCTGAGGACATGGGTTGCGTGTTTTCTCTTCCAGAGGACAGACTGGCCGCTGCAGACAGGTGGGGGATTTACCGGCTGCTTTCTTTTTAGCGTCCCCTCTGATGCTGCATTTGTTTGTTGTCATGTTTGGTCTGCTTTCATGCATATCAAAGCAATGGGGAATATGTAAACAACATTATTCTTGGTGTTTTCAAGATGCATGTCACATTTTTGGTAAGTCAGAATAGGTTTGGTAAGTCAGAATAGGCACAGTTTAAAGCAGTGCGCTGCATTAAATCCTTTAAAGGAAAGTAATATCTCTCTAATGAAACATGAATGTGTTCAGCACTCAGAAAAGTGCACCCATATCACCACCAAGATCAAATCTAATTATCCTGCTCACACCTGCGATGTAACAGGTAAACATTATTTAGGCAGAATGGCTATATACCCCATGGCACGTGTTAATGTTCACAATGAACGTATTCCAAAGTTCATCAGAAAACGGGGGATGAGCTGGTATGCAAACTCATGACTGTTCCTCATCCGGGGCTGCTATCGCATTGGATAAACAGAGAGCATGATGCCCGCTGTGCAAAACACTGCCTTGTATCTTCTAGCTTTTACTGTGAACCCCGAGTTAAATGATTAGCCATGGGTCATTCATTTTTGGCACTCCTTTTTTTTATCACACAGGGCTTGTGTGGACAGATAAATTGAGTTAATAATCTGGATTGCACCGTAAATGCCCTTAGTTTAAAGTTTTAGATATAATTGGATTGTTCTGATTTTGGTAACACACAATGTTGGTTTGTTGCTTTTAGGGCGGCACAGTATATTGCAGGTTAAATGTTATTGCAATATTAGCCTCTTTAATACTGATAACACAGAGGGCTGCACCATGCAAATAAGCCTGTAGACAATCCTTTTGTTTCTGATCAGTCACAGATCCAGGTGAGGTCTTTATGTAATCCAAAAAGCCTCATTTCTACCCATTTAAAGGGATTGGTTGATTTCCCTATTCTGACATCACAATAGGGGAGCCTACAAACGGCTGGTAGAAGCAAATGATTCATGACACCAAAATATTTCTATTGACTCCGAACACGGATGGATGTTTTTTACTTTGTTTTCGCACTTTGAGTGTTTTAGAGCAGTAGAGGCCCAAATGGAAATACAAAAGGAATACAAAAACTGTTTTGCATAATATGTCCCCTTAAAAGTGCTGGATTTGTGAGGTCACAAAACTGATTTTTTTTATCTTATTTTCCTTTTTTGTAATAATGGCCTCTATGGATTGAGCGGGGATTATGAAAAACAATAATTCACCTTTTAAAAATCTGTGCCCTTTTTTTTGGGCTTCTGTTCAGTTTCAAAATGATTGAGGGCTTCCAAATCATATGTAAATGTCAAACCAGATCCATATTTTGATTTCTAATGCTTATGTTGACCCTGCTGTTTTAATTTAACAGCTTTTTGAACTTGCTGAATCACTATTCAAACAGTTGGCTGTGAGCCTGGAAACATTTGCAAGGCAGAAGCGTCCCTTGCGTTACACTTGTGCCCTGGCTGGGGTGGGGGGGGTTCACTTTCAGGCTCTGGATGTGTTGTGTTTAGTAATGAAGTAGTAATGAAATTTTTACTACATCAAAATCGGGAATCCTCGTAATGCTGCCTGGGAAATGAGCCCTCGGACTAATTGTGGGTCGCATCGAGTGAGTCCTGATCATTATGAAGATTCACTGGTGTTCATAGGAGTAGAGATTTACTGTTGTAGGAAACATGCCTGTCCTGAAGCTTATTGATCACTTATTGATCTTTTCCTGGACTAATTACAGACTGCAGTCACCTCCTCATTGGTTCCTTTGTCTGTTTGGTTCCTGTACTGATCCTTGGTGTTCTTGTTGCTCTGCAGGATGATCTGTTGTCTGATTATCAAGCCTTGCCTACTTCTGAAATGTTGTTGTTTTTGGTTTGATAGTTTTTTGGTTGTTCTGTTTTGAAGTTCCCAATGTTTCTGTCTTACTTTGCTTTTAAACTCAACAAACTGAAACGCTTACCCTTATGTTGTAATTTTTTATTATTCTGTTTGTCATTTAATATTCTGTTTGTTTTGTATGACATAAGGGACGCATATCAGTTCTTATCCGATTTTGTCCTTTTACATTCAGGAACCGTGTGTGTGTGTGTGTGTGTGTATGTGCGTGCGAGTGCAATAATCAATGAATAGAAACCAGGCTTCTTGTATTATGGGCCTTTTTGCTTCAATTCTTCTTCGTTGTATCTTATAGCAATGTCCAAACCATCGTGTGATATCTCTGTACCACCTTTCTGATATCCTGAACTCTTTGTAGAATATCACAGTAATTAATCAGTCATCATAGACTGTCGTCTGTCGTTAAAGCAAGACAAATACTCAACTTTCAATCCCCCGCTCTTTGAACCACAGAAACTAATGTTTTAAATTGCTTCAAGCATTATAGTTTTGATGTTCTGTGTGTTTTTTTCACTCAGATATATTATTATATTTGTTTGCTGAAGTAAGAACAGTAGTTGTTTGAATAATGCATAACTGTTTATCTCCATCTTTAGAGCCCCAGCTGCAAGGGAAACCAGTTTCATTGAAAAGATGAAGAAAACGGTAAGTATGTGTGTTCACATTGCTTTATTTATACAGAATTATAATTGTTTTGTCTCTTGGGCTGTGTTGTTGTGTCTGTGCTCTGTATAAAGACTGAACGGAAGTGTGGTGCGAACGCTGCATTTGAATATGGCTGTGTCTGATTTAAGAAAGGCTGTAGCCTATAGTAACCTTTTCCCTTTTTATAATCAGGGCAAGAACATTGTGGTGTTTTATGGATCACAAACAGGAACAGCCGAAGAGTTTGCCAACAGACTCTCTAAAGACAGTCAGCGCTATGGCATGAAGGGCATGGCAGCCGATCCGGAGGAATATGACATGGTAACATCTCACTACTTAACCACGCTTTCAGTGACACAGCAATAGTGTATTCGTTACTGATACATAATCTTACAAAATCTGGAAACTGGGGTTAAATCTGTATTGATTGGCATAATAGAGAATCATAACATTTTTTTAAGTAGTTCTATGGTATATACATCAATAGTGCATCAAATGTTAGTTGTTTTTTTTTTTAAGTCGACCATTTCTTGTGATTATTTTGATTTGGAACCTCAAATATGAAGGACGATTATAAACAAAAATGATCTTCTTCTTTTTCAGAGTGAACTTTCTCGTATGAAAGAAATCGATAACTCCTTGGCTATTTTCTGCATGGCCACTTACGGAGAGGGAGACCCTACAGATAACGCCCAGGACTTTTACGACTGGTTACAGGAGGGCAATGCTGACCTGGACGGACTTAATTTTACGGCAAGTGTCTCAGAACTGCCTCGTGTCCTTGTTACTGAGGACATTTTGAAACAATTAGTGTGGTTTGACATACTGAACAGAGTGACAGAACAATACAATTCTCACAAACCCATAGAGCAGAACTAATCCAAATACAAAAGAAATGTTTTCACGCATAAATAAATGTCATTTGATAATATCCTGAATTTAGTGCATGTTTCACATTTTATACTCCTATTGCTGGGAGTATGCTCATATTGCTTTGTATTTCAATTAAAAGGCTTAATGTGATGGTTTACATTGCCATTGTCTGTAGACAGTGTTTTCTATGCTTTCTGTGTTTTTATTTTGAAGTGTGGATTGTTGAGCTCATTGAATTGGGGCTGATAGTATGTAAAATGCTTATGTCTCTTATTGCTGTCTGTTTCGGAAATATGTGATAGATTTTATGTTCCTTGGTCATTATTTAAGCTTTTTCCTGGATTTCAGTGGAAAGAATAATGTGAAGTGTACTTGTCTTTAGAATACTCTTTTGTTGTACTGAGATTGAGTTTATAGTCTAAGATCTGAGAGAAGTTTAGTTGAAATATTAAAATATTAGGCCAAATGAATGTAATGTACAGTAAAATGTGCATTCTGAATCCAGAGTACAGGATCCTTTTATTACATCCAGCCCATGTCTGAAAGTTAGAGAGCTACGCTTTGTTTGGTTGGTAAGATCTGGGGTGGTTTTAAACTGATTGGCTGTTCAGCATTTGGCCCGAAGCTCCCCAGTGACTCTCAGTAACCTTGTGTCTTCCCCTAAAATACAGCACTGTGACGCAGCGACGGCCTCATGGGGTCAGACTTCAGCATTGCGAAATCCTCAACTGATTTAGTGTGCCCCTTCGATGAGCTGATAGGAAACTTCTTTAGAAAATTGCAGAATGTGCGAAACCCAGGGTGACTTAGCACAGTGGTGGAGAGTGGGGTCATGTGAAGAGCATTTACTGTTTGTGGCAATAATGACTAAGCAAATATGTAGACTGTCACTGATTCAAATCGAAGTCAGAATATAAGGCAGGTATCACCAAATGGCGGACTGCGGTCAGGATCCGGAACAAGTGCTGGTTCTATCGGGACCTTTGACCAGTCTGGTAAATTCATTTTCATTAGAGCGTTATTTTGGACAGACGTGGCTGTTGACAGCGGGTGCTGCTACTCCAGTTAATACGACAATAGCTTCACTCCTCAGTTTACTAATGATGGGAAGTTCAGGTTCTTTCGGCTCCCAAATGGCTTTTAGTTTATTATCACCTGTAGTAGCGTTCCACAAATTGGTCGGTATGGGTGGTCTTCAAATAAAAGCCAATCAGGAGATCCAAACAGCCCGCCCAACCCGCTAAACTACGCGTGGACCCAAAACCCAACCCGACTCGAGGAAAAAATCTAATATTTTACAAAACGTTTTGATCGATAATGAAATATGTTATGTAACTTTTTTATTTATTTGCTTGGTACTACTTTTATTTATGGAAAAATTGTTAGTTGTGCTCTTCTTTTCTGCTTTGGATTGAACAATACATTTAGTGGAAACCATGTGAAATATGTAAATCGGGGAAGGCTACAATATGGACTTAAGTTCAGACTTTCTACTTGGCCGAGATGTAATACCTGGACTTCGGTGACTTGAATACCCCTGATATAGGGGAATGAATGGGTAAATGGGTAACTGTTTTTACCTATTCAGACTACAGCTGAAATGTTTTTTGGTTCTCTGGTTTGGTCCAACAATAATCTTGGTATCTGTTGTAATATAAATATTTATATTACAACATACTCCAATTGAGCCATGTATGAGTGCTCTCTTTGTATTTACATCATTTTACTGGCACTTTTAACCAAAGCAACTTACAATTTTTGCAGAACACAAATCACAGCTAAGAGTAGTGTTGGGAATCTAGACCAGGGACTCTTCGTGGTGTGGTGTGGTGTTTTGGAATCGAACCCCATTCTCCTGCTAGGAGTGCAGTAATGTCCACTATACCAACCGACCAAATATTGTGCTGTTCTGCTGTATCTGATAACGCAGCCCTGGAGAGTTCTGCTTTGTTCCTGTGGAAGCCTGCAGTGACTGTGCAGATCTATAGATTTATCTGATGCCTGCAGACGGGAGATCTAAAGTTTGCTTGTCATGTGAATCGGCTGCATGTGGGAAGCTGAGTACAGCAGGTCCCATACCCTTGCGCTGGGTTGGCGTGCTGCCAGCCAACACGTGTTCTTGGCAAGTTTGTGCTGCTGCTGTCTGTAATGGAGGCTGTGTGTCACGATAATAAAACAGCTGTCGCTTTGTCCTGTGTTCTGATTGGCACTAACACAGCTGTGTGTCGGATGAAAGTGCACCACAGAACAGATTAGCATTCAGAGAGGAGCCGAGCTCATTGATGTCGGACTACAAAGCTCTTTGGCCAGAGGTCTGAGGCGCTGGGGCCTCGGCAGAGATTTCAGCTTAAACAGTCCTTGAGCTCGAACTGAACAGACCTTTTGGCTGCTTCCCCTTCATGCTAGGGCTTTTCTGCACCCACCATCTAAAACCATGAATCCTGTCAGACTAGTTCACTGGTTTGGAGGGCTGGGCGATACTTCAGCAGTATCTGTGAACTTTGACATAGCTTTTCACTTTTATTGATATTTAACTGACGTATTTCATAGATAATGAGTGTTATATAATGCACATAAAATAGCAGTGTTGCCATTTCTAAATGGTTTGTTTTTAGTTTAATACCTTAAATTTAATTCTTTAAATTTTACATTCATAAAATTCAGTGAATTGTAGCAAAACTACCACACTAAAATGCAGAACCAGTACTGTTGATTTTGAGAGATTAGCCAGAATAACGATTAGAAACCAGATCCAACATGTAAAAACTAGTCACTAGTGCTGCCATTGCATTAAGAATGAACTGAATTTTTTCTGTGTGTATGTATGTAGGTGTTTGCACTTGGCAATAAGACATATGAGCATTACAACGCCATGGGCAAATATGTGGACAAAAGGCTGTCAGACCTGGGAGCCCAGAGGATCTTCGACTTGGGCATGGGAGACGACGATGGCAAGTGAGTGAAGAATTCAGACAGTTTAGTAATCTTAATCTCCTCATTAAACACTTCTATCTATTGAGTTATTATTGTCCAAACTCTGCACCACCAATCCCAAATAACCACAAAATAACAGATTGTGACTGTTTCAAAGTGTTATAACCCCTTAATTTAACACTTTACAAAAATCTACTCTCGCAGTAGTGTATTGTGGTGGAGCCGAACCCAAACACGGTATTTGGATAGGCACAAATAATATGCTTTTAAATGCGGACAAATACTAAAAAATGGAGTAGGTACTCTCCCGCCAGTTCTGAATCCCAGCTTCTTGATGGTGCTCCATCACTCCAGAGACTTTACTACCCTGGGGTTTATACCCCTCTTGACCACAAGCATTGCAGAGCAGTCCACTGTATTGGTCTGTGTTTTTTAAAACCATCTCAAATGTCTCTTAAAAGAATCTCATTGTGATTCTTTACAGTCTTGAGGAGGACTTTGTGTCATGGAGAGAGCAGTTCTGGCCGGCTGTGTGTGAGCACTTTGGAGTCGAGGCAACTGGAGAAGAGTCCAGGTATGTCCCCTGTGTGCCAGCATGATTTCAGAAATGCTTTGATTTTTTATTCTTTTTTCTTATTTTTTTATTCTCATGTCCAATTTGTGTTGCTTTCTTCCGCCCATGGCTTTTCTCCTCAGCGTGTCTTATGAGAGCTGTTTTTGTGCTACACTGTCCTCAGTCAGAACGTTTCTGCCTGAAACTACTTTGCTCTCAAGTGTTCCTACACAAAATGTGTGGAGCCACTACAGATTCCTTGCTTTAAATAAAACAAAAGTGCAGCTGTGTGCAGGACAGGCTGATCTCAAGTTTTTTTCCTCTCCTTTTGTGTATCTTTCATCTATCTCTAGTCCTTTTTGTTTTCACTCTTTGTCATGTTCTTTCAGTGAAGAAGTGAAGGTGAATGTTTTCAGGGGTTGCTGGAGAACTGAAATGGCCTTTAATTTTTGTTCTTAATTTATGCCATATTTGATCTGTAAATGTTAGGTATTAGCTGTGTTGAGCAGTAAACATGCTGTTGAGATTATATGCTCCTAGATACTGTGGGTTTAGAGAGAGATAAAAACATGGAGATGTGGAGATATGGAGATATGCACACTTTTATCTGACAATACCTTCCTATTGCGGTCTACATCTAATTGAAAATAAAATTATTCAAAACTATTTAAGGATACATTTATTTTTTATTATATATATTATATATTACATTATTATATGTAGTTGTGTGTGTATATATATGTGTGTGAATTGCAGTTCCATTGTCACATGTCTTTTTTTTGTAATTATCATACATGATTATGCCATATTCTCTTTATTAATAAAATTCACAAACATTGTTTTCTAATTCATGCCATGCACTTTTATCAAATTTGAAAAACATTCAAAACTATTACATTTAACCTGAACTTTCACTTAAAATGCATACTGGCAGGCTAGTTAAATGTGTTGTTTGGGAACAACCACAAATCATTTGGCCTTTGGTTTTATTAAGGCATTGTGGTCTGGATTACACACATGAATCTAGAGCTCATGTATTATTTTCTTTTCCTTTAGCATCCGTCAGTATGAGCTGAAGGTTCATGAGGATCTGAACATGAACAAGATCTACACAGGAGAACTGGGACGGCTGAAGAGCTTCGAGAACCAGAAACCGTGAGTAGTACAAAGTCATCTCACACACACTTATCACCACCACTATGTTGGGAGAACACCTTCATCCACAATATGCTGCGACATGTAGCACAAAACAGCTGCAGGCATACAGATAAGATCATAAGTGCACGCATTATACTACAGTACATTGAACAATGGTTTGCACCACACCGGAATGCAAAGAGGAAGGACAAGACCATGAGTAAAGGACAATAAACAATAAGACAGAAGACGAGAGTTCAGTCTTCAGTCTTCAATGGTGCTTGCAGATACATTGTTCAGTGGTAAACTTGAACATATGGTTCAATTTAGTGTAATGCTGCATTCCAAAGACTGCAGCAACTATTTAGTCATTTAGATCCATTCACTCCCACCCAGAGGACTCTCTCTCTTGTGCAGTCATGTTTTTGATGTTCCATGAGGAACAGGAAATGTCCTGGTTTCCCTTAAGCTGTCTCAGCAAATAACTCTTGCAGATCATGTGAAAGAAAATTATGATAGACATGATATTATGCAAAACTCATTTTAGTTTTAGTAGGTCTTTGGACTATACAAAACATGTTACTGAAGTCCTTTGCACAAAATCCCTCTCATGTAGAGAGATATCAATATCTCAATTACTTTTACAGTTTCAGGCCCTTTCAAAATGAGCCATTCCACATAAAAAATAGAAGTATGAGATGGGGATTGGCCAGCAACAGCTTATTCGTATGAATGTGACAGAGCCCTAAAATGGCTTGTTTTGAAAGGGACCAAAACTGTCAAGAATTAAGCTGGTAATATCTCTTTATGTGAGGGTGATTTTGGGCAAAGAACTCCATGAACGTGTTTTGAATAGCCCATAGATATATTATAATGTTTTTTAACTGAATAGTGCATAAAATGTCCCCTGTAATCATGAACAAATGTAGATTATTTAATTCCAGTAGGTTTAAATATTTCACCACTAAGGCCACTCAAATACACCTTCATTTATTTGTCATCTCAGGACTGGGTTGTAACATATTTCTGATCGACCTTACTCTGAGAACCACCAGCCTTCTACAGATGATCTAGAATTACTAAGTCAAATGTAACTAACACAAACTTCTTTGAAACAAAGTCTTCTCTGGGTGATCTTAGAAGGGCCTGGTAGTTTTCTTTCTATGATCTGAAAGGGTTCAGGTGGTTCCTCTCCATGTGATCTGAGAGGGTTCTGGTGGTTCCTCTCTCTCTCTGTGACCTGAGAGGGTTCTGGTGGTTCCTCTCTCTCTCTGTGATCTGAGAGGGTTCTGGTGGTTCCTCTCTCTGTGATCTGAGAATGTTCTGGCGGTTCCTCTCCGTGTGATCTGAGAAGGTTCTGTCGGTTCTTCTCTGTGTGATCTGAGAGGGTTCTGGTGGTTTGTGGACGACAAAGTATATACATACTTATTCCTGAATAAGAGTATCTGCCAAATTGGGAATTGAATACTAATCCAGAAATAGGAACATTGTTAGGTTCAGTTTGGTGTAATGTTTGTGACCTTTCATGTCCATTTTGTATACTAAAATCCTGAGAAGATGAATCTGTGAGAAGATTAATTTCTCTGTTAAAGAGTGCTGTTGCTTTGTGTTTTCAGGCCTTTTGATTCCAAGAACCCATTCCTGGCCCCTGTCACTGTTAACCGCAAACTGAACAAAGGAGGTGACCGGCACTTGATGCACCTGGAACTGGACATTACAGGATCCAAAATCAGGTAACTGGACTGAAGTTACAGTTTATAGACTGAAGACTGAAGAATGTGTTCATAAGGAAGCACTGTTAATTAAAAATATCTTTTAAATTTGACACCACTATTTATAACTTATTCTCTATTACCAAATGTACCAAATACCAAATATAGTATGTGTAAATATACTAAATGTCAAGAATTCTTCAGTATTTACTAAACTATTCTGATGTTTCACATGTTTTACTACCTGCAGTTATTCTAAAATGTAGAGGGTTGTAGGAACATCCATTACTCTGAGAAGGCCACTAGAAGAAATTATTTAACATAAGACATGTGGGCATTAGGGAGGTGAATGTGTTTATGTTGGTTGATTGCTTCTGGATGGCTCAAGGCTGATGGCTTTAGATCATGGCGTACTATTGGTCAGTTCTTTTCTAAGGAGATATACACTGTGTTTACGTAATGGAACACCTGCGTCAGCAATTGGGGCACCATAAAGCAATGGAACTCATTGGAGGACATGTCTGAATATGTTTGAGTATATTTGGGTTAAAGTTCATAACAGGTAGATCCTCACAAGCATTTATGGACTACAGTAAACCTTGCAAGGGTATTTCATTTTATATTCGGACTAAATGCAATAAAACTAATGTAACAAACATCCTGTATTGTGTTGCAATTACCTTGTTGATGTAAAACTATGTGAAAGGTGAAATTAACACTTTGATAACTGACTACTAAATGCTGATAGATGAAAACATGGGCGATGACTTGCACTGGAGGCTATTCTTTATCTTAATGAACAATAAATGTTTAGATAATATACTTTTCCTGTGTATTCTGCATTGGAGCCTTACATAATCTTAACTGCATTTCAAATTAACCTGAAATTGTCTTCAACCAACCAGGTATGAATCAGGAGACCATGTGGCTGTGTATCCCACCAATGATGCCACTATCGTGAACAGGCTGGGTGAAGTCCTTGGCATGGACCTTGATACGGTTATCTCTCTCAACAACCTCGACGGTACGACCCTGACCTTGAGTGGTTCGCCCAGATTTAGTCATTGTTCTGTCTCAGAACTTTGACTGATGATGATGGCTTCATTCAGAAAATGCTTTTCCAGATTAGCTGATCCTTGGCTTGTTTGATCCATGTCCATATGTCACGTGTGTCAGTGTGATTGTTGGTCTAAACTGAGCAACTTCCTCCTGTTTGCCTTCAGTAATGTTCAAGGGCCAGTGAAAAGCTTGGATCAAGATTGTAAAAGGGAAATTCACTACATTTTTCCTAAATGTATTTAGATGTTAATCTTTTAGAAGTGAGACACAATTAAAAAAAAAATTCCTGTGGTGAGGTATGGGGCCGGGGATCACAATGTCTACAACACAAACAGACATATTGTTGAGAAAGGTAAAATAGTGAATCTGCACGAAATCACATTTCTTTGATTATTTTGAGTGAGTTTAATTTTAGGACCAAAGTTTTCTCAAAAAACTTGTACAATAGAATCTTGGGTATCAGGCAACACCATAACCATTTCATGGAATAATTTTCTATGAGGGTGCTTTTAGAGGCGTCTAAAAACAGAACTGAAAAAATCAGATGCTGAAAATGGAAATAGTACTAAAATGTTGGTGACTAAAATGAGGAAAACCATTCCTCTGGGAACATCTCTCTGTAATTTTTCATTTTACATTTTGTACGGTTTATGTAATTCACATGGTTTGTTTTTCAGAGGAGTCCAATAAGAAGCACCCATTCCCATGTCCCACCACTTACCGCACAGCCCTCACTCACTACCTGGACATCACCAACACCCCACGCACCAACGTTCTCTATGAGCTCGCCCAGTACGCCTCGGACACAAAGGAGCAGGAGAACATGCGTAAGATGGCATCCTCTTCACCGGAGGGAAAGGTAGGGTCCATCTCCACTTTGGTCTACAGTGCCCTCGAGATTTCCAAGACCTGTCTGATTTTTAAATTTTTTATTATTCATTTTGTCCCTCATCAGGCTCTATACCAGAGTTGGGTTTTGGACTCCTGCAGGAACATTCTGGCCATTCTAGAAGACTTCCCATCATTACGGCCACCCATCGACCACCTCTGTGAACTCCTGCCACGCCTGCAAGCTCGTTATTACTCTATCGCGTCCTCTTCCAAGGTAAGTGTATATGTCTCTGGTCTTTTTATCTTTCCTCCACTGTGTACGTGCCTGTGGGCATTATGTCATGCTGGTTCATACTTGCTGCTTAATAGCTCCCCCTTGTGACAGGTGCATCCCAACAGCATCCACATCTGCGCAGTGGTGGTGGAGTACCAGACAAAAACGGGTCGTACCAACAAGGGTGTCGCCACCAACTGGCTGAAGAACAAAATGCCGAATGACAATGGACACAAGGCCACCGTGCCCATGTACATCCGCAAGTCCCAGTTCCGGCTGCCATTCAAGGCTAGCAACCCTGTTATCATGATCGGACCTGGCACAGGCATTGCTCCATTTATGGGCTTCATTCAGGAACGCGCCTGGCTCAAAGAGCAAGGTAGAAACTAAGTCTGGTCCAAACCAGCTTACTAACATAATTGTGTGTGAGTTTGTGTGTGTACATTACTGTATGTCACCCCTCCATATCTTCATATGTTGCCTTCAAAGATCACGACTTTCTTGTTTTTTTAATGTAGTTTTGAGTAACAGTTCTCCAGGCTTCCTGAAGGACTTTCAAATACTCTGTCCAGCCCCTGAACCTGACCACTTTCAGAATAATATTTGGTTTGTTAAGCCACACTGTGACCTGTGTAAGAATCATTCTAGCAGAACAAAAACAATCTAGCTGAAGTCCTGAATCAGTGAAGAACCAGGAGCAGATGGTTCCAGATGATCAGGCAGTGATCAGTATACTGGTGGTGCTCAATGCTGGGTGGCTGGAACTCCTTTATCTAGACTCCTTGTATCTTTAGGCTCTTTGCAGCCTGACACAGTAAAACCAGTGTTGCCATTTCTTTCATTTAGTCTCCACAGTATGCCAAAGATAAGACCGATTGACAGGCGGAAAACAGTATTGATGCAACAACAAAATGATTCAAAGCAAAAGTTTGTGTGTGTTTTTGTGTGTTTATGTATTTGCAAGCAAATCAAGTGTATTTCCACTTTTCTTTTAGGAAAAGAAGTGGGAGAGACAGTAATGTATTTTGGCTGCCGTCACAAGAATGAAGACTTCTTGTATCAAGAGGAGCTGGAGGCATTTGAGAAGGCAGCAGCTCTGACGCATCTTAACGTGGCCTTCTCCAGAGACCAGGAGCACAAGGTCCTGCTCTACACTCAGCTTCTCCTTCTTGTCATTAAATACTTACTGTCCTCTTTATCAGAAACTCTTTCCTTTGAGCTCCACAGCACTGTACACTTACAGACTCTAGGCTCTGTTTTGCTGCAAGTTTTCAGCCCAGGCTCCTCAACCCCATTCATCACTTGTCAGTTTCTGACCACAGGACTGCTGTTCACCAGATGTTAGAATAGGAGAGGATCCATTCTCAACACAGCGATGATACTGACATGGTAGTGTGTACAAGTGCTAAGGTTTTACATGTTTGTGCCACTGCTTAGTTTGAGAGTGGTTCGTCATCCAAAAATCTCTTAACATTAAAGTGGGGTTGGAGGGTGACTTGCACTGACTATGCGTCAACAGATTGAAAAGATAACACTATCAGTCCCACGAGAGAGAAATTTGCATTGTTACCAATTCAAGTTGGACAGTAGAACAGATTGAGGTAGAAGCAGCATAATCTAAAAATCTTGAAAATAGAAATTGGTGGAGCTGCAGGGGAAGACTCTCTGATTGAGATTGAACAGATATAAAGAAAGACATCATTCTTCTAGAGATGTGATGTTATTTGTTGTTTCCAAACCTCTAGGTGTATGTGCAGCACCTCTTAAAGAAGAATAAGGAGGATGTTTGGAGGCAGATCCACACAAACAACGCACACATCTACATCTGCGGGTGAGCAGCCCCTTACAGGCACATCAGAGAACGACAAAAACTGTATGAACCTCTCAGCCAAAATGTTAAATGCTCTCCTCCTCTAGGGACGCGAGGAACATGGCGAGGGACGTGCAGACCGCCTTCTACGAGATCGCGGAAGAGCTGGGAGGCATGACGCGCACCCAGGCCGTGGATTACATCAAGAAACTGATGACCAAGGGACGATACTCGCAAGACGTCTGGAGTTAAATAGTCGCCTTGTTTCCTTTTGTTGTCTTTTGTTTTATTTTTGTTTATTAATCTTTCAGACGTAGTACAAACACAAGCACCCAGACTTGTGTCTCTCACTGTAGTTTCGAGCTGGTGCTTTATGTTTGGGCAGTTGCCTCCACAGTTCCTTTCATTGTACATAGATGCATTAAGTCTTAGTGTGTGGCACCGTGAACATATTCAACTGTCATACAGTGTAGGCTTTTCATGAATTAATGCCTTACAGAATGCTCATAAAAGGCACAGATGGTTTATATTGTAGCGCGCGCAGAAGGCTGAATGTTTTAATGGGAGATTATACGCATCGGAGTATCACATTTAGGCTAATTATGGAATACTATTGGCTACCGAGCATAGCCTTTGTCACTTTATGCATAGACCTCAATCAAGTACGTATGAATGCAGTAGCCACTAATTAAATAGAATTTCCAGGCCTCATCTTTGGGGCAAAACTGGCTCTAAAGACTGCCTTTAATAACGGAGAAAGTGAATATATATATATATAAAAGCCTGTTTAGTTCTAGCTATGCACTTGGTGCCGTTTTGTACTGTAACCTACTGAGTATCACTTTTTTCTGTAGGAATCAATACAGAGCATCAGTTTAATGTTGAATGTTTGTTCTTTCTTTTTATTTTTCTTTGGGGGAAAAAAAAAAACTACATTTCAGTTTAACAATAAGGGCGGTACACGCTGGTGCAGAGTTCATGCTTCTCCTGCACTGGACATCGTGATGCCCCTTGTGAGCTCATCATTTCATTTTTTCATTCACTAGGACATTCCAGGCTTTTTCCCTGCCGCATTTGTGTCATGTGTTATGTCTGTTTGCTAAAACCATATTCTTCCGCTTGGACAGACATGCTGCTGAGCTCACAGTCATATCTGACCTCATTCTGGTCTCGTTTCATGAGAACAAAAGGAACTGCTGGCCTTTAGGACTGGTCTGTTTACTAGTTGACTTGTGCCTTATGGAAAAAGTTGTCCGCCTCGTTGTCGATGGGTTCAGTTCCGCTGACGACGGATGCATTATTTTTGGAGGAGAATTATGATGACTTAAAATTGGTACTGTTGCTGTTACTTATTTTGTCAGCATCATACGGTTTTATATGCAATGAATGTTCCCTATATATTACTACTATCTAAGCATGTCTTTTAAATGAATAAAATTGAGACTGAGTTTTAAATTCATCTATGGTCCAATCTTTCATTTTGAATTTTGATTTTGTTTGTGGTCCTAAAGTTTTTTCATATGAACTGATTGTATAAAGCCACATCACAGCCATTATATACAGAGTAGGGTTGGAGGTGAATCCAAATATGGTATTCGGAAAGGCACAAATAATGTGTTTGTTTGGGTTTTTTAACGAATACGGTATTCGGACAAATCGGACAAAAAAATATATATACCCCCACCCAAATACTTTCCCCCTTTCACCAGATACAAACAGCGGCTGCTTTGCACACCCCTAATACAGAGCTTCCTTGACTTATGAGTGTCCCGATTTAAGAGTTTTTCGAGATTCGGAGTCGTCTCTCCCGGGTTTTGTATGTTAAACTTTTAGTTATGAGAATTTGTGCTTAGAGTTGCAAACGTTCATTTATCTATCCATGTGCCCAAAGAAAGTGAGTGCGAAGGACAGTGCAGAGAAGAAGCAGATGATGTGCGTTGAATTAAAGAAAGAAATTCGAAAAACATGACCAAGGTGTTCGTGTCTTCGATATGGTGGAGCAGTGCGAGCGTAGCACTTCTACAGTCTGAACCTTACTGAAGCAGGAGGAGACCCTAAAGGCTATAACGCCAGTCAAGGGCGTTAAAATATTTACTAAACCGTGTACCATGAAAATGTGGAGAAGCTGCTGATTGTGTTGTTGGCGGAAAGGCAGCATGCAGGAGATTCGTAACGGAGGCGATAATCTGAGAAGGTTCGAGCTGTTTATTCCGATTTGCTGCAGCAGACCCAGGCACTTCGGCAGACGAGGCATCGGGTGAGCCATTTAAAACCAGTCAGGCTGGTTCGAGAATTTTAAACAGGGACCAGCATTCAATCAGTTGTCAGGCATGGTGAGGCGGTAAGCGAGTATTTAAAGGCAGTTAAGGATTACCTCAACTTTTACCAGAATTACAGCAGACAAAGCAAGTCGTCTGCGGTACATTATACCTAAAAAATGTTGCAGTTCATTCTAATATATTGTATTTTTTATAAAATATTCGTTATTTATAGGCACATTTTATTCATTTAAATACACAAGCAATGCTGTGCTTTCGGAGGTCCGGAACGGTTGAATAGGATTAATTTATTTTCATTAAGGAAAACTGATTTTACATACGAGTCATTTGGGTTACGAGCTAAACCAGTCAAGGTCAAGATACCACTGTACACGAATAGTTTACCATTAAGGAATTATTGGTTTAAATATTATATTCAATATTACTGTGATTGGGAATTAATTGTGCTGCGAATCAAGTCCAAAATGTAAGCAGGTCACTGCAATGGGAGACCGAATAAAACATTTTGGGAACTGCAGGTAATGCGTGTAAGAATTATGTTTTGCTAGGTAATTCATTTCAGTGACTGAGACATTTCACTCTTTTTTGTTGTTTTAATATTTTTCTAGTTTGTACAACATAGTTATTTCAAATCATTCAAATCGAATGGACCTTAAATAATATTCCTGTCAAACTACCATACAAAAAAGTGTTCCTAAATATATCTTTTAAAAATTTGTTAAGCACACACATTCTCCTTTGTGGTGAGGTGGCCAACATCCATCTACATGGTGCTTACTAAGAAGAAGATCTGAGATCTAATATTCCTGATCATAATACCTATCATGAAATCTGCCTGAAAGCCTCAACCCACAGTAATGTGCAAAAGTCTTGGCTCACCTTTCTTTGTATTTTGCTTTGTATCGTTTTGTTGGGGCAAAAATGCTGTTTCACTTCTGTTAAATGTTCTTATATTTGGTACTGGAGTAGATTAAATGAAAGAAATGGGAAAACGCCTGATTGTGTTGGCGACGTCTGGGTCCATTTACAACTACTGTAAAGAATTCTGAATGAATGTTGATCTCAGTGACTGAATTAAGCTAGAATTTTTAATCAAAATGAATCAAATTCCCTTTTAAACTCACACTTGTATAAAAAAACTTTAGAAACATCATGTGATACTGAGACTATAAACACTAACTACAGCTGAGCATAAAACACATGATCATCATCCTCCTGCTCCAAAACATTATTCATCATCTGAAACATCACTATCACTCTTTATGAGTCAAGAATGCAGGAACTACATATTAAACCTCATATGACCTGATTGTTTTGGATATTTTTTTTATTTATCCAGCACTCATGCACTCGATAGACAAATGTACTGGGAAATCTGACCATTATACCTGTGGGGACTTTTCATTCAATTACATAAACTTAAATCATGAACTAGGTCCCCCTTTTCAGACATAATGGCTTCCAATGTTTTTGGAAGGCTTTCCAAATTATTCTGGAGTTTGCGCCCCTTCGCTCTGTAGTTTTTGAAGCCAGGCACTGATTTTGGACTAACAGGCCTGGCTCGCAGTCTCAGTTCCGGTTGTTCCCAAAGGTGTTGGAAGGGGTTGAGGTTCGGGCTCTTCCACACTGAACTCATCCAACCTTAACTTAAAGGATCTTGCTATGTGCCCTGGGTCTCAATCATGCTGGACTAGATAATATTCTTCCCAACACAATGCATACACAAAGTTGGAAGCATGACAAACTGTCCAAAATGGCATTGTAAGCTGGATTTTATACACCCGTGGCAATGGATATGATTGGGACACACCTTGACTCAGTAATAAAGTGGTGCGTCCCAATACTTTTGTTAATACGGAGCACGCATATAGCTGAATGCACTAATAAACACATTAAGGAGCTATGATGGAATTTTGGTTTCTTTTTTATTTACACAAGTTTCACCAGACGTTTGTGTTTGTTTCCACGTGTGTGGACAGAGTCGTCCATTTAGAAACCGACCACTCACGTGACCACTCTCTGCGAAAAGGCGCTAAGACTATACCATTATCCACTCCGGAGGGGTGTCCCTTGTAGTAATATCGTACAAACGTGTTCACGTTTTACAGATTTTTACCCAGATATATTTATTCATTGACAGTACACCTGCGTGTTAGTTTCAGGGTGTTGGTTTCTTTATTACTCTCGAAGAAACTAGGTCGGTTTTTCTGCGGTGACTTGGTTCGGCCCTGCAGCAGGTCTGAGTCTATAAGTGGCGCAGCGAGAAGTCGGTTTTGTGTGTTTTTCGGCTCCGTAACTGCAGTGTGAATTAATTTATACACGGAGTTATGGCTTCTGGTAAGAAATGCGTTGCTTCTGTACCAAATATATGTATCATGTGTGGGTATGCCAGTTAAATGCTGTTTTATTTGTGACCTATATATCTTATATAGCTTAGCAGGCTAGTTAGCAAGTTAGCTCCGGTCAATGAGCCGAAATGTTAACGTATATAGGTCCACAAACTCACTCTGCTTAAAATCAGCCCGGTTTAAACCGCGTATTTTGTGGTCTTTATGAGTCATTTCATTTGTAGAAACAGCTGCTGCGGTATCCGTGGCTTTCACCGCCCTTTTCCCTCGGCAGCGTGGTGTTAGCCTTAGTGCTCATTTAGCTTAGCGCGCTAAAGTCTCTGAAGCGTTTTGGTTTTTTTTCTTACACTTTTATGTGACTTGGGCTTCTGATGAGCACGAGCTCCGTCTGCTATTTGCTCTCCTTAAATCGTTAGGACTAGTGACTAGCGCCGCATGATTAGAATAAATCAAAGATTTAATTTTACTGCTTTTAGTTTGGTTTCAGTATATGAAGGGGACAGCACCATCGCATATCTGCAAATGTAAAGGCTTGATGTGTAAATATTGCTTCAAAATGGTTCATTTACTTTCCACTGACGTAAAATTGACATGTGGGGGGAAAGCCATAAAACAGTCTGGTTTCAATTGTTTTTGTGACGTCACAAACTCATATAAATTTCTCATTGAAATATAATTTCTTTTAACATTTTATGTTGTAGATTCAGGCTATGGGCAGCCTGGAGCCCAACAAAGGCAAGTGAAATAAGTTTGATTAACATTCATTCAAAACATTGTTTTGTGATTTGATTAACATACCGACTTATGTGTTGTCTTGGGTTGTATAATTGTTTCCTTTCTGGTGTCTTTCAGTTATGGGTCCTATGGGGCATCTCAAGGCTATCCACAGGTAGGAACTGTAAGCCTTGAACATTGTGAAGTCTGAGAAAATGTAAAAGTATAAATTGGAACCTAATTTTTGTTTCCTCCATCCTTTAGGGTTATGGACAAGGCAATGGTGGGAGCTCTTATAGTGGACAGAGCTATGAAGGCTATGGGCAGTCTGGTATGTATGGTGCTGTGATTCTAAGCTTCATTACATTGGAAAGCATTCATTCAGCCTTCATCTTCACATTTGTGTCTTTAATTTTGCAGAAGGGTATGGACAGTCATCACAGAGTTACTCATCTGGTAGCTATGGACAGCAGCCACCACAGCAGCAGCAGCAGACGACACCGCAACAGCAGCAGCCACCCCCGCAGCAGCAAAGCTATGATAGTTATGGGCAACAAAGTTCTGATTCCTCGTCAGGGTAAGAGGTTTGCTGAGGGTTTTGTTTTGTGGGGCAGTTGGTTAAGTGAATAGCCTGTATATAGGGTTAGGATTATGTTGTAACAAATGTCTATAGATTACATATGCATTATACGGGTAAAATTTCGGTAGTGGGAATATTCTTTATGGTTGCTACTTGTTATTATGGCTCTCTGTACATCAATAGAGCCCATATGATCACTATTCAGGCTTCAAGTCTAAATAACTCTACTTCTATGTTTGCTCCATTATACCTGTAGACCATAGATGGAGTATAAGGAACAACATTGGCATGTTCTCAAAACATAATTCCTCTGATAAGGCAAATCATTTGAAAATACATACCCTTGTATTAGCTACAGCAGTTTAGCCCCACAGATTCATTAATTTCTCAACACATTTAATGGATAAAAATTAGACTTCTCTTGGATTTCATGAAGACATTGGTTGTTCAGAATGCTCAGTAATCGCCTGCAGTTGGGATTGGTCACCCAGTCAAACACTGATTAGTTGGAGGGTTAGGGTTATGGATAGACAATATATTCAGCCCTACATGCAGTTAAACCTGGGCTCATTCCAGCATTGACTGTTTGCTTTTTCTTTTTTTTTTTCTTTTTAAAGGTTTGGAGATAAGTCGTATGGACAACAGAGTTCCTATGGACAGCAGAGCTCCTATGGTCAGCAGTCTGAAGGAGGTTACGGACAGTCTGGAGGTTCATACGGGGGCTCGTATGGTGGCTCGCAGGGAGGTTACGGAAGGCGGAATGATGGTAATGCGTTTGAGATACTTCATCCATGTTGAACCTGTATGAGTTCATTACAAAGTCGTTCTCCAGCGGTTGGGGAGAAAATGTAACCAGTTATGTTTCACTACTCCTTCACATCCGCATTGCTCGGCTAACTTGGGTTTTCGGAGGGAGAATGCAAATGTTTTCCAGTGTTTTGTTATGGCAGTTTATTATCCTAAGAATTTCAGAGGTACCACTTTAGTAAGGGGCCGTCCCCACTCATTGCTCCTTGGGCAATGTTTTCCTGGGTGCCCGCTGCATTACTTGAATTACGTGAATTAGTTAAATACTGAGAGCATTTTGTGCTGTGGTGTGACTATGTATGATAGAATGGTCACTTTACTTTTTTTACTCTGTGTTTAAATGTATTGAACATAGATGTATAAGTATAACCAGAAAGGGAGTAGACTGGACTAAAGCTGTCCCTGTCAAATATGAAAGAAAAGCTGCGACACTGTGCTTGCTGTTTGTATTTACTGTTGACATTACTGTTGAGAAATCATATGACCACCACAGGACCTCTACCTGTTATACCAGGTAGATGCGTTTTCAAAATTTGAGCACAGGCACTCAGTGGTGTGGTTTTGGCTAAATAACCTCACTGTGTACCGTACTTTCTAGTGTAAAATCACTTGGATTTAGATTCAAATGAAGATCTTAACTTTCTTACCTGTAATAATGCAGGTATTGAATATAATATCAATATTATTAATACTTTGGTCTTGCTCTAAGTAATGAGGTTCACATTGTAAATTATTTCACACCAAATGAATGGTGAGTTGAAAAGAGCAATAATTGATGGATTGATCTTCAAATGATGGCCAACCCCATCTTAATCTCTCACTGTGCTTGTCTTCCCCACTGCAGGAGACAGCAGGCGGTATGGTGGAGATGAAGGTGGCGATAGGTCTGAGGGTTACAGAGGCCGAGGCCGTGGTGGCTTTGACCGCGGGGGCTACAACCGTGGAGGCTACGACCGGGGTGGAAGAGGAGGAGGAGGACCACCCTTTGGTATGGGGTAAGTCCCAAAGTGCGCCCTCCTAACAGGTACTACTACCCACTGCTAATTCTGTTTCATGGAAATGCATGAGCCCCTGCATCATTATTCATGCTCCCAAGTCATTTAGATAATCCTCCATTTCATCCTGTGTGTCAGATGTACCCAGTCTAGGCAGTTCAGTATGTTTATGGGCATGAAGATTTCCCCCTTTTTTATTTTAGTTTTTAAAAATCCACGCTAAACATGGTGAGACGCATGGTAAGCAAGGCTAAGGTGCAGCCGGTAGCTGTTTTTCTAAATGTCCTATGATGGATCAATAGTGGTTTAGACTAGAGGTGGGCCTGTGTGGGTATTCCGGACCAATGCTGATATCCAATATTTTGTGTATTTGGATTATGCGGGTTTATGTACACAATTTAGTAATGTAGAAATTAAAGAGGAAATATAATTTTTGCTTTTAATGTGGCTGTTACAAATGAAGACCGTTTGAACTAAAATGCAATGTTTTGGATTAGTATTGCCGTAGTCATATATAACGTAGTTTATGTCCTCATACATCTTAAAAGCATCAGCAAAAACATGGATATCACCTTAGTTTAGTACAAATGCATGTTAAGGGAGTATTCTGGTTGACGCATGTAATTGAGGCAGTTGTTTTTAATTTTCAAAACCACCAGTGAAATTGTTTGCTAGAATTAGATATAATTAATGGTTCATTAGATTGTTTCAGCTCGTCTTGGATTTCAATTCTTCAGCTCATCTTTTAGATTGAATTATTGTGTCTGACTGATTCGAATGATGGTAGCTGTTTTAAAATGATGGGCTGTTCAGGTAAATTTTGTGTCAGATTTAATCAGTTTGTTTTTCTATAAATTCGAAGCTTGCCTGTATTCTTTTCCATGCAGTGGATCCTCTTAATAAACTAGATATCTGGCCAAACTTTACTTTTTACTCCCCCATTCAGTCATGTTCATGCTCTAAATGCAACATGACTTAACATTTAAAAAATGTTTTCACTTATGGCAATTTGGTGTGAAACCTTCTATTCAAGAGAAACTTACTAAAGAGTTGAAAGCCCTCAGTAATTGGTCAGTTTTGCTGCTTTATGGCTTAAACCTTATGCTCCCCCAAGGTTTTGTCCTAAATCAGCGACATGCATGTGGGCTGGAACTATAAAAATGTTGTAGTTGTAAACGTAAACTGATCTGGGGTGCTTTACCTGGTTTTGAATAGAAAGGGTCTTCCAGTTTCCCTCCACCACCAGAGTTAAAGTTTCTGTACAATGAGTAATTTCACACCAAATTCAATTTGACATGCCAGGTTTCAAATCATACTGAAATGGAGTTTCACTTTAACTGGAGGATCTTTGTTTAACATTTACCCCATTTAATGAGTGATTCTGGAGCCAGTCACCTCATTTTAAAAAATAATCCATCAGGCTTCTTAGTATGTCAGTGTTGTGGCTACCATGACCTTTCTTGTTAGAAAAAAACCCTGTGTCTTTTGTTTTGGAGAACCTGTTGTGGATTTAAACTCCTCAGGAGCCGAAGTTCAGCATTCAGTCGCTCCCCATGAAACGGTATCTTTGTAGTGTTGTATTTTTTTTAGTGTCGTATGCTTTTGTGTTAACATGGTCTACATTTTATACTACAGGTATCAAAGTGAATGAAATTAAACTTGGACCTCAACTATTGGAGCTCTTATAATCTCTCAGTGGAAGAAAATACCAAAGAGCACTCGAGCTTCGAGTGTCTCAGATCTTATGTAGGCATGTCTAAATCTCGTAATCCTGATGAGAGTCGTGAGGAAATCCTCCGCACTCCACTTGGTTTCGGCTTCAGGAAGCAAGAAAACCTCACTTTAATCATTAAGTAATCATCCAGTCCCATAAATTGGGAGTAAATTAAGTCCATTCTTGAAAATTTTCAATTGAAATGCCTCCTGCTATATTGGCCTACCTTTTTAGCCCATGTGCTTCAACAGGAGACATTGCCTTTGGTATACTGCACCATGACAGGATACAATGCACATAAGAGGGGAGCCTTGAGCTCCCAGGTTGCGACAAAGGAAAGCCATCATATCTTCCATTTTTCCTCTGCAGTGGTGGTGACCGTGGTGGCTACAAAAATTACGGTGGTAAGTGATGAGCATCAGAACTGTCTCAGTGGGGGAAAAAGGAGAGAGAGAGAAAAGAGAAAGCTTAACTGACAAAAGAGCAATGAACTCTTGACAGCCACCTTTTTGTCTGACAAACCCAGGGAACACCCCATCCATTATGGTGTTATAGGTTTTCCTTTCTGGTAATGATCTCGCTGGTTAAGACATCTCATTTTACTGATAATGGTATTGTTGCATGAGGGATTTGACCTAAAAAGCCGTTGTGGATGCCAGCAGTGCCTATGGTGAAGAAGGAACACATGCCTTAGATGAAAACATGGTGGTTCTTATTTTACTAAACACTCACAAGAACATTGGTGCTGGTTTTACAAGGTGATGTGGCCAAATCAGGAAGAACTGGTTCATAGCTGTTTAAAAAAAAAAAGCCAGATTTGTTTGTAGCTGACAAGGTTTTCATAGTTAATGAATAAAGGTTGTGATTTTGCCTAATGTGGTGATGTTGATGTTGCTCATGGCCTCCTCCTTCCTCTCCTCTCTTGCTGTTTTTCAGGATCCAAAGACTACGGTCAAAAGGATGATTTAGGTAAGCAACTTCATATTCACAGCCATAAGCAGCAATGCTGGGAGCCCAAGCAGTAGAGCAAAGCAAAATCGAATTTTTACTCTTCTCAATAACTACCAAAAATATGAGTACACTTGCAGTGCACTGGATATTAGTGAACGTTTTAGCATTGGAATTTTGCAGAATTCAGCTCAGACAAGTGGTACGAAATTACGGCTTTAAAAAAAACTGCAATTTTGTCAGTGTGGGTCAAAATGTCATTTTTCTCCTATTGTGGGTATTAACTTGGAATTAAATTATATTTCTAGGTGATGACCAGGACAACTCTGACAACAACACTATCTTTGTCTCGGGTCTCGGAGAGGAAGTCACCACTCAAGAAGTCAGCGAGTACTTCAAACAGATTGGCATCATTAAGGTAGGTTCATTCTTAACAAATGTTCTTTATAGTACACAAATGCTTTTGGTGCTATAAGAAATATAGGGCTGCTTCTCCAAGAACAAGTTTCTCTTAATAGATGAACTGTAAAGGACCCAATACCGTGTACATTTTCCTAGAAAAAATTTATCATTTATGTCTCAAAATTAAAAGTAATTTATTCTAAATTGCTTAAATGTAAATTACATTTTTTGTACTTGTATTCAGACCTGCCTTTATGTTCATTGTCTTGAGGCTTTTAGCCATATGGCTTATTTGGATTTGAACATAGAAATATGAACCAAAGGAGATTTAACATTTGGCAACTTTTTTTGAGCCCATAGGCTAATTTAGTGAAGGTTATTTTGCGTTTATGGCATTTAGCAAAAACTCTTAACTGGAGTGACATACGTTTTTTAAGGGTTCTTTTTGTAATGCTTTCCTTTCTGCTTGCCCTGCCCTTCTGAATTGCGTTGTTTTACTTGTAGCTTAATAAGAAAACCGGTAAACCCATGATCAACCTCTACTCTGACAAAGCTACTGGCCGGCTCAAGGGAGAAGCTACAGTCTCATTTGATGACCCGCCATCTGCCAAAGCAGCCATTGACTGGTTTGATGGTGAGTGTAGTGAAATTGCAGTGACTATGGTTAATTCAAGTGTGCTGATGCTAAACCCTTGTCTAATCTCCTCCACAGGTAAGGAGTTTAACGGTAAGCCGATTAAGGTGTCATTTGCTACCAGAAGGGCAGAGTTCACCCAGAGAGGAGGCGGCAGCGGTGGTGGTGGTGGCGGCGGTGGCAGAGGCAGAGGAGGTGTGCAATTATCCTGTTGCTATCAGAATTAATTTATGTTCAGCTGTGGCTACATTGACTGGGTTTTTGATCAAGGTTTCAGAGGCAGAGGAGGCTTTGGTGGTGGTCCAAACTTTGATGTTAAAGGAGGAGATTGGCCTTGTCCCAACAGGTGAGTGAAATGTCTAATTTAGGTTTTCCTAGTAGTGATGCTTCGATCGGTATCGGCCGATCAGGACTCGTTAAACTCTCCGATCTTAGGAACCGATCACAATTGATCGTCAATGCATGAGGACTAGGGACGGGTACCAAACCCGGTGCTTTATCGCCTAATTATAAGACGGCAATATGCATAAACTCACACACACAACGAGAGAAGTCTGTAGCGCACGCACATAACGAGAGAACTCGCTTGCACGTCATGAGAAATCTCTCTCACGTACGCAGACCCACACCACGAGAGAACTTCTCTCGCGCGCACACACATCATGAGAGAAATGTTGCGCGTGTGCACACACAACAGGAGAGAACTCACACACTCGCGCAAACATATATCAAAGGAAACATTTATAGTATTACTTTATCTGAAAAAAAGTGAATGGTGATCAGGGAGCTTACATATCAGTTATATAAACTTTATCGGCCGATCACCTAGACAACAAATCGGTACTTGGTATCGATGGCACAAATCCTTATCGGAGCATCACTATTTCCTAGGAAGAGCCACATTCTATATAAAGGGTTTCAGAGGTACTTGAGTACTTTTGGCAGCTCCAGATTTTTCTAAGGGTGGGGTGTTCGCTTGATTCTCTCAGATGACACTGAATATTTGGAGCTAATCTTTCCATTTCCATTATTAGATATATTGGCCTTACTCCTGTTAGTTTGCCCAGCCATACTTCTAAGCCAGGGGGTCCCGTGCAGTCTTTCTCCAATTACAGTAATTGCTGGAATTGTCTGTTTAGTTAAATGGAAACGGAAGCTGTAAACTTTCTTGCCTGACTGGTTTGGAAGCAGCTGTAGGTTTGATTTGAAGGGGTGTGATGCATGCATGTGTGTCGACCGATATATCGGCGGGCGGGTAATTGGCATTTTTTAATGTATCAGCATCTGCCGATATCTAAGTGCACTACGCCGATTTACAGAGATTTGAATGACCTATGACAAGAAGAGGAGTGAGCTCAGAGGAGAAAATGCAGAATGTTTGTGTTTCCTGCACGACAACCTGCAGCTCTTAAACTGGGAGGTACTAACAACTTTCAGTGAGGGATAGGTGGGAGGAAAAGGACTCTGGGACTGGAAGTGGGATTAAAATTTAACATACCGTGTCTTTCGCCGTATAAGACACACTTTTCTGCCCCAAAACTGGGGGAGAAAAGTTGGTGCGTCTTATATTACTAATATACATTTAGCCTGCATTGAAACTGCACCCAACTTTGTGTGGTGCTTGCAGTCCTCTTTTTATGCTGTGTGTGCTGCAGGCTGGATTTTTGGCACGTAGACTGTGGAGGCTGTCCCTGCCTGGCCAGACTGGGTGTTCGGGCTTCCCTCTCCCGACTGTCTAACCATTTTCTGCCCGGGCACCATGTCAACTAGTGACGAAATTTATGATCATCTTCGTCAACGAACGTTTTTCACGTGACATAAACGAGACGTGACGTTAATGCTGGTCATGTGACGCTAACGAAATGAAATCTGTAATGCATTTTTGTTGACTAATGAGAACGAGACTAAATTTATGGCGTCACATCAATGCCAAAACTAGAGCGCGCAAAATGGCTTGCCGCAAAACTTTCTCTCTCGTAAGTTTTAAAGTTGGGAATGCCAATGAGGAACTCGAGAGCACAAAATTAAGAATAGAGTGTGCGGTTGGGTTAATATTGCGCGAAAACTGTATTTTTCCCCCTCGGATGTCTTTTCCGCTCGATGTGTTAAATGTCCTCGCGCGCGGAGTACATTTCCGACGAGCAGCTTTTTTGCTCCAGTGAGATTTCTACGCGCTGGTTTGGCTGTTTAGGGGCGGGTTTTAGCACATTCTGCCTACGAATCCTATTGGCCGATGGCTCCTGGTTTTGTGATTGGCTAAACACAGT
>JBBKCR010000038.1:22958763-22969074 GCA_037577295.1 Ladigesia roloffi
GAGTTCTGAGGGTAAATACCGGTTCTAGACTGTTTTACACTGTTTATATTTACTGAAATCAGAGTTTACTGATACACGCTGAGTTCTGAGGGTTAAGATGTGCACTTTGCTGACAAATATCTCGTATCTCAATAGAAAAGTTCACATGGGTGTCTCTGGAGAGATATCAGTACCAGAACTCAGCTAATGCTCTCATACACTTAAATTCTCACAGCAACATTCCAACATCAGTACCCGAACTCACTAAGGACCTCTTCCAGAACAGAAAAGTTCCAATATCAGTTTCTGAACTCACTTATTCTCTCAGGTTGCATTCAAGTATTCACAGCAAGGTTCCAACATTAGCACCAGACCTCACTAATGCAACTGTCCAGTCAAATCCTTACAGCAATGTTCCAACATCAATTCCACCCCTCAAAAATGCTCTCCTGCAATCAAACCCTATATATTTGTAACATCTTTCAAGAAGAGCAGATGTTACTCTCTCCTATTTAACTCCTAATATTAGAAATGCTAGCTCAGCATGTGTCCACAAACTTTTGGCCATGAGTACCTGGCCTGATTGATGTGCTGCTGAAGGGAGTGTCTGGGCAGTGTCTCTGTGGCGATTGAGCCGTCTGCTCGGGTGGGACTGCCTCTCTCTGCTGGAACACTGAGGGAGCTGGAGGAGATGGAGTATCTCCGCACAGTCATGATGATGTTCTCTGCTGAATAAGAGAGTTCTGAACCACCGAGAACTCCTAACAGCATCAGATATCATATCAAGTGTTATTAGGCAACACTTGTATTATTATAAGTAATATTATTATTGTTAGTAGTAGTAGTAGTAACATTGTTATTATTGTTATGCTACTGCTCCTACTACTATTATTATCATTATTATTAGTAGTAGTAGTAGAATGACAGCGACAATACTTCTAATACTACTAATAATAATTATAATAATTATTATTAGTAGTAGTATCAGCAGCAGTAGAATGAAAACAACCATATTACTACATATCCATCCAATGGATGGATGGATATGATTTTTATTAGTATTAGTGTTAGTATTATTGTTGAAATTCTACTAGTACCGATACTTCTATGACTACTACTACTAATTATTATTAATATTGTCATTATGAATTTGTGAGGACAGTAAGAACAGTAACAATTACATTTTAAACAAGTCATAACATTCAATTTGTGATCAATGTATCTGTCATATCACTTCTGTGCAAAATTCTTGAACCACCTCTCATTTCTTCCACATGTTTTTAGTGTAGTATTTATAAACAGTTCTTCAGGCTTCCTGGTGGACTTTAAGAGACTCTCATTTCCAATTCAGTCCCTGAACCGGACCAGTTTCAGAGGAATGTTTTTGTTTTTTAAGACACACAGGGATCTACGCATGAATCATTCAAGTTTATCAAAGAGCATCTAACTGTTTTCCTGAACCAGTGAAGAACCAGGAGCAGATGAATCCAGATGATCAGGCAATGATCAGTATACTGGTGGTGCTGAATGCTGAGTGGTTGGAACTCCTTTATCTTAAACAAGATTAAAATTGTATTTTTGAACAAACAACGGAATTCAAAGGAGAATGATATAAACAAATGATTGATGGCTCAAGACCTTTGTAAGGAATTATATATACATATGTATTACTGGTAATCCAGATCAAATTTCAAAATTAATTACACTATTGATTAAATAGGTCAGTTTCACCCACCCACCCCAATGTATCATTTGCAATAGACATGTTTGTGCGTGTGTGTGTGTGTGTCCAACTGAACCCCCACTCTACCTCTGTACTGTCCCTCCAGTGCTGGTGCTGATACGTTCCTCCTCAGGTGTATGGAGTTTTCCTCCCCATTCGGGAGCTGTCCCTGTGGGCCTGACACCGGCCCAGGCCGACCCAGCTGCCCCCTCAGTGTCCTGTTCTCCCTCTCCAGCTTCTTGATCTCACCCTGCAGCTCCTGGATCAGTCTGGCCAGGCCTCGGCCACTCCCGCTCCCTGTCTCCATGGTTTTCGGCCCCTGGACCCCGGCGTCCGTTCGCCTACAGCGTCCCGCTCATTTTTGTAGCTCCATCCCAATCTCGGCGCCAATCTTGTCCCGGGGAGATTATGTCGCCTTTCAGCAGTTATACAGCCCGCGGGCTTCGGGTGATCGGCCTTCGGGGACGCGGGCCCATCTTTTATTCATGGACACTATTAAGTTTCGGCCCCCACCTCCTTTAGTTTTTTTTTCTGTTCACCCAGGATCCGAAAAATCTCCGTCCCAAAGCAGCCCGAGTGAGAGTCTCCCGCTTTGTTGTGACAGGACTGCTGAGTTTCCACCTGCACAGGAGAGGAAGAAACCGTCGGGTTTCCAGCGAAACACGAAGCGCTAATGTGGGCCGAGGGAGCCGCCGGTAACCGATGCTTTTTCAGGGGCTTTAAATATTCATCAGCTCAGTCAACGTAAAGCAGCAGTAAATCTAGGGCGACAGAAACAATGTGCTGGCAACAGAACTTTTCCGGAGGAGGGGGGTGGGGATGTGGGGGGTAACTGGCTGCTGTTCAGTGACGCTGACGATCCCTTCTTGCCGCTATCTCAACACTCCTGGGCTCACTGGGCCGGAGTCCATACGTCTGCACCCAGATCAGTTTACCAGATGTAATCTTTAGTGCAGGTGTCCATTTTAGTTTCTTACATAAGTCCAGGTGTCAACACCAGCAGATAAACACAAGAAAACTGGCCAAAAGTACCTGGACACTCTCTACACACCACCAGTCTTAAGTTTTTGCAAACAGGCTTGCACCCATTTATTTCAGAAAACTGTAGATTTTTGTTCTTGGAAAGTTGTTGAGTGAACATCTGTCAATCAACATCTATCAATTCTAACAATTATAGACTGTCCGTTTACTTGAAATGCTCTCAACTCAACTGTATCAGCTCTTAATAGCTCCTTTAATACCTACTACTTGCCTGATGATCTAATTCTAATCATATTCGGGTTTTTTATAGGTCAGTAGTGACAACATTTTCTGGCTAATAAAGACTCGATTGGTGAACATACTGTAAATGTATTAGCAAACAATACTGAGTTAATGTCTGGTTAATACAAAGTGAGTAACAGGTGAAAGGTGAAGTGTTTGCCTAAAACTGGTGATATAGTTTAATACGCCAGATGTTCAGGTCCACAAATACAGCTTGTATGATCTCCATAGAAATGCACTGACCAATACGGCAGGTTGCTCTCAGTTTAATACAATTGTGCATCAACAGATGAGCTACAGTCTTTTGATGAGTACAGACCAGTGATTCTAATAAAGTGGACAGTGAAGGTATTCAAGCTGGTGGAGTCCAAAAAAGGAGAACATTAAGAAAACAGCACTAATGTTGTGATTTGTCCAGTAATTGTAAAAATCCTGTTCTGGGCCAAGTCTTATTTCTTCATATTTTGTTGGCTCAAAAATGCTGTTTAATTCCTCTCAAACTTATTTTTGACATATTGAGTAGAATAAATGAAAGAAATGAATGCAAATGTTTTACAGAGATGCGTTGTAAAATTTTGCTAAACAAATAGGAGCCTAGATAAAGGAGTTCCAATCCCCCAGCATTCAGCACCACCAGTATACTAATCACTACCTGATCATCTGGAACCATCTACATTTGTTTCTTTACAGTTTCAGGACTTCGGTTTGATGTGCTTTTTTCTATTTGAAAGATTTAATGTATGGCCTAACGAACAAAATTCCTCTGAAACTGGTCAGATTCAGGGACTGGACTGAAAACAAGAGGTTTTGAAAGTCCTTCAGGAAGTCTGGAGAACCGTTCCTCAACACTGCATTAAAAATATAAGAAAGTCTGGACATTGGAAACAAAATACGAAGGAATATGTCAAAACTTTTGCACGATAATGCATATTCTGAACTGGAAGTCTCGCTTTTCTGATGACAGACAACCATGAAATGTTCGTGAATGCAGCACAGATGTGTAATGAAAGGCGGCCGGTAATTGGCTGTAATTATCGCCCCTGTTTTGTTAGGCTGTAGTTCCAACAAAATGTTCCCCTAACACTGAATATTTATTGGTCAGAGGCGTCTGAAACGAGGTGAAGTTCACTGCCCTATAATGACAGGGCAGGAGCAAGGAAATGAATGAGAACAGGCCGGAGCGTTTGATTCCAAAAGCGAGTAAACCCTCGCAGACAAACATCAAATACAGACGGACGGCCGGAGCACAATGGCTAAAATTACAGGATATCATAGCGGACGCCTACCACTTTCTTGGGTGCTTTCCATTTCAAATGACATGCCATGCAAATGCAAACACACATGGATCAAATACGGCACTTTAAATAGCCTCCATGAGATGAACACATGAAAACCAGTGAGAATTCTGCCTCTTTACACTACCTGTCTAAAGTTTTCACACACCACAGGTTTTTACCACACATCCATTTATTTCATTTACTGAAGATTTTAAGATTTTTTTATAGATCACTGAAATGTTTGTCCAACTATAAATGAAAATATTCCAAAACAAATATCCTTTCTAAGATGAGAGAATCTGTAACAGTGACTCCTGTTAACTGGTCATGTGGTGATGCAGAGTCAAAGTCTACAGTGTCCTTTCACTTCACATGCATTCATTAACTCTTTCAGCATTTAATGGCACAATATATTTTTTAACAGTTGTCTGGTGATCCACATTATAATTATTATATTAAGTGGTGTTTTGTAGAGATTAGGTGGTTAGTAGTAATCAGTAAAATACTTTTTTCTAAATGTATTTGTTAGCAAAGGTTGTTGTGTGTGTGTTTTTTAGTAAATATTAACAGTTACATGGAGAAAATTTCAGAGTGTGCCAAAACGTTTGACAAGTCGGCTCACCAAGAGGAGTCGACACTTTCAGGCCTCAAATGGCTCATTATTTTTTACCACTTCTGCCTTTTATAAATTCACACTGTTTTAATTTGTGAGTAGAGTCTGTGCACACATGCTATCAAACCAACATTTTGGCACAAACTGAGATTTTCTACATATACATGTGCCTCAATGTTCTCCAAAAATACAACATTCTTAAAAATAATTGAGTGTATTTTCACCATTTGTGTCTTTATTAACCAAAAAATATATATTTTTACTACTGATCCACAAAAAGCCATCTAATTATACTGTGGATCATCAGATAATAGAGAATTTGACTCGGTATCATCAACACAACCTGTTAATAGGACATTAACTGTTACAGATTCTTTCATTTTAGAAAGGAAACTGGTTTTATTTGACCCATTTTCCTTTATATTTGTTTATTCAAAAACTTTCCAGAGTTCAATGGAAATGTATAAAATAAATGTAAGTGGTAAAAAGCTGTGATTTGCAAAAGTTTTTGACTGGCAGTATAGATTTTAAACAAATGAACCTTGTCTCTCTTTTTATTTATTGATTAACCTGGGCTGTCAGTGTTGTTTTGAATTGGGCTATAAAGATGCTCTGGCAATGCGAGACACCCTGTGTTTTCCCCACACGCTATTAATCATGCATGACTCTGTGTGTGGGAGACAGAAACCCTATCAGCCTAACGTTAGGGCCTCTGTCCATATCAGCAGAGTGTGTGTGTGTGAGTGTGTGTGTGTGTGCGTGTGTGTGTGTGTGTGTGTGTGTGTGTGTGTGTATGTGTGTGTTTGTACATATTATTGTGCAAAAATCTGCATAAAGGAGGAGTCTGGAACTGAACTTTGTTCTCCTCACCAACAGTATCAACAACTTTTTACAAACAGAACTAATCCTGATACTGTTTACCGCTTTCTGGTTTGTTTGTATTTATTCTAATGTTAGCTTTACCTGCAGAACGACACTGAGAAGAATGGATTTAAACCGGTTCCAATCCTGTTGCACAGTACTGCGTGCACATAAGAATGATAGTAGAGGAATTCACATTTTTTAAATGGCCAATAATTTCTTTTCTTTTTTTCCCCTTTTTTTTAACCAGATAAATTGTTTGAGGGCTAATTCTCATTTACGAACATGAACAGAAATAATCATAAACATACAAAACAGAGGTAGAAGGACATGCCCATGACATCAATAACACACAGTTACATTAAAACTGAATAGAAAGCATATGAAGGTAGAATAAAATTATGCATGTGTGCTTAGGAACATCAACAGGAACAATTATGACATTTTGGAGTTTGTGCTTAAAGATTTGAGCTGCTGCAAAGTGGAAAGCATCACGTCCAAATGCATGGGTTTCTGGGCTATATCACGGAAAACCACACATAATGTGCTTTTTGTATTAAATAGTTAATGCAAACTCTGATAAAGCTTTAAAAGGAACTTTGACTTTGTTGAATTAGCTGGTTTTTCCCACCTATCTGGCTTTCAGCTGTCCAGGCCCACCATGAGCTTTGAAAGGTCTCAGTCCAGGCTGCATTCAGAATGAGGCCAGCCAATCAGAACAGAGCTCATTTGCATATACACTACAGTTAAATATTTTTGAACACCATAGGCTTTCACAACTTATCCATTAATTCCAGAAATTCTCAAAATTCTAGACTGTCCCATAACTTTAAATATCACTCGTTAACTGTTTCAGCACTTGATAGCTCGTCTGGTGATCCACATGATACTTCCTGTATTAGGGGGCTTTTTGTAGGTCAGTAGCAGTGATGGGAATAATGGCACTATAAATAAAAGGCTTTACTAATGGCGATACTTTTTTCAGTAACGAGTAATCAAACCAATTACTGTTTCTCCCGTTACAACGGCGTTATCGTTACTGACAATAAAATGCACGTTACTGTAAGAACACTGATGCGGTTTTCATGCGAGCAGCGTCTCAGTCATTTCTCTGTAGTGTGTGTGTGTGTGTGTGTTCGGGGCCGGGGCAGAACACATAACCAGTGATGATGATTGGTGTGTCTGTGTAACTGAGAATGCGATAATTGGCTTAGATTTAGTACATTTCCATGTATTCAGGCAGAGTAGGTGGTTCTACACGGGGGCAGAAGTCAGTAGTAATGAATAAAAAAAGCTTGAATGGTGAAAATAGGGAATGTTAATTTGTTAGCACAGAATATTACGTGTATTTTTGTAAATATCATGCGAGTAACCAGCAAATGAAGAAAATCTCAGATTGTGGATCATTTGGCTCAACAAGGAGTCGACACTGTCAGATCCCAGACTCTTCTTCATTTCTGACCACGTCTACCTTCTATAATTCCACCAAATTTAGCACTGTTTTCATTTGTGTTTGGTACTATATGTGTGCACCTATTAACTTGTTAACATACTGTGCATTTATTCATTAGTAAAGAATACTGAGTGCATTTTTTTGGAAAAACATGCAAATGTTGAAAATCTCAGTGTGTGCCACAACTTTTGTACGGTAGTGTATATCCGGTAACCAAAACAGCTTGTCTGTAGAGGTTGGAACATGTTTTTTGGTACATAAAACCACACAAAAGGCCCGTTAAGCATTCTTAGATACACGTTCTGGGCTTTAAAGCAGCCACGAGCTACACGTTTCCTCCACAATAGCTTATAGAAAGTCTCCCCTTGTGTTCGCTACAGCGACAAGCCGAAGCACAACAGCTTTATCGGAGTAACCTACATAGATATGAGCCCCGTGTTAGTGATCACAGGGCCACTTAACCCGTCCTCTGTGGGCCCTTTTCCTGCACGAGGCTTAGCATGAATTAGTAAAAAGCCACTCGGCTCGCCGGCCACTCTGTGGGCAGTAAGTATAGCAGTGAAATGGAAAAAGAGTTTAGAGAAGCGCCTCTATAAGATTTCAACCCCGGGGGTAAAGCTATCCATCATACAAATCTGCTCCCGGAGAGCTTCTTCCATTCACTGGATACGCTACACTGTTCGGGTTAATTATAAAGAACTTTCCATGATCCACTCTATGTGACCAAACACCCATGTACATGGGCTCTGTGGCACAATTGATAGCGCGTTGGACTTCTTGTTCCCTGAAGGGGGCAATTCAAAGGTTGTGGGTTCAAGTCCCACCACAGTTGATTATTTTTGGGGTTAGGGAGTTGCCCCTGCGATCAGAACGTTGTGGGTTCAAGTCCTAGGACTGCTAGTGGCACCTCTGGGGTTCTTTAGTGTTAGATACTGTCCCCACACACTATTCCCTCAGTGATGTGTTCCTGGATGCCCACTGCTTTACTTGGTGAATGGGGTTGAATACGGAGGAAGAATTTCACTCTGTGCGCTGTGGACAAAACAGTCACTTCATTGTGCTTGTAGACCCCATTGTTTCTCTTGAAATCAGGACTTTTAGTGGGGATGTGGAGATGCTTAACATCCTCTAAAGTAAAGCATATTGGCCCCTTATAGTCACACATGAACACAGTGTGAAATTCTGTCACTTTATTCAAACTACGAATGCCCAGATCCAATCACGTGATGGGAAATCGGGCCAGATTACATGGTTTCAGAATGTATCGGTATCAGACATTACCTATACATATATATATATATTTACCCAGGCAACCCAGCTGAGGACGAGTTTTGAAGAGGAGAGAAAAATGCCTCGTGACAGCAGGAAGGCACAGGACATCACAGCCAAGAGAGCACAAATGATCACAATGAGTGACCTGCTATTCGCCTTAGTATAATATATACAGGCCCGTAGCCAGCCTAGTGCAAGGGGGGGTTCTTTTTTTTTTAAGTGGACCTTTTGTTTTTTCATCCGTATTTTGTATTTCATTATGAAATTTAAACACAGCATTTTGGTGACTTTTTTTACAACAATTAATGCTGGATATCTTAATCTGTCTGCTTTGCAGCGAAATTGGACCTCTCCGACCATACAGACAAATACAAACATTACAATGGGTAGACAGGTTACAGCTTAAATTCAGTAACAGTACAACTTTACCTCAGTCACAGCTCAACCTTACCTCAGTAACAGTCACAGCTCAAATTTATGACTAAGATGCAGACCAAAAGTAATGAGGAAGTGATCTGAGATTACCGTAGACAGGGGAAAAGTAGCTATATTTTCCACATTAATGCAGAGAGTTAAGATAAGCGGGGTAGTGTCTACTGTCCCCTTCTCTTGATTGAGACTGGTTTCATTTCTATAGGCCCTTTAACTGAGAAGCTATTACAAAAACACCACCTGCTGAGCTTTAGCAAAAAACGAAGAAAACTAGCACTGTCCACACGGACCCTTACTGAAAGCTCCGCTGAGAGCGAGCCCTCCCACCTTAATGCACACTGAGACGGCTTGTGCGGGGCAGGCTCACTATATAGATCTAAAATCTAGAATTTTTTAGAGCAGGTCGTTTTGAAGTTACTGGTGTTTATTGGTGTTTATCGCTGACTTACTCAAGGGTACTTCAGAGATACCACTAGCATTCCTGGGATTTAAACCCACACCGTTCCGACCACTGGGGCAACCTTCTAACAACCAGACCACAAGCTGCCCTACTCTGGACACTGGATGTGAATGCTGTTTAATTAGTTGGGTGAAATGTTTACATGGTATGTAGATAAATGTTGGTTAGATGGCAAAACGAGAGGAAAATTCTGAAGTTACCACCACTCTCTTTAATACTAATAATTTCAATGGGATAAAATATTCATGATAATTATTTAATTGATCTCATTTGTTTGATTAACGAGGTGTTAAATGAAAAGTTAACACCAGTATTATAAGTTTCCTCTGGGATCAATATAGCGTTTTCTCGCTCTTTTCATGGCAATATATAATTTTTCATGCATTTTAGAGATAAATCATCAATGTAATTTACAAAATTTGTTTAATAAATACTAACATTAATTCAGGTAAATTTCTATATAAAATATAACTGAATATATATTTTTTTGTACTGTTAAGAGAATATAAAGCAGTTGTACAGGACACCGCTTCTTAGTATGTAAAATACCTATTTACTCAGAGGCGGGAGTTTAGAATTTTTCCTTGCTGCTGATTGGCTGCTACCCTGTGATGCATCTCTGGTAGCTGCAGTCCAGCGTTCCTGCAGTTTCCCATGTGGAGTTTACCTTTACATTTTTGTTTAAGGGCAATATATTAAGCTGAGTTTGAAATGAAATAAAAGTGTTTTTGTGGCATTTGTATGCATTGTTTTTACCACATCGCAAATTCGCAAATTTTTCCCACAATTCACAGGTGCTCTTGAAATGTAAACCTAGTGAATTTGGGGAGATTACAGCAAACTGAGTTTAAAAAAATGAAAGCTAAAACTATTATTTTAAAAAGTGCTTTAACATGGTTTGATTCACTACGAAACCAAACCCCTTAATTTTACCCCTTAATATAACCTTAATTTTTACCTTAATTTCCAAGAAAGTAA
>JBBKCR010000038.1:22969174-22988040 GCA_037577295.1 Ladigesia roloffi
CCCCGCTCCGACTCCGCTAATGTCCGATATTTTGAATTTTAAGAGAGCAAAGCTTTGCGCATAGGATTGTGGGTGATGTAAGAGCGCGAAGGCTACACTTATGCATCCTTTCCTGTGTACGGGATTTTTTTCGAACGAAGGACTCAGTCCTTGGTTGAAATTTCGAGGATGTTGATGACGTAGCATCCTTGAAATTCTGGCTTCCGAGGATCCTTCCTTGACATTGAGAAACGCCTACTTTCCCCCAACAGTTACAAACATAAGACACAACATCGTTATAAAAAATAATATAGCAACAGAATAAAAAGAAATATATATTTATTGTATAAAGACAATTAGAAAAAATATGGCGAATTATGACGAATGTGTTACTATGAATCCAACGATAAGTGTGTGGACCATCGTGCAATTAAACGCACGCTTTATTTACACCTGAAGTAAATAATTGTGATGTTTAATGGAGTTTCAGCTGTGTGTTTTTGTGGGAAACATTATTACTCTGTTATAAATTATTGCACAAACACGTGAATTAGATGATCGTATAGGGTAAGTCTTCTCGATTTCAGTGATATGCGTGTCATGCATGTGCGTTCCTCCTCTCGCGACTAATGAGACTGAAATTAAAAATGAATACAAAATGTGTTCATGGATTTCAAAAGGTTAAGTATGAAGGTGTCTAAATGAAAGCATTCACAGCTGCACAGTCCGTGAGGGTGTTTAGGACAGTACCGGTGGTTCTATATTTCAGTTAAATATTCACTTTCAGTTTCGTATTGGGCAACATAAAGCCGAACACGTGCTGTTTGAACTGGGGGCCCACAATAGGCCTCTGTCACCTAATTTCCTGAGGGCTGTGATCACACGGCACCACTTCACACACGTCTCTTCACCGGGTGACTGAAAAGCCCAGCAATTATCTATAATTACAGCACCCCTGAAAAGGCCTGGGAGGAAAACGGAGAGCGTGCAGCTGCAGGATAGAGAGGGAGAAGCACATCAACTGCAACAATGAGATGGAAAATCTGTCCTCAGCAATACAGATATACATGACAGAGTGGACAACATTAATCTGTCACAGAGCTCTTTATTTGTGCTTTTCCAAAGAAATGCCCTTATTGTGTCCTTAGAAATACCCTTTACAGAAAGGCCGCGTTCAGAGGGTAAGACGACTTCTAACAGACTCTTACATCAACAATTTCAACTCTCATCAAGCCCACTTTTGTCCATTTTGATGCAATTGCATGTCAGAAAGGGTAATGACAACTGACACTTCATTTATATAATTAAAACAGTGACAAATCTAAACTAAATCACTTTTCTTTGGGGACTATTTTGCCTCACAACACACATCATGTGTCTCTCCATCATGAATGGGTTTCGGTTTAGGACGAAAACTCTTCAAACGGAATGACTCAGGCATCAGATAGCGTAACTATAAATCTTTTATGGAATAACTTACTGTGAGGGAGGTTGAAGATGCTTCTGTCTGATTCCATCTCCACCACAATTAAACATTTTGACACTTGCATACCCAAAATGTCCATTGAAATATGCTGATCAGCAGCACAGGCCGTGAGCCTGAGGTCAGCGTATGTGGGTCAAAGGGTATAACCCCCCCACTAATATTTCCATACAATCAAATCCTTACAGCAAGATTCCAGCATCAATACCTGACCTGACTAAAGGCCTCAAACAATAAAATCCTCACAGCAATGTTCAAACATCAGTACCTCACATCAGTAATTGTCTTGTGGCTTCAATCAAATCCTCATAGCAATGTTCCAACATCTAGTTGTTTCGTTATGGAATTATGCAACAAGATGCAAAAACTACCCCAAATCGTTGGTTAAGTTTATTCTGGCTCAGTTAACACTTTAGGTACATTCATTCAAATGTTAATAAACTTACATGAAAACTTTTTTTTCTGTCTTTTTTTAATTTATCGAAAACAAACAAAACCATACATTTTTTTGTATGTATATATAAAACGAAACATTTTAAATATTAATTATTCTTATTTACAATTCGAAATAATAACACTATCAGTCATAGAAATGTTATAAAACAGTAACTTTCGGTTTGTAAAATTGTGAGAGCTGGGGTGGGGTGGGGGTTTCTGGGGTGTTAGGGTGCGGTGGCGCGATGCTGAGCAAGTCTACATTCATACGAGAGGTGCGTTCAACGAGGCACTAGAAAAATGACGTGGGTTCAATAATGATGCCCTTAAAAGTCCTAAAAACGTCCTTAAAAGTCCTCAAATAGCTCAAATAGCGTAAACAGATACAACAGTGTACAGTCTGTTGAGAAAATGTTCCTGGCTGGTCGCTGTAAATTTCAAAAGCCCTGTAAAGCAGTAACAAAATCATCCGGCCTGGTTGAACACACCTCAAGCTAATTAAGGTCACTGTTTTCTAGAGGAACAGGGTCTGGGAGAGAAGGCATATGTGAAATTGAGTGTATATAAGTATATGTGTGTGTGTGTGTGTGTGGGTGTGGTGTGTGTGTGTCAAGGCTTGGAAGGCTATACTCTTTCAGGAGTACCCGACTCGGCTCCTGGAGGTCTGGTCTCCAGCTCTGATTGGTGGTCTCCCTTCTCTCAAACACACCCGGTTCACCTCGCTTGATTTAACCTTTAGAACGTGAGAGGTATGGATCAGTGCCGGAAGCGCAACAAATGGTCAATTGTTGTCAACATGGAAGTTCCCCTAATTTGTTGATGCTCAAGATGTTCCTGGGGTTCCTGTGTCACATAGAACCAAAATTGTATATTTATAATAACCGCTACTGGGGTTTTTAAATAGCATCACGCGCAAATGAAATTATTTAAGGTCTTAGAAACAAGCAGAAAAAACAGGACCTTTGAAGCTGCGAGAGCTTTCAGGATAGTCTCCGCCCACAAGTGGGTGGGGAAACCCACAGAGGGAGGGTGTCTGGAGAGCGGCTGAGAGGCGGTGCGCCGAGAGAAAGAGCAGCAAATGCCGAGCATGTAAGAGAACGAACACCGGTTCTATTTTACACTGTTTATATTTGCTGATATCAGAGTTTACTGATCCGCTCAGAGTTCTATGGGTTTATGAGTGTGTTTGAGGAGGAAGAACCACCAAACTGTGCTGGATTCCAGAGTTGAGCTCCCTCGTATCAGATCCCTCAAACCCTGAACAGTTCAGCCTCATCTGCATCCTCCACAGTGAAAACAGTCTCCTGGACTCTTCCCCGAACAGAAGATGTCCGTATTGGCAGCAAGGCTGGAGACGAGGCCTCGGACACCAGAAGGAGTCAGAAGTGCAGCAGAAAGTTCATGAGCAGCTCAAAAGGTGCTGTTGGGTCGGTCCGTTCCCGGCTGTCTCGACTGTGGAATCTTTACGAGACAAAAAAAAAAAAGAACACATTTAATACATACACTACACTATATGCACATTATACAATATAAGCTTATAGTGAACTCTGTGGTGAAGTAAATCTTGATTAATATGGAGTTTGTGTGACATTTACAGCATTAAGATTTTATCCTAAGTGAATTCCATTCCCTAACTACAGATGGCATTTATATATATATATGTATGTATGTATATATATATTTTATATACTATATATAATAGAGTAAGAGAAAGACACACATACACACACACAATATCTTCTTAATATCAGCAAATAAAACAAATGTGTTCTCTGTAAAAATGTGCAGCAAAAAGCACATTAAATTCTATATATTAAAATAAAAATAAATACTTGTGTGTGTGTGTGTTCTTTGTAGAGGATGACCATTTATTGTAGCCACAGAGGCCACACAGGTTAGACTAGATTCTCGAGTGTGTATCTACAGGTAAGAGTGACTGTGAGGGGACGTACGAGGCTTGGAGGCAGCGGAGAGAGAGAGGAGCTGAGGATGGCTGAGCGTCTGCTCTTAGAGAGCTGAGGTGGAAGAATGGCAGAGAAAGACAAAACATGAAAAACAGACAGATGAGTAGAGTCTGACCAGGTGGGAATGAAAACATGAAGACACGGATAAAGGATTTGTCAGTTCTACTCTGTAAGTTGATCTGGCTGCTCTAAACGTCTTATGGAGAGAATTGGACTCTGCTGTGAATATCATGATGAACCTTAAAATAAACATGGAGCAAACATGGAGAAAGTGGTTGGATAGCATTATGGATAACACTGTTGAATGTTATACTGCATTTAAATTTAAAAAGTCAATTAGAGAAAGTCAATTAGAGCGAATTGATGCAGGAAGATAAATTATGAACAAAAGCCTTAGAAACCAGCCAAACATCTTTTTAAATGGAAGTTCATCAGTTTTACTTGATGCTAGAGGTTTCAGATGACATGCTGAGCTTTGTCTGGTGTTTCTGTGTCACGCAGAATCAAAATGATTGTAATTTAAAACACATAAAAACCAAAAAATGGCATTACACATAAATGACCATAAAGAACAAAAATGCCAAAATGTCTTTTACTGTAGGTCTTAGAAAAAAGTGGAAAAAAACAAACAAACAAAAAACAGAAAAAACGCAACAGAGCGAAAGAGCAGCAAATGGTGAGCATGTAGGAGAACAGACACCGGTTCTAGACTGTTTTACACCATTAATATTTACTAAAATCTGTGTTTACTGATACACTGTGTCATTAAGCTGACCAGTTTTCTTTTTCATGCAGTTACAGGTAGATATCTGTTCAGATTTTTCCATTTTTCTGAGGGTTAAAATTTCTAGAAGTGCTCTGTTCCAGCTACTTTTACTTCAGTAAAAAGAGTGAGGAGCAAACATTATTTGGAAACTTCTGATGAGGGCTACTGATAAGAACTTAATGGCTCAGTGGAGTAAAAAGAGACCTTTACTGAGACCGGAAGACATAGAACCTGTTATGGCTGCACAGACACACAGAGATGAGAATAGAATATGGTATCTATCTAATACAAATCCTGCAGAGAATACTCTACATGTAATACATTATACAATTTACACAAATACTGGGGTATAAATGAATATAATTGATGATTATATTATAAATAAACTGCTGTGGTGAGGCGGGAGACCTGTTCGTTCATGATGGCCGAGAGCTCGTTCAGCATGTCTTTGTAGTGAGCCCTCATCTCTTCTTGATACTCCAGCTGGTCCTCCTTTATCAGCCGCTCGTTCACGTCCAGCGCCTGACCGCACGCCTCCGCAAACTGCCTGCAGGGGGAGACAGAGAGCACCGCACTCAAATTATCTTAACTGTAACTGCTCTCTAATTTACCAAATAGACAAAATAAAACTAATAAATACATTTAACCTTCTACAGTAAATAGTGATTTCATGTTCAGTATGTCGATGAATTCCTTTTTACTGATTTGGTTTGAATCAATCAGTCCTTCATTAAATCAAACCAAGAGCTGCTGATGGGAGTTTCACAAACCCAGACAATGGCTGGAGGAACCGAGGAGGAATCTGGAACCGAACCATTGTTCTTCTTCTCAGCTCGCACAGTATCAACTACTTTTTAAAATAATAAAACAAATCTTTGTGATACTTATTACTGCTTTCTTGTTTGATTGTATTTATTCTAATGTTAATTTTGCTAGTGGAAAGACACTTTATCACACTGAGAAAAATGGATTTAAACAGTTTCCATAGGTGGCCAAAACTTTTGCACAGAACTATAAACCAATTTCAGACAGAAAGGTACCTGAAAATCTCTTTGAGCAGCTTGACCTGGTTGTCGGGGTATTTCTTGGCGTTCTTCTCCTCCAAAAAGGCTCGAGCGTAGGCCATGGGTCCTGCATTTACCTGCAGGAGGGAGTTAACAATACTTACTTTTATGGTTCAGACTGAATTACTTCAGTACTACCAGGTATTAAAGTAAAGTAAAGTGACCGTTTTGTCACACATGAACACACCACAGCACACAGAGTGAACAGTGTGATTTTCTCTCTCTGTATTTAAACCCATTCACCAAGTGAACAGTGGGCAGACAGGAACTGGTGAGCAGTGTTTGGAGATGGTACCGTACTCAAGGGTACCTAAGTGGTGCCAAGAGTCCTGGGATTCAAACCCAAAGCCTTCTGACTGCAGGCGCAACTCCTTAATCACCAGGCCATGATGCATGATGACACTGTGTGATGTTTAAGGCCAAATATCATCCCTAAGCAGTTAACAGTTCTCCATTCAGAAGTGTGCCTAGTGGAAGTGAATGGAACCAGAAGTCTTAAACCTCTAAAAGCTCCCTCACAGACAGTTAATCCATGAAATGGTTATGGTTGCGCCATTTGATGCATGAGACGTTGTTTCACCAGAGTTGTGAGAAGATATTGGTCCTAAAACTAAACTCAGTCACTGTGGTGCGACACAAGCAGGATGTTGTGAGACAAAATAGTCCGCAAAGAAATGTGATTTTATTTCAGATTCTTCACTATTTCACCATCATCAACATCCATATAAACACTCTGACAGCTTCACTGGGGGTCGATAGTGAATAAAACAGCTGAATTTGTGAATTCAATTCTATTCAGTTTCACACTGGACCCTCTCTGGATGACCCCATATACCATATTTTATATTGTATATATTTTTTAATATGATCTTTTTTTATGTGTGTCTATCTAATCCTGACTTTGTGTGTATGTGTGTGTACCTTCACACTGACGCTTCCCTGCAGTTTAAGCTGCAGCCGGATCATGTCCACCTCGTCCATCCTGCACAGCTGGTTCAGTTCCGACACTTTTCTGCTCATCTCGTCGATGGCCACCTCGATGGGGTTCATCTCTGTGCTCTGCTGCTTCACCACCTGGATTCGCTTCTTCAGGTACGGGAACGTGGAGCTCGCTGTTACGCAATGATTATAATTCACATAGTCATTAACTCAATTATTCAGCATAAATCTTTCAGTGAACCAGTTCACACAGTGACTTTAGAACTGCTCCCCCATCACACAAGGCTAAAGCATTATCATTAATAATGATATCTTTATTGTTAGCTGACCTTTATTATTATTATGTAATCTTATGTACAATAACACACTCGGCATAGAGAACAACTTCAAACCACCCTGTGATAATTAGTAAACTACTACTAAATTCTTAATCTATAGTATTTACATCTTATTAATAGCATTTATAGTATTTAAATGATTGGAAACTCTATTTAATTGAATGTATCTATTCTTCAACTTCTGTAAAGTGACTCTGAGAGTCGTGAAAGGTCCTTATAATATTCAAGATTTAAGAATTTTTATTGTCAATACAACACTATTCACAGTAAACAGCGTATCGAAATGCTGTTTCACCCCAAGGTGCATTTATAAGAATAAACATATGTACTATTATTATTATTATTTTATTTTATTTTTTTATATCCAAACCCTGTTATTGAACGCAGCGTTCGTGTTTAAATTATAAGCGCAGAGTATTTTCTAGAGAGTTTTATTTTGACCTCTGATCACATTTTATATTGTTCTTGTCTTTGTGTCTCTGTGTGACGTAGAAAAAGCAATTCCCTTCTCAGTAAAGTTCTCTGATCCTGATTCATTATTGTGCTTGATGGAAGTGTTTCAGCTCCTGTGGGCTGGGTTTGAACTCACTGGTCAGGATGGTGCGTCTCTTGCACTGCTCTTCCACATCGCCATGCTTCTTTCCAGAAAGAGTGAAGGGCGTCTCGAAGACGAAGCGGTTGATGTTGTGGTGCCTCTCGAAGTCGGTCTTCTTCTCCTGCTGCTCCTTCTCATCGAAGTAAGGCACCACATAGGTCACCTGGATGTAGGCGAACCGGGGGTCCAGGTCTTTAGGGTTCACCTGAGCCACATCAAACACAGCATTAAAGCACAGGCAGCACATTCTGTTCACCATGAAATAAACTCAAACACAAACTGCAGGATAAATACGATTATTAGATTTAAATAAGTCTATCGAAACTTATAGTCTGAATCTATAAGTAATGTACAAAAATACTGAACCATCCCTCATTTCTCCATATTTTGCTTTCAAAGATCCAGAATTTCTTGTATTTTTTATTTGAGCAGTTCTCCAGGCTTCCTGAAGGAGTTTCAAAGTATTTCTAGCCCAGTCTCTAGCCCAGTTTTAGATTTTTAAACTGAACCTGGATCAATAAAGAAACAGTAGCGGATGATCAGGCCATGATCAGTATACTTGTGGTGCTGAATTCTGAGTGGTCCTTTTACATTGACATATTGTATCTTAATTAGTTTAGTAAGTGTCAGCTGGTCAGAGAGACTTTACTTTAAGAAAAAATAGTCAGCCATGAGACTTAGAGGAGGAGTGAGAGAAGATCAGCCCACCTTGTTGGAGTCCTGGATCATTTTGACATTGTCGGCTCCAAACTTGTCAGAGTAAAGCTTGAGGAGCCTCTGGGAGATTTCAGAAAGTCCTGTCAGCTTCGGCTCCTTATAGATGAACTCTTTACTTTCCTCCTCCTCAAAGAAGCCCTGGGAGAGACACCAAATGTTAGTGTGTGTGTGTGTAAATGAGACTGAAAGTGAGACTGTATTTACCAGCCTGCATGAACCTGAGCCCCCATTGCCCCCATGTGGCAGCAGAGAGAATTACATACTGTTGGAGGCTCCCAAAGGAAAAAACATCAGAGTAAGAACTTTTTCCAGTTTGTTTCAGTGTGGGATTCTAACACTTTTCTCCCACTTCTCTAATTCAGCTCCTGAGAAAGAGCCTCCTCTCAATTTAAGAAATTATAAAGCTCTTTCTTTTCTCTCACTGCCCTGATCTTGATTTGTCTGAGCTAATCTGTTTTCCTCTGGGCAGAGATGCATTTTTTAGATATTTTAGATATGATATTATTTTGATGGAGCATCACTTCACCTGTGAGTTCAAGCAGTTAATAAAACTGCGACACTTCCATTAGTTGGCCTGTGGGACAGCATGGAACCACGATTATGGGTTAAAACCAACACTTCAAACACCTCTGCAGGAAATGTGCCTCCTAAAACACTTTATTTCAAGTGGGCCTACACTAGCACTTTGTAACACACAAAGGAATGTAGGGGTGTTATGATCCATTAGTATTAGTCTGATATTTAGGATCAGTATCAGTCTGATCCGTATCAGTAATGGTCCAGTACTCAGTATCAGTATCAGCGCGGCACTCAAGCGTCAGAATCAGTCTGAAATTCAGGCCTAAATGACTGGATCTGATTTCAGGAGAACGGATCCTGTAAATGCTGACCTGAGCTCTGATCGACGCACCGTAAAAAGAGAGAGACGCAAATGAGGACACAGATGAGCAGCAGGAATGCGTCCCAACAGCTCCCTGCTCCCTACACTGTGCACTACGTCATACAGTGTAAAACAGTGTAACACAAAGAGCTATTGGAGATTCAGTCATGTGTGCACACCCTGAGTGCAATATGGGTGCAGAAACTGCAGTTGTATAACCTGCACAGCGCCCTCTAGAGGAAAACAAGAGAAATGTCAGATTCTCACAGACGTGATTAACAGCTTAACTGTTGACGAGAGGGGAGCACACGCTATCAGATTGGTATCGGTATTGGCAAGTACTCAAGGTTGTAGTATCGGTGTTGATTATGAGAAAGTGGTACTGTGACAACAAAGCAACAACAATGTTTATTAACAGCTTATGTCACAATTGGCATGATGTTGTATTGACATAAGGGCCCTCATACGTCTGTATGCCTATGTGTGCCTGTGTTTTTGTGTGTGTGTGTGTAAGATTTCTGCTGAACATATTAGGTCTGTTTGTCAAGGAAATAAAGGTTTCATATCATAGGAAAGATGTTCCATTACTTGGGAATGAGGCTTCATAGCCCTGTTATGAATGGAATTTTTTATTTTATTTATTTGGTAACATAAAGGACAGCATTTATAATGCTATATGACACCATGAACATTGACATACAGAAGTCTGGAGAAATGTTACTCAAGTTACTCGGAAAGGAAGTCGGAAATGGCTCCAGACTTTGGCACCATCCCGTACTGTAATGTCAAGTGGTCATAAAAGGCTTATGTAGATGCCATACAACTTTATGAACCCTACACTAAAGTGTTTCTTTAGTTCAAATGCCCCTTATGTCCACACAGTGACATTTTAATTTGTGTAATTAGTGACAGCTTCTAATAGTTGTGTATTAATTATGCAAATGCAATTAAATGCTTAGGCACACGCCTTTGAATAAAGTGCAAATATAAAATAAACATATCTTATCTTATCAGTATCTGCAGAAAAAACACTGAACTTTATATGGAAATGTTGAGGATTAGGCGAGAGGAGAACATGTGGAGGGAATAAAACAGAAGCTCACAGCAGACAGCGATGTGCCAAAGTCAGAACGTATTAAACATTAGCTCTGAAGGAGAGAGTGGGGGGGTTAATGAGGAGCCAGGGAGAACAGAAACAGACCAGACTTACCGCTACCTGGTACAGAAAACCAAAGGAAAAAGAAGAGAAGGAGACGGAGGGTTTAAAGATGTCTGAGAAGGTCCTGAGGGACCATCTTTAAACCACAAGAACAACAAAAACAAAGACTAAAACAAACAAGCATCTCAGCGTTTGGTTTTCTTTTTGTGAAGGTCGGGTTCCTCAAAGTGCTGCGGAACCAAAGGATGCTTCTGCGGAGCACATTCTGGGTCAGAGTGTCTCACATTTTACCTCAAAGCTAGGACAGTCCAGTAAATAACCACAATGATTGGATTTCATTCCATTAGGATTGTTCAAACAACAATTCAATCCATGATTTATTTAGAAAATAACAGACTCAAAATTCTTCGACATACTATTTAAATCATAATTATCATTCTTAAATATTTATCGATATATTTTTATTTAAATACTTCGATAAATATGCTGTTAACCCAATTCATTTTTCATATTTTAACTACTATATTAACTATGATTACAATAAAATATTGCAAATATAATGTAGCTGGACGCATTAAAGAGGCTGTTTTTGTTTGTTGCTGTGCCTTTAAGACAGATTTATGTAAATAGTCTCTGTTTTGATTGGCTGCCCTCTCCATCGCCTTATTCTAAAAGCTAAATGTTTATGGTTGAGGCTTAATAGCCAGATATGTAAATGAACTGGGTTCTGTGCATCACAACAACAATATACTGAAAACAATGAACTGTGTAGATCAGGGAGATGAACCTTCAAAGTTTTTCATTTAAGAAAAGTGAGAGATTTTCCAGTTTTTCCATGAAACAGGCCATTGAAAGCAGCTGAATGTAAAGGGCTGAGTGGATATTATTGAATGTACTGTGTGGAGACATTAATTTTAAACAACTGTAACTGTAATGGGTGTGGCCTTCATACAGAAGATGTGAAGGTAGGAGATGTAAGGCAGTGTGGTTACTGCAGACTTTCCTTAAAGACATTATGACGACTCACCTGTCCATAAAAAGCCACGCGGTAATATCTGCCGAACAGACGCTTCTCAGAGTTCACAACCTCTGTGACCTTCAGATACGAGCGGTGGATGTCATAGTAGAGCTCTGACAACCTCTGTAACACACACACACACACACACACACATACACACACACAAAAACAATACAGGTCGTTTAGTCCAATTTCAGGAATTGTTTCCATTGGCACAAGGAACTCTGTATCATGAACATGTCTTTCCATTACAAATAAAGCAACCTGAACCTGTGCTGTACCCCAACTGGGCTAAAGTTGGACCCAAATCTAATGTCTGTTTGGATAGAAGACACATTTCAGTGGGAATTTTATGATGTTTACATTTATTTTTAATGCTATGAGAAATGCGAAAATGTGCCTGCATTATTATTGTGGTCTTTTATAAAATAGCATATATATATATATGCTATTATATAAAAGACCACAATAATAATCCAGGTTCAACTCCATGGCTGCAATTATGGGATGACTGGCTATAATCTTTGGGGAGAGAGTCGGAAATACAGATATTGGGTTGAGACACACTACTGAATGAAGGAAAAGTGCCTTTGGTATCCTAAGCTGTGCAATTTCTTATTGGGTTTCAGTCATTTTGTGCAATATATTACTATTATTTGCAATAATCTCACTATGTGAAATATCACAACTAATTTTATTCATCTACTACTGATCTTTATTCCATCAATAACTGACTTGGTACAGAAAACACCTCTTATTGTGTTAATAGTATATCACTTAATCATTAGTTATTTATCTACTGTATTAATACCCCAAGCAGTTGTGGATATACTCAAATATATTTCACATGCAGTATTTCTGCAGACTTTTAATTTTAATTTCTTGTATTTGTGTGTCTGTAACATAAGAAATTGGATCAGTAAAGGTTTCTGACTGACTGGATGGTCACGACTCACCTTGAAGTCTCTTCTCTTTTCGAAAACAGCAATGACAGGTTTATTGATGTCAGCTATGAGCTCGTGTCTCTCAGACTTCCACAAGTAATCCACACACAACTCCAGCTGCTCCACCAGTATGTCCTACAAGCCAATCAGAGGTCAATCAGATGTTTGCACAATATATCAGACTCTTTTTAGCACTTTCATGAATGGAAAAAATAACACAATAAACAGTAACTATGCTACTAACTATTCGCGTATTTCTTTATATTTTGCTTTGAATCACCTTATTTGATGCCTGTCAAACTGTCCTATCTGTAGCATTGTCGTAGATTAAACGACAAATGGGAACATATGTTTTATTCATAACACTGCAAAGTGCCTGCAGACAAAGATACAAGGTGCTGAGACTCGACCACTTAGCATTCAGCACCACCAGTATATTGAACACTGCCTGATCATCTGGAAACATCTGAGGCTGTTTCTTCACTGGCTCAGGAATTAAAATAGATGTGTTTTTTATGATTTAATGATTTACATGTATGTCACCTACCAAGCAAAAAACATTCCCATTAAACTGGTCAGGTTCAGTGACAGGACTGAAAATGAGGGCCTTTGAAAGTCCTTCAGAAAGCACGGAGAACTGTTCTTTGGATGCAAAATGTGAAGAAATTTATATAAATGTATATAAAATAAAATGAAAGTTCACTCTTAATTGCGTCTTTTGCATAACCTCTTAAATGTAGCTTTGAGTAAATATATACATGAATATATAATGGGTAATTTTGTTATTAATAGTTGCTTTTGCCAAAAACTGTAGCAGTATCATTAAGCTATGACTTCAAATGCATTCAACCCATTTATTGTGCAAAATCATACACACATGTATTGATTGGTTTTGAATGTGGCTCAGTTTTGTTTAGGACATAACTATTTGTTTTCTAATCATAAATAAAGGTTCTGCTGTAATCTAAAGGCCAGAACCCTGGTTTTCTAGAGCATCACCTCAGTGTAGGGTGTGTCCTGAGTTCCAGCATCTTCCTTCATGGCTCCTTCCTCCTGAACGTTGGGGGAGATGTTCATGAAGGCCGCCCAGCCCATACAGAACGAAGCTGCACACCACAGGAGCACAGGTTCAACACACACACAGAAAAAGCCATTATTTACATATCTGATCATACATTTCAACACTCATCTGTTGTTACTGTCTCTCTATTCAGCCATACATCCATCCATTATTCAGAGACCCTTTCCAGCATGCCCACATCCAGTCATTCTTTGATATATTCAAGCATCCATCTGTCCATCTATTCAGACATATCCATCTCTCTACTCATTCTTTGAAATATACAACCCGTCCGCTACCCATCCACTCATCCATCCATCCTTTCATTACCCAGAGACCAATTACAACATGTCTACATACATTCGACATATTCAGGCATCCATCCATCAACTGACATTTTCAACTATTCACTGACATATTTAGCCATCCATCCATCCATTCATTTATTCACTCACATATTCAACCATCCATCTATTCGTCAACCATCTATCTATTCATCTAAATGTGCCTCCATCCATCCATCCATCAACTGACATTTTCAAACATCTACCCATCCATCTAATCACAGACATATTTAGCCATCCATCCATTTAATCACTAATATATTTAACTATTCACTGACATATTTAGCCATCCATCCATCCATCTATTCATTTATTCACTCACATATTCAACCATCCATCTATTCGTCAACCATCTATCTATTCATCCAAATGTGCCTCCATCCATCCATCCATCCATTCACTGACATTTTCAAACATCCATCCATCCATCCATCCATCCATCTATTCACCGACATTTTTAACCATCCATCCAGCCATCCACCCAGAGACCCATTTCAGCATCCATCATCCATTCACCCATTCACATATTCAACCATCCCTCCATTTATAAGTGTGCAGCTGGCTATTAGTCAAATGCCAAATGATCCTGCTGAGGTCGAGGGGGGTTCAGTATGAGGTTTTATGGGACGGCCGGAGGAACACTCACTTTCTCCTTCTCGGGGGGTTAGTAAAGGGCAACAGTTAATCACACCGGCCTCCTCGGCACCCGCACTCGACATCCGCACCTTTTCAGGCTTCCAGTAACCTGCAGTTATAAAGGGGGAGGAGCTTAACTCACTTCAGCCAACCAGACTCTCAGAGAATTTACAGAAAAAACACGACAGAGAGACACAGAGAGAGAAACAGAAAAAGAGAAGGAGAGCAAGTGTGAGGAAGAGAAATGGGGAGAGTGGAATAAGAGAGAGAAACAGTATCGAAAGAGAGTAATTGGATGCCAACAAACAATCAGAGAGGAAAGAGAAGGATATGGATAGAGCAAGAGATTGTGTGAGAGAGAGAGATGAGACAGAATGGAGAGAAAGAAAGGGAGAGGGAGACAGAGATGGACGAGAGAGAGAGGGAGAAATATTGAAGAATTTTTGAGAGAGACAGACAAATATCAAGAGAGAGAGAAAGAGAAAGAGAATACAGAGAGAGAGGGAAACAGATGGAGAGACAGAGAGAGAAAGATAGAGGGAGTGAAAGAGAGACAAAAAGAGAGAAAGACAGAATGAGAGAGAGACAGAGAGACAGAGAGAGACACACACAGAGGGAGAGAGAGATTGAGAGAGAAAGAAAGGAAGAGAGAGAGAAAAGGAGTCTGAAAGCCATGCCACAATCTCTTCATGCTAAATCACAACATGCAAAATTAAGTCTCATCACAGCCACGGGTCTCGAAGCAGTGTCTGAAATCACAACTGTCTGAGGGCAGGAAGTGCACATGTAATTGGGTGGAGGAGAGGAGGAGGACGGAGGGGAGAGAAAGAGGATGGAGGAGAGGAAGATAGAGAAGATAAGTTGCTACACTGAGAAGCTACATGCTAATGCTCAGCCAAAAAAAAGCAAACCATATGAAGAAATGACAAGGGCTCAAGAGTTTTGCACAGTATTGTAAGTGATAAATAACAGGCAGGGATCTGCTTGTGTCAGTGTTAAAGTAGCAGGCAGTGAGCGGATGTTTGTGAGCAGCAGGGGGCGCTCACCTCGTCTCTTCAGTGACTCCGCTATGAGGGCGGAAATGTGGATGTAACACATGGCGGCCTGAAAACACAGCAACAATAATTATATGAAGGTTTTTTCTACACTGTTTGATTTCAGTTCTTTTACAGCCATGCTTAATGGCCCTCAAGTCCTCCTGACAGCAAAGGAAGAGTTTGGCAAAAAATAATCAGAGTAACATTATCATCTTTGCAGTTCTTCCTCACTGGTTTGGGGTCTGTTTACTTTTCTTCTGGAGCTTAAACCCCACCAATTAGCATCAAGCTAACTCACCTGAAACCATGTTGAGTGGTTTAGAAAGTGGGCAGACTTTTTCAGTGGTCTCAGACTTATAGGTATTTGGAAACAGACTTCTCTTAGATTCGCTGGTAAGTACACTTTGACTTGTCTAAGACTCACTGGTATTTAGACTCGAACTTGCTGGTATTTAGACTCAAACTATTCTCAAACTCCCTGGTATTTGGATTTGGACTTCTCTCTGACATGTCTGTTGGTCTCATAAATATTGTAGATGATCTATAGTCCAGCTGCCCTTACAGTGTTTTCATAGGTAATATTTCTACATGGTGACAGACTGCACCAACATCACGGTTACCACAGCAAAAAATAAACAAAAGAATGAAAGGACCCGCAACAACTGGCACTATGACCCCTTGCACCATTAACAACACAAAAACAGCAAAACAGCTGCAATGGTCGACAAAAAGATTGATATTAAAGTGGAAGAAACAATGTGTCACTCCAATCACACTAGGATGACATTACAAACATTACACCAAGTCTTTAAGAGGACATTTTTAGTCAGTTTCAACTCTATTGGTGCCATTTAAAATCTTTACTTGGTCTTGGACCACTTTGGACATCGTCTTCACTTGGACTCAGGCCTCTTTGGACTCATACTTGATTTGATTTGACCACTACTAGTCTGTTAAATCATATAGATGCTCATGTATCTTGAAACTATTCTATAGACATGAGGATAATAAAAGTTCATGCTTCATGGGATCTGCCAGGAATGTAATCTTTTTCCTTTTTTTTGCTGAACTATTCCTTGAACCTTAAACCTCTGGAAGGGCTAGGCTGGGAGGACCATTCACGCTACTGGTGCTTTTCCACTGCCTGGTACCGGCTCGGCATGGTTCGGCTCAGCTTGCTTTTTTTGCTTTTCCATTTCTGGTACCCGGTACCCGGTACCCGGTACCCGGTACCCCGTACTATTCTTGTGGGTGGTTTTCCAATGACTGGTACCGGCTCGGCTCGGTTCTACACTGTTTAGTTTCCACTACAACTGGTTGCGTAGCGACTGAGACGCAGCATGAGCGGAACTGAGGTAAAAAAAACGGACATCATTACAGTCGTCAAAATAGATTAAAATCAGAGGGATTTTATTTCTTATCCTTGGTTTGTAGTTGTTTGCCCCAAAATGAGACAGTAGTCTTACCAGACTACTAGAAACATGGCAGCGGACTGCTGAGAAAAAACAAAACGTGATGCGACAACATAAACCACCAATCGTTAACCTCCAATATGTACACGTCCTCATATAATATCGGTTCAGCACGGTTGGTACCTCAACCAAGGTAGAGCCGTGCCGTGCCGAGCCGATCCCTGCCGAGCCGGTACCCGGCAGTGGAAAAGCACCATAAGACTAAACCTCTAAAGCTCCTCCCACTGGTGTGACAGGCCGCCTCCTACCTCAGACAGGTCTCCGTTGCGGACGTGGATCTTGGCCATGCTCTCCAGCCAGGTGCGCCGGAGCTCGGGGGTGCTGGCGTAGGAGTTGGCCAGGCTGTACTGCAGGTCCACCAGCATCTCCGGATCCTTCTCGTGTTCCTTCATCTGCGAGGTGGCCATCAGGACCGTCCGAATCCGCTTCGTCAGGTCCTTCACCTCTGCCGGGAACGTCGTGCTCTGATCAAACACACACACCACAGAAACAACGCTTCAGTTGGATCGTATTTAAAGTGAAATTCTGCTCAGGTTTAATAATCAGATTTGGGAAGTCCAAGCATCAGGGATGCTTTCACATTTCTACTCTGCCTTCATCGATTTGGGAATAAATTCATCCACACATTAAGATGCCTCTTCAGAATTGAGTAAATATTAAAAAAAATGTTCCCAGTGTCAGTATGAGTAAGTCAACAAATATTTGCCACAGGGAAGGTAAAAAACAGCTTTACATCTGATTTCTTTAGTCTTAGTCCTTCAGGAAGCCTGGAGAACTGTTCTTCAAGACCTACACTAAAAATGCAAGAAAGTCTTGATGTTTAGAAATGAATGGCTCCAGATTTCTGCAAAATATTTTATGTAAGAAATGACGATTAATAGGAATGTGTCGTATTCAGACAGCTCGGTGATTCCAAAAGTCTCATTTCCTTACAAAACCAATCAGAGCTTACAACTGAGATGAATTTACTGCAATAACTCACTAACATAGTGATGAACTCTGCCATATATGAAGTGTGCACAAGTATCCAATTGGAATGTATCAACTAACTATAATTATTATTATTTATGATGTTATTATTCATATTATCAGTGACAAAATGAGCCATGATAAGGGGATAATGACAGAAGCTGTCAGCAGTGTTAGGAGCTCTGTGAGAAAGTATGTGTTACTCTGAGAGGGGCATCTCCATTGGCGAAGTTGTTGATGATGGCCAGAGACTGCTGGAAACGAGATCCTCCGATTCCTGCGTCTGCGATCAGCTGACTCACAGCCTTTATGACCTGCAAGTTCAAGGAAGAATAATAAAATAATAATAATAATAATGATAATGACAATTAGAGTTTTTCTCTTTTTCTCTTCATTGTGCAACAACAAACATTTTCATTTTACTCCAAAGCCAAGACCCATTTGGTGTCTGGATTTGCTTATTTAGTTTTGGTATTTTAATGTAGTTAAAAACACACAGAGCTGTGCAAAAGTCGCAACACATTCAAAGACTTTTTTCCAGTCCAGTCCTTGAACCTGATCAGTTTCAGAGGAATGTTTCTGTTTGTTAAGACACACAGTGACGTATGAATCATTCAAGCAGAAGAAAGAACATCTAATTGAAGTCCTGAACCAGTGAGAATCAGGAGCAGATGATTCCAGACGATCAGGCGGTGATCAGTATACTGGTGGTGCTGAATGCTGAATGGTTGGATATAGATCTTTAGGCACTTTGCAGCCTCTGGCAGTTAAACATTTGTTTCCAAGTTTTCTTTTATTTTATCTACTCACTATGCCAAAGATAAGAAAGTTTGATAGAAAGAAAACAGTGTCTTTACACCAACAAGGTGATTCAAAGCAAGAAATGAGGCGAGGATCGAGGCAACTGCACTCTATTGCATGACATTTTCTGAGCATGGACATGTTTTATGAGGATGTGTGACACATGTTTTGCACATGAGTTTCTGACTTGTCAAGCCTGAGAAAAGAACTGAAACACACACACACACACACACACACACACACACACACACACACACACACACACA
>JBBKCR010000038.1:22988140-23012984 GCA_037577295.1 Ladigesia roloffi
TGTGTATTCTGTGTGTAACAGGTGTGTTGCGTGTGTGTGACGGGTGTGTGTGTGTGGTGTGTATTCTGTGTGTAACAGGTGTGTTGTGTGTGGTCTCCTGCAGGTGGCGCTGCACGCGTGCGGTGTGGCGACGGACATGGTGCTGGAGCGCTGTGTGCAGGCGGGGGCGGGGTTCGTCATCAGCCCCTGCTGCTACGGATTCATCCAGAACACACTCAAGTTCAGCTTCCCCCGCAGGTGTGTGTGTGTGTTGTGTGTTCAGGTGGTTGTGTGTTCTCAGTGTGTGTTCAGTGTTGTGTGTTCTCAGTGTGGGTTCAGGGTTGTGTGTACAGGTGGTTGTGTGTTCTCGGTGTGTGTTCAGGTGGTTGTGTGTTCTGAGTGCGTTCAGTGTTGTGTGTTCAGGTGGTTGTGTGTTCTCTGTGTGTGTTCAGTGTTGTGTGTTCAGGTGATTGTGTGTTCTTGGTGTGTCTTCAGTGTTGTGTGTTTAGGTGATTGTGTGTTCTCGGTGTGTGTTCAGGTGGTTGTGTGTTCTCGGTGTGTGTTCAGATGGTTGTGTGTTCTCGGTGTGTGTTCAGTGTTGTGTGTTTAGGTGGTTGTGTGTTCTCAGTGTGTGTTCAGGTGATTGTGTGTTCTCAGTGTGTGTTTAGGTGGTTGTGTGTTCTCGGTGTGTATTCAGTGTTGTATGTTCAGGTTGTTGTGTGTTCTCGGTGTGTTTTCAGGTGGTTGTGTGTTCTCTGTTTGTCTTCAGGTGGTTTTGTGTTCTCGGTGTGTCTTCAGGTGGTTGTGTGTTCTCTGTGTGTGTTCAGTGTTGTGTGTTCAGGTGGTTGTGTGTTCTCTGTGTGTGTTCATGTGGTTGTGTGTTCTCGGTGTGTTCAGGTGGTTGTGTGTTCTCTGTGTGTGTTCATGTGGTTGTGTGTTCTCGATGTGTTCAGGTGGTTGTGTGTTCTCGGTGTTTTCAGGTGGTTGTGTGTTCTCGATGTGTGTTCAGTGTGTTGACACTGTTTGTTTCCCTCTCATTTATTCTGTATGTTTTTGTTCTATAATGTATGGAAATAAATGATTCATTTTCACGTGTCCACATCGCCGCCCAGACGCATCACTTCGACATACGCTATTAGAGCCTGTGTAGTTATACAAATGTGTGTGTGTGTGTGTGTGTGTGTGTGTGTGTGTGTGTGTGTGTGTGTGTGTGTGTGTGTGTGTTTGTTTCCTCTTACAGTACAATGAAAGATGCCCTACAACTAAGAGGCAGACGGTTGTTTTGTCTGTGTGTCTTGGTCCTGATCTCAGTCTAATGAGCAGCTTCTTCTCAAAAAATCAAACCACAGAGACACACAGGCCGCGTTCTCTCTCCGCAGGTGGCTCCTGCTCCTCTGTCTCCATCCTCCAGCACGAGTCCCTTCCATTTAGGGGGCTGTGTTCTTTCTTGGCCAACCAGAGGAGAGACAGAGTCTCTTTATGCTCCTCTGCTGTAAAACCTGTGTCCTGGGAAATGACCTTTTCCTGCATAAATATGCTGCATTCGACCAGAAGGTCCCATGAAACCTTTTTTTTGTCACGAAGCAACACCAAAATAAAGGTATTCAGATACAGCATGGCACAGCAGCACCTTCGTTTTGAGCAAACCTCCTAGCATCTATACTTGCAGCAGCCTACAGTGGCTCTACAGGGAGCCTCCTGACCGGCAGCCTCTCAGTCTGGCTTGGCATTTGCACCACCTCAGACCACAAGTCCCTCAACAGAGTGATCATAACAGCAACTTTCTGTCTTCTGGCAAACACTACTAGTGCAAGATTGCCAAATTCAGCAATGTAATAATAAATAGTGTGTACTGAATAATAATCCATAATGCAACCACTGGGAAAAAAATGTGCATTATTACATTTTCTAGGTTTGTCTACTCATATATTTTTATTCTGTCCATGCTGTCTATTATATCTTGCTGTCAATTTCGGATGTCCACATATCTTATATATATAGATGAGCACAGCATACACACCTTTATATAAGAGTGCAAATAGTGGTCCATGTTTTCTTCGTGGCACTTGGCGAGGATGTGAACCAGGACCCTGGAGACGGCAAAGACAAAATTGGAGAATAGACATATAAAGTAGGGTTGCTGCAGGATTACAGTAATTTATGTCCACAAAAAAAAAAATTCTCGTCAGTGTTAAGTATAAGGTATAAAGTGTCACTTTGACACACGCTGCCAAAACATTTGCCAGGAGACAACTGTCAGTGATGATAACAATTAAAACAGGAGTTGTTACATATAAAAAAGGCACTTTAATAGTGTCTTTCCATGGGTTCAGTTTTGCCATAATGTGGGTTCTTTAAAATGCCATCTTCTTGATACCTGGTGGTGGTGTTGGTAACCTCGTCAGAGTCGTTCTGTGTAAGGACCTTAAACATTTGGTTGAAGAGTACAGGCAGGAAGCGAATGATCACATGAATCTTCTCCATACTGAGGAGTCCCTGTGGAGACACGTCATATGGAATCAGGACTAAGGTCCTCAGAACACAGATAAAGAAACCCACAGCTAAAGGCAGTGAACTGATGGAGGTTTTATAAAGGGCTATGGTTAAATTAGAGCTCCACTTAGTTACTTGTTTTGAAACAATATTAATCAAAATTTTATGTGACATCAATTTACTCTCTTGTACTGCTCAATAACAGTGAGCAACAGAGTCTGATATATTTTGTATACAAATGCATGAAATCACATATATATGTGTGTGTATGTGTATGGTCAATCAAGTTTTTCTCTGGAAAAGAACAAACCAAATGTTCACGTAAAATTATTGAAAAAAAGACATGCATTGCCCACTTATATAATATTTTATTCCATGTAATTTTTACAAATATAGTGAGAGGTGATTTTCCAGTTAAATTGTAAACATTGATGTAAACACAAAAGTGATGGCCCATCTTTTAATTAAGTGTCTCCATTAAATTCCTCCACTGGTGGATTGGATGAATGAATGATAGTCTGTTTACCTTCAGGCAGTTGAGGAAGTTTGAGGTAGGAGGTTGTGAGAGGTCAGTCTCTCGTTTTTGGCACTGCTGGAAGAACCGATTCAGATGGGGGTCCTGCAAGAGAGCAGAAATCAGCTGCTGACATTAAACTGATTCAACCGAGAATCCAGCAGACAATCCGGCGAGCTCCTCACCTGAGTGTAAACTGTGGACAGTACGAGTGTGGACACCTTGAAGATGGGCTTCCCTCCATCCACCCATTTCACATCTGATCCATTCTGTTAAAATAAGAGAGTCGACATTCATTTCTTCCCCTGTTTTGGTTCCTATGAAAGGAAATTACATCTGTCTTCTCAGAAAAGACTTTTTAGACTTTTAAGACTTTTTAAATGAAACTTTTGAGATAAGGTAAAGCTTTTAATGCTATCCAGAAGGGGGTTTAGCTCACAAGAGACTTTTATTTGCCCCATCGAAAACAAATCATCTTATGGGTGGTAAGGAAAAAACAAGGAGCAAAAAATAATAACTTACAGTTCTATTATTTTATTACTGATATACTACTAATCTCTCTTACACACAATAACAGATTTCTGACCAGTTACATGTAATTCACTTAACTGTAAGTTATTTGTAAGGTATTTCTTGAAGAGTTTTACCCTGATTTTAGACTTTATTTTCTCTAGGATGAGTAAAGATTTCTGATTGTGTGATTTAATGCCTTTCCATCCACTGAAATGAGCTCCTAGTTCTCTTTTTGCTGGTTTCAGTGTGGTTAGTTATGACCATGAAAGCATAATAGCCTTTTTTTATTTCAGCCTGGTTCTTCCTGTTCAGCTTCTCTTCCCACTTCTCAGAGTCTGCTTGGGGTTTTCCCTGCTTTAACCACCTCGGCACAGGGTCAGCCGTCTTAAACGAATGAAAATTGAGCTTCAGCAGCAACTTCCACTTCTCTCACCCTCACCTTGTTGGACGAAGGCTCCTTTATAAGAAGGTAGCCACCAGGCAGGGTGCAGGAGACCGGGATGCTGAAGTCCTGAGAGGCTAAACGTCCTTCCTTCAGAAGAGGGAGCCATGCATAGCCCACTGTTGCACACACACACACACACACACACACACACACACACACACACACACACACACACACACACACACACACACACACAAACATCGCTTTGTTTGCACACCCACACCTAAAGCTGAATAATAACTGAACATATAAGAAACTAATTGGTTAAAATGGGTCAAAAACACAGACGGTCTACTAATAAAAGACTTTAAGGTTAATCCAGATGACACAGAAAAGCACTGTGCAATAGAACGAGCTCTAGAGGTCACCTCGCCAATGGGCTAGGCTTATACAAAGGCTGAAGGAGCTCCATCTGGTACCTCAGAACTGAATATCCAGCAACAGGTTGTGACCTCCCTAATGCTCTGCAAAGGGAGCTCCTAATCCTTAATGGCATGGATCCATGATGGATGCTCAACAAATGCTAATTTGTTAACATACAGCCAGACAGCTCCTTATATAGAAGTTAGTGTTTATGCTGAGCTTTGTTTGGTGTCAAAGTGAACCATTTAGAACCAAACACATTAGATAATACATTAACCACTACTTGGAGGCAGACAAAGCCACATAGAGGCTGAGTGGCGTTGCACTGTGTGAAAGTGGAGCAAATGGCAAGCATAACGAAGAGCAAGCATCAGTTTTAGACTGTTTTACACTGTTTATAACTGTTGAAATCAAGTCTGACTAATAAACCCTAGGTTCTAAACATTAACACATTTGATGTTCGGTGGAACTTCCAGGGGATCAGGTGTCCACAAACTTCTGGACATTAAATTGTAATACTTGAACAAGCCTGTATTAGACCTTCCGTATTTAAGCTTTAAATTGTACCTGGAGTTTCAAGAGCCTCTTTCTTTTTGGAGCTGGTCTTGGCATTAATGTCACAGGTCACGTGGAAAAATGAGAAGAGAAGATGATGTTTCTCGTGGAGCTGTGTGGGGAGCTCAATCTTCACCTTATTTTAGGAGGAAAGGAACACTTTAGAATTATAATGAGAACCAAAGCATTTGAAATGTATTAAGGCAAGGGAATGCACAAAAGAACCTCGTCGTAAAAGTCGGGGTTCTGCGAGTGGTGGAGGACAGTGGAACAGGCCGCTGTGGTGAAGACTGCACCTCCCGGCTTTCCGTAGATGCACTGTGGAAACAAAGAGCACGTCCTAGCGCTCAGTTTCTGGGCCTGCATGAAAACGTCAGGGCAGAAATGGAAAGTTTGGAAGCGATACCTTAAGTGGTTTGGCGTGCTCCTCGTCAGAGTTCCGGAACTCGACATAAATGGCAATGTTGCGCGCCTGCAAAGGAAAAGGCAGGATACGGCACGTCAAATTATCACATGCAGGACTGTACAGAGAGCACCTGGCGCTCAAACCCTTCCAGAAAAGACAAATAAAGGATAAGCTGGGGAAAAACAGTGTAAGCAATGTGTGAGTCCTGGGGTCTGGGACCATCCTTTTATCATTTTACTGCTTTTGTTTTATTCTACTAGCGTTAAGCCTTGTTACTGTGCAAACACGAGAGGGGTCCAAGAATTTCATTTGGTGGTTTTCCACTGACTGGTACCAACTCGGTTCGGTTTGATTCTAATCGCTTTTTTTGCTTTTCCAATATAAAAATCTGGTATCTGGTACCAGCTCGGCTCGGTTCGGTTCTACTCTGTTCAGTTTCCACTACAACTGGTTGCATTAGCGACCAAACATTCTGAGAAGCAGCAAAAGCAAAGTGCTCTAAGCTGAGGTAAACACTGGGACCGTGAAAGTTAATGCTGAGCCAGAGAAAGTTGTATTCTGAGGTAAATTCTGGTCTGGGTTCAGTCAAAAACCCTGATGCAACAAAAGCAACCACCAATCAACAACCTCCAATATGTACACGTCATCATTTAGTATTGGTTTAGCATGCTTAGAACCTCGACCAAGGTGGTACCAAGAATAGTACCAGGTAACATCTATCAGATAACCGTACCGGATGTTGAACAGCTGTTGAACCGAACTGAGCTGGTACCAGTCAGTGGAAAACCACCAAAACTTAACAGTTTAGAACCGAACTGAACCAAACCATACCAAGCTAGTACCAAACCAACTATTGTTTTCAGCATGTGAAAATACATTGAGGTTTTAAACTCAAAAGAAGTTTTTGTCCCTGAAACCTATCTGAAGAAATGCAGTTACACAGCTGTTGTAGGCGGTCAGCAGACCTACCTTTGCAAAACTCTTCTGACTATCGTACTTGAGGTGTTTTGGGTAGACGTAGATGTGGTTCTTGTAAACTCTGTAAGGCTGAGCGAACTTGGCTGAGTCCTGCAGGAACTCGTCCACCTCCACTGTGGGAACGTGCAGACCGTAATCCTCGAATGGCTTTAGAGGAACGTATGATGACGTCACACAGTCTGTTAGGGACAAAAATTTAAAACTATCTTGAGGATCAGTTCTCCAGGCTTCCTGAAGAACTTTCAAAGACTCTTCATTTCAGTCCAGGCCCTGAAAAACCCTTAGTGTGCAGCCACATCAATAATGGTGGGGTTTTTTTATTATTAATGCTGAAAAGATGCAGGCACTTGAGTGAAGTTCATGGCTGACTTAGCTATGTTAGTGTGTGGAGTGTGAGGCTCTACTACAGTGCAGAGCTCAGTTTGTTAAAAAACAAACCTTGAGCAAACCCTTTGGTATTAAAGACTGGTGTGGAGCAATTCATTTCTAGACTTTGCTTTTTATTTTTGAGCATGTGGTGACTTAGGCCCACAGTTATGCTAACTGATGGGGTACAAGCTAGTATTGTTAGTATAATGGTGCAGTGACTGGTGCCTTACTAGGATGCTCCATCGGGACACAGTCTACATTGATCTCCAGGCTGCCAGGGATGGTCTGGAGTTTGCTGGTCTTCTCTGCCCTGAAGAACCAAAATGCATTACAAAAAGCCATTTATTAGAGACCTGCTGGTTATCCGTTCATGCTAAACGAGATTACGAGAAGGCTTGAGTGTTGTCTTCTCATCTGAAAGGATGCTGTACCTTCGGTACTCTGTAATGAGTTTCAGCAGGTCCTCAGTCGAGACCTTGTTGCTCTCCTGCTTGAAGAGGGGAGAGAAACGGGACTCCCTGTCCACTGTCCCCTGGTTGTCCTTAAATACTGACCTGGAAGACATGGTGAGAGTATGAGAGAGTGTAAGAGAGAGAGAGAGAGAGAGAGAGAGAGAGAGAGAGAGAGAGAACCCAAAAACCTAAAATCCATTTACTATTTCTGCAGAGTAAGGCTGTTTGATAAATTGTCCACTAATCAACATTGCAGTTTCAGTCTCTGAAATACTGATATCGCTAAAGGCCAATAACCTATCACTGCCTTTCTGCTTAGTTTTTCCCCCAACAGCCTCAAACAGACTGTCTGCTATAAAACTGGAAATAAGGAAGCATTTAGTTAATTTAATATTTAAACTGGTATTATATTAAATGTGTTCCCTGTAGAGCAGGGTGGGGTACTCCCAGGGGCGTAGCACATGTGGGGGTGGGGATTTCAACACCCCCACTTTTGTTGAAATGCGATTTCACACCCCCCACTTTCATCAGATTAAACTGTATTAAACTGATTATATTGTATGTATAACTTGGCTTTCCCATCCCAGAAAACCCCCACTTTTGGAAAGCTTGATTCCCCCTTGGGTACTCCGGTCCTGGAGGGCTGTGGTCCGGCAGGTTTTGGTGATTTCCCTGCTGAGAACACTTGTCAGGTTTAGTGAATGTGGTTGAGGAGGAGAACCATCAAACTGCTGGACCTCCAGGACCGGAGCTGGACACTTATTTATGCAAAATCAGCAAATTCTGTGATTGGGGTTGTTTAGACTTCAGCATGAGAGTACTGTATTGTAGAGGTTGTTTTTGGCCTTGATTTCTGGCAGGAGCTCTGACCAGGCCTATGTTCTGATGAGTTTTAAACCTGTGGAGATGTTTCACCCACCTTATGGACCAGGCGAAAGGCATGCGGTATTTCCCCAACTTGCTGCAGAACTGCTTGTTGGACTTGAGCATCTTCTGCACGGTCTGGGAAAAGAGAAACAGGAGACGTGAACCAGGGATAATCAAAGAGATTCCAGTGTTTATGGGGCGAAAATGTAAGACAAAAAAGAGAAAAAAAAACACAGATTCCTTCATTTTGACCTAGATTACGAGCCGAAGCATAAATCAAAGCAAGGTGTCACGATTTTGGACGGCTGCAGCAGTGTCTGGGGGATCCGTTTATCCGTTTAGGCCCGTTAAACAAAAGCCAGTTCCACAAAGGGAGGGTGAGGTTGGACATGGGGTGGGGTTATTCTAGGTCATTTGGAAGAGTCATTCTGAAACCATGCGCTCAGAACGAGGGAGCTCTTAAAATAGGATTTTACAAGAAACCCCTTCTGGAAGCTTTTAGACAGAGAAGCTCAGACCGGCCTGTGTTTTCAATAGAAAGGCTTCGGTGTTTGGGACCCGTATTTGGCCGAGGGCCCCGCTATAGTCTTGCTCCATTAAAAAAGGGGCCAAACTGGGGAACATGGAACAAAGACTGAAGTACAACATTCCTCCTAAACTCTATCTTGCAAACATGGGAAACCCATCATGCAGCTTCGAGTGAATCCGTCCCCAAATGGGAAGGAAATGGAGGGAAACTCTCTTCGCAGTTTGCAGAACTGCAGAGTTAACTTTAAACTGGGGCACTTAAAATACAAAACAAAAAGAGAAATGAGAGCGGTAGAGATCTTTGGCAGGCCATGCAGACGTCAGCACTTGGCCTCAGGTTTGGAAACAAGACATTTTTTCAAAAAACTGGTAAGAAGCCAAAAAAAACCCCAAAAACGTTAATGTTTTACCTTCTAACTAAATCTGGAGTATTTGTATTGGATGACATCATGAAATGGCCATATGTTACAAAGGGCAACTTGTGCAGCATTATGCTAAAATGAACACAAAAATAATTGAAGGAAAACAGAAAAAAAGAAGGAAGGAGATTATGCAAAAAAAAAACGCTTCACAAATGATTAATAGAAAAAAAAATTGTAAATGAAGAGAATGAAGATTTCAAACAAGAAAAGTTTATAGTAAAAGATTAATGAAAAATAAATATTACATAAAAATATGATGATAAAACAGATTTCTGGTGATGAAGTGGGTGTGGCCAAAAGAACAATAATGTAAATAAATGTATCTGAAGAGTTTTAGACACACACATTTCTGTATGTTTAAAGGATGCCGTGTAATCTACATAGTTTAGATGTGTTTAAGGTGTGTTAAAGGTATGTGACCTTGCTGTTGTCTGTGTTTTTGATGTACGGCTCCGTCCCACTGGCAATGTTTCCCATTAGCACCTTCTCCACCCGGGCAACCATGACGATATCTGTGTGAGGATTTGTGATGGAGAAGATTGCCTGTATGCAAAACACACACAGTAATTAATTTCAATTTCAATTAAACTGAATATGCTAATGAGCACAATTATAGGCCGTATTGATTGTTTTATATAACTGTGTTCCACTTTATTCTTTAAAAAACACAATAAAAGGAACCTGAGAGAATATTTTAAATGCTGAGTATACAGAAAACTCATTTACACGACAAGAAAATATATTTGTGTAGTTTTAATATATTTAAACTCTTCAAAATTATACACAGTTCAGTTCACCCTGAGTATGGCGCACAAAATAGGTCAAAGGATCAAAAGCAAACAGTTTGATATTATTTTTTCCAGTATTAGACTATAAAAATCACCCTGAAATGCAGTATTGCGATAAGACAACATATCGCCCAGCTCTCCTGATACCTGTTTAGGGAAGCAGAGCCAGTTCTCCAGGTCCTGACCCAGCTGACAGTCTCCGATTCGTTTCTCCACAGGAGATTTCAAGCCATTTTCCTGCGGCCCCGGTGTCCCTGGTGCTCCGGCGCTGCCTGACCCGTTCAGCATTTTCCGCACAACCTCGTGGTTCAGATCTACGTGGAAATCGGCCGAGACCTTCCTGTTCTCTCGCATGTCCAGCAGCGCCACAGTTACAAAGAAGGGCTCAATCTAAACAAAAACACAAACACATATTTGCACCAAACATTATACACCATGCAATAATATGCAAAACCCTTGATCTAACCACTCAATTCTTTGTATTTGGTATATGGTATACAATGAGCCTACAAGAAACAAGGAGCCTACAAGAACCACTCAGCATTCAGCACCACCAGTATACTGATCACCCCCTGATCATCTGGAATCATCTTTGTTCTGATTGAATGATTCACCGTAAGTCTTAACCTACATAAACATTCCTCTAAAACTGACCAGGTTAAGGGACGCTCTGAAGCCTCTGAAAGTCTCTCATATCCATCAGGAAGCCTGGAGAACTGTTCCTCACATTAAAATACTAGAAGGACTGGATCTTTGGAAGCAAAATATGAAGCAATGAGTGGTGTGTCAAGACTTTTGCACAGCAGTGTATAGAGTATTACCATTGCTGGTATACTGGGCATTAACTCCACTGAAAGAACAGCTGTATGTGTGTGTGTGTGTGTGTGTGTGTGTGTGTGTGTGTGTGTGTGTATATGTGTCTCACATTAGTGACAGGCTCCGTATCTGCCTCATTCACACAGCCCTGCAGTGTGAGGTTGAGGGAGCGGCAGTAGATCATCAGTCTCTTTCCCAGCTTCTCGTCAAAAGGACGTTTGGTTGATGGTTCTCCACACTCTGTCCGTGGGCTCCTCAGAACCTGAGGTTGTGAGAAATTGTGCATTTAAAAAAATTATTCGTTATTCCTGGTGATCTGTTCTCAAATCTTCATCTAAACAACCTGCCCCCTCCCCTTCCTTAACTCTCCAGCCAATCAGGGACATTTGTTTATTAGCCAGAGAATGGGGAAAAAGAAATAAATAACTACTGTTATGACATGAATGTTTTACTTTTATATTCAGCTATCACAATAGTGTTCCTCTTGGGTTGTATTATATTACTACAGCAATATTATCAATGTAGATTTTGAAAAATGCAGCCATCAGAAAAAACTGACCTGGTTGTAATGGACATGTGTTACACTAATGCACTATTAATGCATTTTTATATAATTCAGAGGATCATTTAAAGATTAAAGATCATTTAAAGATAAAATACGTATAGGAAAATCAAAGAAGAGTCTCTGAGCAAGCACTGTGACATCAGCTAATCTGGCTACGGCAGGCACGAAGGGACAAATGCAGAACAATAATCAGAATGAGTGAAAATCAGCTGATTGAGATGCATTCTAGCAGAAACTCTTTTCACATCGGAATGTCAGAGGTCCTAAAAGGTCCTAAAGCTTTTTTGTGCCATGTACCAGTTTCATGTAAAATAATATTTTTTTGGACCGGTGTAGCTACAACTAAAAACAAAGTGCGTTTTTTTTAACTCATGTTTGCTAGCTTGTGGGATAAACTTTTAATGTGCTACATCATGTGACCGAGATTAGTGTTTTTTCAAAATAAAAGACCTTTTAGACTAATCAATAAAACACTTTAACGCTGCCTTACTGTGCGGCCCGGTACTGGCCCACGGCTTTAATCTAGTGGGATTCTAAGTTAATGGAGGCCTTTGTGTATAATGAGAGACTTACAGGAGTGTCGGGGTCGAGTGAGAACAGATTCAGCCTCTCTTCTCTCCGTGCTGCTCTCACACCCTCCTCGGTTTCAGTGATATACTGATGGACAAACAAAGAGGTTTTTCTAGAGAGTGTCATCACACAGTTTAAATATTAAGACAATTAGCAGCGTAGTTACCTTGGCCAACTCTGGATTGATCCCATTTTCTGTAGTTTCTTCATTTTCAGGGAGACAAATATGATTCAGGGTCAGATCAAAAACATCTGGAGAAAAGAGAAGCGGAATAAAACCATTTACAATTGATATTACAGTTCATCATACCTTAACAGGGAAAATGAATCGTTAGCAAAACATTACTGATTTACATTCTACACACATTAAGACTCCATGAGATCCCAGTCAAAGATATGTGTCCAAAAATATTCAGGCTCTCCTTCTAATCTCTATAGAAGACCAGGAAACAACAGAACAGCTCAGACATGAGCCTAGGCCCAAGGCCTGGAGGGGGACAGAGTGCTGGAGTTCCACCCACATCCTACTGGAACCAGAACTGATGATCCAACATAAATTTATGACCTCACTTATTTGGTCTCATTAGTTAACTGTCACAGAACTGAACAGGCATTATATTCCGTCATTCAAATTTCATGTTAAATCGCTTGAGAATTTTGTTGAACTGTTTTCAATCTCAAATTGAAACTTGAACCCTGTGGAAACGAATCTATCATTACACTCCCAGTGCTGTCCCCCGAAAATGAAATCTACAACCCCTCTATTAACCCTTCGGTGTGTAGCGCTGCATGGTTGAGCCGCATTACCACTTTCCATGAAAGCATGCTTTGATCTGGGATGTCCGACACTGATCAGATTAACATTTTTAACTATTGACCAACACTGCAGGTTAATGGAGATTTAGGATTACGGTTCATACAACTGTCGTCTTTACACTCCAGCAATCACTAAATCACACAAAACTCAGGCTGCGAGCCAACAGCTGGTGCACAAACACACGACCAACAAACACACTCAACCAAGAAACACACATTCACTGTTACATGCTGTAAAGCAAACTGTTATGTGACTATTAAACTTCATGACAGCCATTAGAGAAGCACCAGCAAACGACCCTCCAGAGCTGTTGTTGTGGTTACACTCCTTTATAAAACAACTTTATAAAGTATTTATAGCGCCACCCTTTTCATTCATGACCACTGTCTCACTGAAACTATAGCAACCACAGCTTGCACAACAAATGTAATCATCCTGACCACAGCATCGAGGAGAACATCTTCTCACTGAGGAACGTTTAGCTGCTCTGCACTCAGGCAGCACAATCGGACCCAAATCATGAGTTCACAACACCAAGTAATGGATTCCTGAATTTTAGTGTGGAACACATAGAACAGAACTCCCTGCTGGGGTAATGTCAAAGGATTCTAAAGGATTTAAGTTTTGTTTTGCTTGTTATTCCCCCTAGTATCCACCCATGCTATAAAACATTCAAAACAGCCTTTACTAATAGATCAGAGGTTAATTATATAATAAAAATAGTGATTTAAGGTCTAAAGCGTCCCGTGGCTGCTCCAAACTAACCGTGCTTGGTGTCTGTCAGGTCCATGCTTTTGCGGTCCAGCGCCGGACCCTCAGGCGGGCTGATCTGCAGGATTCGGTTCAGCGTGTTGATCCAGTCCTCCATGTCCTGCTCGCTCTCCGCCGCCAGGACGAAGTACGTCACCTCGTTCATCTTCAGCTCGAAAGCGTGCTTCCTCAGGCGGTTGTTCTGTGAAGAGCAGGACGAAGACCCAGCATAAACATTTCAGTAATTAGGTCTGATCTAAATGGAAAGTCCAGCAGTTTCCAACCCAGTCTCTATCTGTACATATGGCTGATTATGAAAGACAAGCCTTTTTTCTCACGTTAATCTGCAGAAGAGCTTAAAAGAACGTTTGGGCCCTTCGGTTTCTACTCTAAGTTCATTTTATTCAACAGGTTTTAGTTAAAAGCTCTGTTTTTACCTGAGTAACATTAAGATTGGGATAGAAAATATTCAGAAGACCAATTTTATTGATGAGATGGGGTGATGTAATAGGTGGGGGTTGGGTATTTAGCCTTTTTTTGATAGGGACAGTAATCATTTTAGTAATTGTGTTGATTGGGGAGAGCACTTAGATGGGATCATCTTAATAGCTTTGTTGATGGGGTGAGGTACTGAGGTATAATAATTTTCGTGGGATTGAGACGGGATAATCTGACTAGCTTTCTTGGCCTGACCTGATGTGGTGACCTGCTGGAATGTGGAGTACTGACCTGAACCACCCCTGTGCATGAGTCCAGAAATATGCAACCTTTTGGTTCCTTGGAGATCTTCTCATCTTTGTAGAAGTTCATGATGTAAGAGTTGTCCGTTAGCTGCGTTAGCTGGAAATATCTCCTCTTGAAGGACTGCAAAGACATGGTGGAAAACAGAAGAGGGTCAGAAAGCACACGTATTTATAAATAGCTGTGGTGAGCCTTGTCAAATTGCTCAGCAGAGTACACTGAACTCTGCGGTGGACATTTTACAAACATTCTCATGTTCTCGGGTGCATGGGGTGTGAAATATCAATATAAGAATTAAAAGCTTAGTAAACTGTGCAAAAAAGTTCTGCAAGCTCATGAATTATCTAAAAACTTTTAACCGAAGTCACAGGCCGGCTCCTCATCAACTCACAAAAAGCGTTAACCTCTGTCTCGTCTAGATAAGCTGTCAGATGGCACCATTTAAGGCTTCGGTTTACGTCTCCCAGACATTTCTGCACCACGGCAGGAAGCCTGTATTTATCAGACCTATCTGAGAGCACTCAGCACCACGTGCACACACTCCGGATCTCTTGATTCTCCAGGTCAAGCGAAGCCTGCACTCGGGCAGGAGGTACACGGCCCATTCATTATTCACTAGTGACATTTTACTATTGGCACAAGGCACCATGTTATACTGGAAAAATATGTTTTCCATTACAAAGAAAGCAAGCCGGAATCGAGCCGAACCCACGCTGCTCAATGGCAGGGCTAAAGACGGGCTGCAGCTAAACTGAGTGCATCCCTGCCTTCTGATTGGTCGAAGTGTTGTCATCCCAACACTGGAAAGAGACCGTTATTTTTTACGGGCTGCATAACAATAATGGAGACACAAAATAAAAAATGGTATATCAACAAAGTACTAGCACAACGATCTATTTTAGCTGAAGGTAAATTTCAGTGCTAGCTACTTAAAGCTGTTTAAAACACTAAGTTAGCTGTGTTACATTTTCATCACATTTCTAAACAACGATAGGAAAAAAAATGAAAATGAAACAAGAGTAAATAAAAAAATAATATAAATATGAAAGACCATATTAACAAAAGAGGCTCTAACAGAAAATCTTTCTGCTAGTCTGACTGCACGGTCATTGTTTTAAGAAGACGATCAGCTATAAATAGAATCAGAAAGTCTGTTACTGGACTGCAGTGTTGGGAGCAATGCGTTACAAATGTAACAATTTACTGTGCTTTCCTTTTTGCTGCACAGTGGTAATGTAAGGCTTTATAGAGAGAAAATTGGTAATATTTTACTCAGTACAAACATCAGTAACACATGTATTTTTTGCCCTTCTTCTTACAAATTCACCAAAATCACAGCAAGATCGCCAGAGGAAAAATGTCCACGCAAAATGTTGTACCTCTTGTAGTCAGACAGAGCAGAGAGACGAGTAGAGTGACCAGACGTTTCTTTTTCCCAGATATTCTGGCAATTTTGAGCTGCCTAAACATTCGTTACACAATCGGAATCTCACATAAACTGAAAGTCCAGAACGGCCATGCACCGGATGGCACTGTTGATACAACTTCTGTGTCACAGCAGTGAAGTTTAAGTACAGCACGGTTCCTGTACACCTGTGGAACCATGCCTTAGAAGGCGCATGGTCCATTCTGTCTTAAAATGCACTTTTATGCACTTCCACAGCTGAGCTCACACTGGATCAGCCCTACAGCTTGCGAGGGTCCACTGCTAGCAATGAGGTCACCAAAAGATCCCCGGCTCTGAGGTAGTCTCCGAGGTCCCCCGGGCTGAGGTAGTTTATAGAGGAGAAACGGCCCTGAAACTGAAGGAGGACAATAAGCCTATTCATATAAACTGCGTTTGCCGGTTTTATGAGTCCCTTAATACGAGGGGCTCGTCGTTCCTGTACACTTCGACATCCAGACACGAAGCCACACTTAATGCCCTTCCAGTAAACCAGGCACATTAGCTGCAAGCCAGAAGCATTTCTCTGACCAGCTGAACATAATGGAAAACCAAATGTGCTTCTCTACAAGCCTGAGTAAAGCTGCATTAGGAGGAAATACAGCAGTGGCTTCTTGAACTTGAAGTAATGCTTTTCTTAGTCATGATTACAGCCTGCAGACACACTCTCTGGTGCTCCTTTCATTTCACATCCCGGAATACACTCTAAGGAACCCTGAGGAACATAAAAGAGCTCACTGAGAGCCCTGGTGGAACACTGAGGAACATTAGTGATCACACTGAGAGCCCTGGTGGAACACTGAGGAACATTAGTAATCACACTGAGAGCATTGGTGGAACCTGAGGAGTACCAGTAAGCACACAGAGCCCTGGTGGAATTTTGTGGAACATTAGTGAGCATACTGAGAGCCATGGTGGAACAATGAGGAACATTAGCGATCACACAGAGCCCTGGTGGAACCTGAGGAACATTTGTGAGCACACTGAGAGCCCTATTGGAACACTGAGGAACATTAGTGATCACATAGAGCCCTGGTGGAACCGGAGAAACATTTGTGAGCACACTGAGAGTCCTGGTGGAACCTGAGGAGCATCAGTGAGCACACAGAGCCATGGTGGAACCCTGAGGAACATCAGCGAGGTGTGTGAAGTGTAGGTGATTAGTATGAGCAGCTGAGGAGGTGCTGAGTGAAGCGTCTGGCAGGAGATCTGTACCCGAACAGTGATGCTGTTGTTGACTGTGCTGTTGAAGTTGCCTTTGTAGAGCCAGCCGGACTTGAAGACACCAATCCCGGCCCCCCCGCTGCCCCCGCCTCCCCCGCCGCCTTTGGAGGACGACAGCGATGTTGTGTCCTGCAGGAAAAAAAGGAAGAAGCATCTTCAAACAGGCTATTACGGAGGAAATAGACTAAAGCGCAACACAAAGTGGATTTACTGGAATCTGTATCTATAGCAAGTCATTTTATTTGCATGTGTAAGAGCAGAGCTTTTTTAATGAGGTGTGTTTGGGCAGCTTGTTGGCACCTGTGTTGCTGTTTTAAGGAAGCAAAATGACCAATAAAACCTCTAAACTCTTAAGTCATATTAAACGATCTACAGTCAGTGACATTTTAATAAATGATCTAAAGTCAGTGGTGTTTTGCTTAATGATTTAAAATCAGTGGTGTTTTACTAAATGATTAAAAGTCATTAGTGTTTTACTGAATAGTATTTATAGGTAGAAAGTAGAAAACAGTAGAGAACAGTGTCATTAAAAATCCCTGTTGATTCTCTGAAATGCTGTTTGATCAATAGGTTGAGGGTGTTTGATACAAAAGTGTTCCAAACAAATTAATATAAATACAGAGACAGTGATATACGACGCACCAGCAGTTCTAGTTTACAGATCAGTTCTTAATACAGCAATCGCACAGCTTCCTAATAGCATTTTACAGGGGAGATGACATGCTGCTATTTTTGCAAAACACAGCTCTTAATAATTAAGAGAGCTGATGACAGTTGCACTGTGAGTTGCACTAACTATTTTGTGTGCTGCGAAACAGCAAAATGGATTTGGATAAGAACAAAAATAGTTCATGCTTTGTGTTAGATCATCAAAAATAGAGCTCTGAGTTACACGATTCTTTCAATTAAACAAAGTTTTCTCATTAACACAACTCACTTTACTCATAAATACATATTTAAGCAAATATAGGGAGTCAAATCAAAATACAGAATATTCCCCAAAAAGCCCATCTGTATCTGATTATAAGCCTGGACCAGCCCAGATCTGGAAATATGTGGAAATTAGTGTAAAAACAAATTCTGGTTTGAATCATTTAAACAATCTGTTAATAATCATGTTATGAGCGTGTGTGTGTGTGAATACACTCAATAAACATTACACTCCTTGCCCGTCCTCTGTGGAACACTTTTTCCGATGCGTCATTCTGTAACTGGCATTGCCAACTTATGGAGCTGAAAGCCAAACCTGCTTTTCTCTAAAACAACACATTAAATAAGAATAAAGGCTGTCCTCTGGTAAAGAAAATCCTCCAACGCCATAATGTTCCTGTTTTCCTGATTTCACAGCACCGAGCATGTGAGGCTTGGAAGGTTTTTGCACTTTAATATGGTCCTGATGTCGACTTCAGAATGATGCACTAGTTTTTTAATCAAGACTTTCTGAAGAGCTTTTAAATCATGGTGTCTGTGGCAGAAGTTGAAACAGGTCTGCTGAAGAACTTTACTTGGTATTAACTGATCTGTGAGGAACTGTAGCAGAGCTCCGGAGAACCAAGAACATTTTAAAACAAAACTTTACGCAGCAAATAAAGACATGAGACTGAGAGCTGAAGGCCTAATCCTGAACGTCGAGCCTCAGGAGCTCTTGGCAGAACCCTGGCCATGTTTTGCTCTGGGTCTCGAGCTGCATGTTCCTCTACGTTCTGCATAAGAGATTTAAAAGTGCTGAGAGCAGGAGGGCGTGTTCTGGACGTGCAGCTTAAACACTGACCTCATCCTTATCCACATCTTCATGGTCGATCTCAAACGAGTGGGTGGGCAACTTCTGAGCCTTACACAATTTCCTGCTGGAGAGAGAGAGAGAGAGAGAGAAAGAGAGAGAGAGAGAGAGAGAGAGAGAGAGAGAGAGAGACATTAATTCATCAATAAAAAAAAGAAAGCAGGAAAGAAAAAAATATATATATAGAGAAGAAAAAAGCAAGAAAAAAGAAATTGTGAGAGAGTGGAGATACAGAGAAGGAGAGGGGAAAAGAGAAGCAAAAAGAAAAGAAAGAGAAAATGATGAGAAGGAGAAAAAGAAAAGATGAAGAAAGAGAGAGTCAGAAAATAAAGAAAGAAGAAAAGAAAAAAATATATTTAGAGAGAGAAAAAAGAAAAATAAGAAAAAACAAATAATGAGAAAGAGGAGGGAGAGAGAAGGAGAGGGGAAAAGTAAAGCAAAGACAGAATGTAAGAAAAAGAAAAGATAAGAAAGAAAAAATGGAGAGAAAGAGTAAGATGAAGACGGAGAGAGACAGAGACAGAGAGAGAGAGAGAGAGTAAGAAAAGAAAAAATATAAATATAGAGAAAAAAAGTAGGAAAAAAGAAATAGTGAGACAGAGGAGAGAGAGAAGGAACAAAAACAGAATGTGAGAAAAAGAAAAGAAAAGAAAAGAAAGAGAATGAAGGAAGGAGAAGGAGAGAAAGAGTAAGATGAAGATAGTGAGAGTGAGAGAGAGGTTGGGAATAGAGAGAGGGAGCAAGAGAAGAAAAAAGATAAAAACAGGAAGAAAATGAGAGTAAGAACATTACAGAAGTTATGGTTTCCAAAGTAATGAAACAGCTACACAGATAATTAGATCATGAGGTACAGTGAAGTTAATTCACACTTTCTGTGTGGAAGTTTCAACTTCGCACTTTGATTCAGCATCAAAAACACGATAGAATTGAGACGAGCGTTATTTTCTGGGACTGTAAACACAATGAGAAGTCAGAGATGACTCAGATTTGTGCTTTCTTTATTCTGGAAGCTTCTAAGTGTTAATAAAGCCCAGCGGCGCGAGTGAAAAGGGCAGTGAGAGACCGAGTGAGTGTGTACTGTCGTCCATCATCATTAGTCTGTCAAAACAATAGAGGAGAAAGAGAAAGAGAGTGGAAGATGAGAGAGGGAGAGGGAGATGTTCATTACATTAGCCGTCATGCACCATTTCCACCGCCCATCCTTCTCTTTCTCTCCCCCCCCCCTTTCTCTCTCTCTTGCTCACACTCTCCTTCTCTCTCTCTCTTCTCTCTCTCTCTCGCCAGTGGACAGGATGTAACCCTCTCTGACCTCTTCATCTCCCAGGCTCCGTGACAGACTCTGGGTCCAGCCCTTCCATTAACTGGGTGTAGAGTGGCACCAGTACATTTCCCAGTTGATTCCCAGTTCCTATTATGGTTCTTTTCCCGCCACATGGTGACGTACAGTATCCGCTCTGTTCACAGTTCTTCTGATAGGAACCGACTGTTTGAAGAGTTGAATGCCTCCAGATGCTGCCTTTACTGATTTGCAGAAGTTTTGAACCACTCAGTGTTCAGCACCACCAGTATACTGATCACCGCCTGACCATCCGGAATCATCTGCTCCTGGTTCTTCACTGGTACAGGACTTCAGTTAGAGGTGCTTTGATATATGGACTGCCTTTTATAACATAAAAAAGAGGATATTTGTGAAGTACAGGGACTGCACTGGAGAGCCAAACACTTCGGGAAGTTTGGAGAAGTGTTCCTCAAGACATAAAAAATGAAAGAAAGTCTGGCCCTTTGCAAGCAAAATGAAGAAATGAGGGTTGGCTTCTGCAGCTCTGTAGTTCATTTTACCATCATCAACATCCATATAAACTCTCAGGGACATGCAGAGGTTCACAGGGGGTCAACAGTGAATAACAGGGGTGGGCAAACAACGGCCCGTTGGTCTTTTTACTCCGGCCCGCCGAAGATTGGTGTCTCATCTGTGAAGTCACAAGGCGGGGCCGAGTGCCAGCAGGGCGGAGCCGAGAACTCAAAATATGCATTTGTGCTGTGAATACCACATACGCCAATGTATATGAGCATACAACTTACTAGAGTTTAGATTGGGTCCAAAAAATTAAATCCGACCCGAACCCGAGGCCAGCCCCCCCGACACAGTAATTGTAATTAGAACACACATTCTCAACTGTGGATGCTTTCGTAAACTGATATTCCGAGCTCCGAGCCACTCAAATGCTGGACCATATTTTAGCCTAGCTTGGTAAATATAAATGCTTTGTGTTGTTAACCCATAGATTGTTAAACAGTTTACTTTTAGGGTGTACTCACACTAGGCACGGTTGCCTTAAACCGGGCCCGGGTACGATTGTCCCCCCTCCTCACTCCCACTCTGGCCTGCACTCACATAGGGTTTTAGCATCCGCGCCGGAGCGCGCTTACGTCATTATGGTGCTGCGGTTTCAGGGTAAACAGAAGAAGCGGCGCTCTCGCTGAACGCAGTGGAGTCTGTCGCTCTGGTTATTTGTTGATAGTAATTTTGGGTCGTTTGGTCCACGGGGGTCCACAGCCCCCTCACAGCCGGTTGCTAAACATGTTTATCGTTTTTATGGCACAAAATTCGTTTTTCGAATGTCGCAAAACGTTACATCACGCGTCCTGTTCCGTGCTTGAGCACGGTTAGTGCTCACACTACAAGCGAACTGCGCCCGAGTCCAACTAAACCGTGCCCTGGCCCACCTCCTCCAAGCGAGCCAGGGCCGGGCACGGACCTCTCACATTAGTCAAACGAACCGCGCCTTGGTGGTCAAATGTACTCGAGCACGGTTCAAAGTGCCTATTGTGAGTACACCCTTAGATTGTTGTACATTTGCTCTTAGATTGTTTACACATCATTTTTATAGCAATTTCTGTAATTAATATTTTTACTGTTGGCTGTTCGTCTTCTTATTATGATGTTTGTGATTGACACAATTCAGGTTCTTATTACTTTTATAGAATTATTTTTATAGAATTATTTTCCTATTCAACCTACACCACGATTACTATATTTGCATAAATATATTAACTGAATATTCTTATACTTCTGAATATTATTAACAGCTTATCAAAATATAAAATGCACTTCTTTTATTTAAGGTGAATTATGTTCAAGTTATCGTCTGTTCGGCCCTCCAACAATGTTGGCCCCCTGTAAAAATTCATCGCTTAGCCCTGGTGAATAAAACGGCTGTGTTTGTTTTGGAGACATTTGGTTCCATTTACTACCACTGTAAAAAAAATCAGAATCCGAAATTTTACACCGAATCCACTCTGGGAAACTCTGTTTACTCTCAAACACTGACTTATGGGTAATTTTGAAAAAGTGTAGTGGAATTCCCATTCCAGTGGACCAAAAATGCAGATTTCCCGAATGTGAATCCCCTCGAAATCTAATAACTCGTGCGTTTTCCACCTCATTTAGTGGCGACATTTTAACGGTGCCCAACTCTTCCAAACACATCACTCACTCGGACAGGTCCCCACATTCAGGCCCCCTAAAAGAGCCAGGCTGAGTGCCCTCAGGAGTGAGGAGCCCTTTGTTTGTGTCCTGGCAGCTGGAGACATCATGACTGACAATCCAATAACCTTTCATTAACACCCCAAAAAGGAAAAAGCCTTTTTGCTGGCATCAGATTCTGCCTTTAACCTTCCTTTGATATTTGGGGCCAAAATTGACCCCATTTAAAGTTTAACGTCTCTGAATAAATCATTTTTGTTTCATTATAAATGGCTTTTTTAATTTAATGGGGACAAACTGAGAAACACAAAACGAACATGATCACATTTTGTACACATTTGTAAATTAAAAGAATGGATATATATATATATAACATATATAAAACATATATACACACACATTTGTTTTGTTTGCTCTGAATGATATTGGGAGTAATATGCTATAAAAACATATATACACACATTTCTTTTGGTTGTTTTCAATAATATTGGGTAATATACTGTAATTATATGCAACATATATACACACATTTCTTTTGGTTGTTTTGGATTATATTGGGAGTAATATGCTGTAAAATGCAATTTAATAAAAAACTTTCCTCTGCTTTAAGGCCATAAGTAAACATTACACCTGTAGGAAGGTTAGAACCACTAACAGGTCAAACGATGTGATATTTCTGTCAGCCAAATTTCCTGCTGTAGGAGCTTTTTCACACGTAAGTTTTATTTAAAGTGCTATTTACATCAACAATGAAGTGTAAAGTACTGACACCTACACCTGAGAGGCCATTTTGATTTATTAAACCTGGAGGTTTAAATAGCTGGAGTCAAATTCAGCCCATCACTATGAAACACAATGTACTTAACTTTGCCTTAATTTACCTTTGAAAATTCACCAACCCCCTTAATTCTGAATTAAGTGGCTATTAATATGTGAACTAAACCCTTAATATTTCCATAAAAGTGGATTTAAGGCATGGGTGTGAAACCAATAATCTTTAACTTAAGGTAGAAGGTTTTATTCAGTAAGTATTATTAATTAAGGGGCAAATTTGAAAAACTCAGGGGGAAATTCAGTCATTTTACCTCTTAATCAGTCTCAATCTGTGCACTTCTACCCCTAATTTTCCTTAAATCCCTGGAAATTAAAGTTCAAAATTAAGGTAATTTTAAGGGGTAAAATGAAGGGCTTAGTTTTTGTAGTGCAAGCATAAAAAATGTTAGTAAATGCAAACAGGGGGTTAAAAAATGATTGTTCTCTCCAAGACAGAAGATTAAATGTGTGATTCAATTTATCTGTGAAAACCTGAGAACACCAAAAAACCTTTAGACTACAAAATAAAAGCAGAGTTATGGGTCATGATGGAACACAGGCTTCCAAATATACTACAGTAAATAAATCTATTAGCGAAATGACGGCTCCTATTGGCTTGTGGGATCTTGTGGGAATTGCGACTCTGGCTTATGTATGAAAGGCCATGTGAATTGACCCCAAATGGCCCAATGGGAGGCAGGAATGAAGCTCTGAGGAAATATGACCTCTCAACCGCAAGAAGCTGAAAGTCAGGCCTTTTAGCTTCTATAGCTTAGCAAAATTAGCCTCGTAGCTCCAGTGTGAGACTAAAGAAGCTCAGAATGCTGTGGTCGACCATCTACATTCAGGATATGGAGCGAGAACCGTGCGGTGAGGTCACTTTAAGAGGAGCTGCAGGGATTTTAATACAGTATGAATCTGCAATGTATTTATTTTATACAGTGTGAAAATTATTACTGTAAAGGGACTATAATCCAGTATTAAGATGCTGTGTGTAATTTTAAAAGTCTGACTAATAATTATGAGGTGATTTTAATCCAGTATGAATCTGCAGTATGTGTAGTTTTTACAGTCTGATATTAATAATTATGGAGTGATTTTAATCCAGTATTAATCTGCAGGGTGTAATTTTTACAGTCTGATTTATAATTGTGGGGTAGATTTCAATCCAGTACAAATCTGCAGAGTGTAGTTTTTACAGTGTGATAGTAGTAATTATGGAGTGATTTTAATCCATTTGAATCCAGAATGAATCTGTAGTATGTGTAGTTTATCAGTAACGATTAACTTTAATCTAAGAATCTACTGAGTGTAGTTTTTATAGTCTAGAATTAATAAATATGGTGTGATTTTAATCCAGTAACTCCAGTAAATCTGCAGTGTGTGTAATTAAGTGGCCTGAAACGTTCAGGAGAATGTCATGACTGATGGTGAACATTCAGTTTAAGAGGAGAGAAACAGGCAGTGAGGTCACTTTATGAGGGACAGGAGCTCTAAACCGGTTCTCTGCTGGTGATGGGAAGTTAAACTGTGCACCTGGGCAGCAGACGATAATCTCCTCCATACTCCTGAAACCTGTACTCCACCACGTGCAGCTGGGAGTTGTAGTACCGGCAGGCCTGCGGGGAGAAAGCAGGAAGGTTGTTAAAACTCCAGGCCCCATCTGTCACTCACCTCCTCCCTGCTGGCTGTTTCTGCAGACCTTCCACAGACTGCGGGAAAGAAGCAGGTCGTGTCTCTCCCTCCACCCGCTCCTCATCAAATAAAGAGACCAAATCTAATCTTAACACATTTACTGTTAAATTTCCTCTAGATCGCTACATTCCTCTCGGCCTGACAGTGAAACTGAGCGATTTTAATCCAGTACGAATCTAGGCTTTTAAAATTCGGCGTGAATGGGAGGAGACAATTTGTTGACTGAGTAAGTAGATCTACGTAAATAAATTGTTTTTTGTAACATCAGGCCTTAAAAGGATAGTTCACCCTAAAATGAAAATCTGATGTTTATTTGCTTACCCCCAAGGCATCCAAGTCGAAGGTGACATTTTTTCCTCAGCAGAACACAAACGCAGATTTTTCAGTTTCTCACAAAACCGATCGTTTCATGTCTTAAGACATCAATGTGTCATCACGAGCCACGGGGTGTAATCTGGACGTGTCTGTGC
>JBBKCR010000038.1:23013084-23027515 GCA_037577295.1 Ladigesia roloffi
GAGGGCGTATTTCTCCCTCTCTCTCTCTCTCTCTCTCTCTCAATTTCACACACACACACACACACACACACACACACACACACACACACACACATATCCACACTCACCCACCGCTGCCCCCGTGTCTCTCCTCTAATGGTTGTCAAATTACTCTCGTCCAAACAAGACAATTAATTTGTCTCGAGGTTCAGCGCTTGGCCTCCTCAGCCGGTCACCTTCTACCTTCAGTCAAAAGACAAAGATTAAATAAAGTTTATGTGTCTGAGTGGAGGAAACACACTATGTGTCCAAAAGTATCCAGACACCTGCCAGGTGCACCCACTTCAGGCGGACAATCAACAGAAACGCATGGACCAATTGAATTAAAATGGCGGAACATGACCCCAGGATTACCATGACTGTGGACTAGAGGCTTTGAATGTGGACACTCCCAGCACTGGTTAGGGATGTGGGGGGTTTAAAATGCATTTTGTATTTGTGTATGTGTATTTAAGGTCATTTAAGGTACATAAAAATATATATTACAAGTTGTTGGGGCACAAAAATGGGGTAAACTTGGCTGTTGTGTTGACCCTGCCCTGCCTAGGTTAGGATAATGGACAAATGGATGGATTCATGCCTTTTTCCTGTAACTGAATCCCAGTTATTAAGTCTGGAGATTTAGGACCATCAAAAACCTATGGAGTGAGTTAGAATGGATCCAAACCAAATCATCCAACTTCACTAACGCTTTTTTGGATTAGCTCAATCAACCGTCTTCCAAGATCTTGTGGCCAGAAGAGCAGAGACAGCATCAAATATCGACAAACTCCCTTTATTAATACCTTTGATTTCATAAGAAGTGCCTCAAGCCATTCAGCATGTTCCACCACAGCACCCAGGAGCAACAGTTCTATAATGCTGCCAAATTCCAGGCGTTTGTAGCAGCATTAGTCTTTACTGTATTACACAGTAATCGCAGCAGCAGCATGTGTGGCCTCTCTAAGCCAGTGTGGGAACTTTTTCACTCCTCGCCATCTCTCCGTGCCCCAGACTTCCGACCCAGACCATTCCCATCGTCCCCCCTGGCCCATGGAGAGCCATCCAACTGTCAGGTTAAGCATTTTCCGCCCTGAAAATGCTGGGGTTTGTCTGTAACCCGGTACTGCAGAGTGTGTGGTGGACCTGAGAGGAAGTGGCGGAAGAACAATGGAGGGCTCTCCCGCTCTTAACCTCTTAATGTGCTGTAAATGTGTCCCCTGACTCTGTGGCTCGACATCAGCCAGTGGATTCATTTACCTCTGCCAGCCGAGCAGGATCTGGAGGTCCTGGAGGCCTAGTGTGTGTGTGTGTGTGTGTGTGTATGTGGATAAGTGTGCCAAGGGCGGCGAAAGTGAAATAGAGCCTTAGTAATTGCATTCCTACATGAGACCACCTCTGCAAGTGCGGCCCTGGCTAGAATGGCCTCGTTTCGACTTTCCCTTCCGAGCGGAATCGCTTAATGAGCCTGACGGACTGACTGCTAATTGCTCTCACTTTGTTTGTGTCACTCTATTCTCATTGCAGACCCCGACAATGGACTCGGAAACTGCCACAATGGACCACACGAAGATCATCAAAGACCAACCAACTTCGGTAAAAGTCCGCGGTCCAGGTGGATGAGCTTGACCGCTATCAAAAGCGCGAGAACACACACAAGCGCAGACGTGACCCGGTAACTTTCAAAGTGATGAATGGACATTTTGTGTTTTTAATAGGAGACGTTAGGCCAGATTTCAGAAGCTCTGATCTCGCGTAAACGCCTGTGTTTACATTACATTTTGAAGGGAAGCTTTTTCTGAGCCGGAGCACTTTGAGGTCTTTTTTGAAGTATTCCCCCAAGACACATTTGTTAATTATTTGCCTTTTCATGCCGAATTCTGCTCCCTTCATTAATTCCACTATGTGTTTTAACTGATGTTCTGTCCTCAGATGTACATCAGAGCATTTCAAACAGCTCCCGTTCAGTCAGGGGACCCAACCGTCCTGATAATAGAATAATTAATAAATACATAATGATCACCACAAAGCTTATGTCGAGCCCCCGCTTCAAAGGAAATGGTTTCAGAGTCTTTCATTACCTGCATATTAGCTCTCCTAAGAGGCCCAGGCAATGATACGATTATCAAAACAAACTTGCCTCCTCTGTGCTTCTCATTTCTCCTTAACTGCTTCTTGCAGGGATCTACATGTCACCGTCGTTATCTGAAAGGGGGAGGGAGCGTCTCCTTTGAGGTGTGGTGATACACAGTAATGCTAATTATACCCATTTTCAACGATGCTGTTCAGGCAAGGATGTGTTGGTTGTGTTCTGTCACAGTAGTATTTCCTCAAATGCATTTAGAAACGGTCTGTCAATGCAACTAATGAATAAGGTCACTGAGTTTTTAGTTTGACCCTTAGACACTGGAGCTTTAAAAAAGGCTTGCAAAGTGATACCTTCAGCACCTTTGGCAGATAACACTGATTTGTGCTAGAGAAGGATCTGTGGATGAATCAGTGAGTAGCAAATGTGGGAAGCTCCAGTCCCCCACGAGAGCATCCACTGTAACAACCATCCATGAGCTGAATATATAATGGGGTGGATATGTGGTTTATCTGAAATAATCACCCAGTAACTATGGACTTCAGTCCCACACACCAGTGAGCTTTTGGTACCCATCTGATACTCCAGCATTGACTTAAACAATTGACTCTTCACTCTCTGCCACATGTACCCACGCACCCACCCTCCACTCCCAACATGAGGCGCTGTAACCAGACCTTTAATGTTCTTGACTTCACCTTTATAATCTTAATACTATGTTGCACTTGACTCATCGTGTGGAGAATGCACTGTTGCTCTCACTGGATGATTCCATGTTCATTAGTAAATCTTGAGTTCACTTAATGAATTATTAACAGTAACAATTGCATTCTGATGAAGATTGTTTTCTCTACTCATAGGGAAAAAACACAATGCACTCCTTCAGAAACGAGCAAATAAGATTTTTGAATATAGTCATTCAGTCTCAGTCATTTAACAGCCTTCATTTACACGGGAAAAGGAAATTGATTTATCATCCTCAAGCTCTATGTTTGGACATCAAATAAGTTCTCTGGAGTTAGTTAGCGGTGTGTTTTCTTGTACTCATCTGAACTCTAAATCTGTCCCCACACGGGGCAGTGGGTTGTTGGATTGTCAGAGGTGAAAGGCCCCATGGGAGGGCCTTGCTCTTAATGCCCCCCTCTTAATGCACTTTGTGGAAATGCCACCTCAGTTTGGAAGCTGCTGCAATTGAAACAATGGAGAGCTGTCAATCAGTCTGGAGCTCCAAAAGAATTGCTGTTTGACTGACAGTGTGTGTTGGACAAGCTCTCAGTTTGTATTCATGGTGCAGAAGGTGGTCAAGCTGAAGTCATACATCAAAAAATGTCAGCTATCCAGACGCAAAGGTTGATTTAAACAGTGAGAATTAAGGCTGAAGTGCTGTTGGGTAAATTATAAACAAGCAGGAACAAAGCCTAGCCTGAATGCAGCTTTCTCAGTGCTAAAATTGGCACTGTTTACACCAGGGTGGACCATGTTTTGACTAAAACGCATTTGTTTTTCCTTGATGAAGTGCTACCTTTTAGAAGACATGGTGCTTCAATGCAGTACCTGCCACCAGAAGGAAGAGCATGGTACAACATTAAAAAAGTGACAGGCACTGGTTCATTTTAAAGACAAATTTTACTGATTTTATTGCATTGGTAATTAGAATTCGAGGTCTACAGTGCAAAAGTTTGGTTAATTTTACGTCCAAAAGATGAATGATCCATCAATCTGAAAAAGAATGTAGCATTGATTTTTTTAATTCACACAAAATAAATAGATATAAATATGGTTCAAACTTTTCTTAAACTCTGGTAAAAACCAGGTCTCAGGCGTCAGACGGTGCAACCATGACCATTTAATGTAAAAACTTTCTGTGGGAGAGCTATTAGCAGTTTAAAACTCTTGAGACTGCTGCTTTTATTCACCACCACAATTCTGAGCATTTCCCATTAACCCTCTCCAAATGACTTTGTACTAATTTTTAGTTTTAGTCAATTTTATAAATTGCAGTGGACACAAACTCAGCTCACAGGTTCTCAGAGGCTTCAGAAAGTCGGACAGTCTGAAACAATGAGTGGGTAAAGCATGTTTAGGATGACGTACAAACATCAGCAGTTATAGATCCAGGGTGCACCTGTTTAGTCTTTAATCTGCTTTTAGACTAAACAAGACAATTGGCCGTCGGTACTTAGACAAAATAGAGCAGAGGAGTCAAAGAAAAGTAACAGAAACTAAAACTAAACTAAAAATGCCATTCAAGAAGCACTGTCAGACCCCTAAAGAAACTTATAGTGGATATTTCTTTAAAGAAGCATAATCACCATCACCACCATTATTATTATGATTATTATTAGTAGTAGTTGTAATAGTAGTGGTGTTGGTTTGGTATTGTTATTTCTGCTACTTGTTATTATTATTGTTATTATTATTCTTATCCATTTTATATGTTATTAATATTATATATATTGTTAAATATTTTATCCTGTAAAAAGATGATATTAAATTAGCATGTTTTAGAGTTTTTAATTCAATATAAGTGAAAATGTCATGATGATGGTTCTTATAAAGGTGTATACAGAAATGGAGAACCACTTAGTAAAATGACATTGTGTGTGTAGATGTGTGTATCTACACGTATCTACACGTGTATATACACGTGTCCATGTATGTATGTGTGTGTTTGTATGTGTGTCTATGTGTATGAGTATGTTTGTGTGTGTGTGAATGTGTGTGCATGTGTGTGTGTATGTCTATACGCTCATTTGTCTGACATTTGTCTGAACCTTCGCTGTTGGGTGTGTATATCAGTCTGAAGGGGGACTGTATTACTGTTGGGTCCTATTGGAATTTCCCAGGGGTTTTCAGAGGCTTGGTCCATCTTCACATCTTCCATCATCCCAACCAATCATCTCTCCCTCTACACTCCTATTAGGAGTCATCACTCCACCAGAGACAAATCAGGAAAACAAGTACAGTTCTTTTCAAAAGTCTTGAGCCACCCCTTGTTTGTTTATATTTTGCTTTGAATCACCTTGTTGGTGCAAAAATACTACCTTCTGTCTGTCAAACTTTATCTTTGACATTTAATAGATTAAAGGAAATAAATAGGAATAAAAGTTTAACAGGTACAAGGAACCTACATTTCATCCAGTATTCAGCACCACCAGTATACTGATCACCGCCTGAACATCTAGAATCATCTACTCCTGGTTCTTCACTGGTTCAGGACTTCAGTTAGATGTGCTTTGTCTTGTTTAAATGATTCATATGCAGGTCATTGGGTGTCTTAAACAAAACATTCCTCTGAAACTGGTGAAGTTCTGGGACTGGGCTGAAAATGAATCTTTGAAAGTACTTCAGGAAGCCTGGAGTACCATAAAATACAAGAAAATCTAAGTAATTCTATACAAAGAAATTAGGTTTGGTTCCAGACATTAGCACAGCATTATTGCTAATGTAGAAAAATATAATTTATGCTGGAATTTCTGGCCTCATTAGTAAAGTGTGAGCAAAATGATCCCGGATCTGTGATTATAAAGGAAAAATGGGCTCAGATGTACCAACAAATCAACAATAACCTGCTGTCACTGTTCTCTTTTTGTCCCAGTTTGAGACAATTAATAAAAAGCGTCTCCCCTCTCACATGACGTGTCGTTCACAGCGCAAATTAATCCGTTTATCTGAGACGAGGACACTCTAATAACTCACCTGTCACGCTTCAGTCAGATGGGGAGAAATAACTGTAACGACATAATTATCAAATATTTTCCCTTCAATAATGTTAATGTCTTTCATTAAACCTTCTACTGCACACAAAAACAGGTCATATTATATCCACTATAACTGACAATGTCAAATGAAAAAGTCAAATGAGCTACATTATTACTGAAATAAGTCAAATTATCAGCACAATTTCCAGAAAATATTAAAAATGATCAGCATTTTTTTTGAAAATCAAGATTTCAGATCCACAGAATTTAAATTTTTTATTACACTATTCATTCTAAAACATAGCACCCAAAACCTTAAAACCTTTTTCATAATTAGCTTCCCAGAACAAATACTTTTACATCTTATCTACATTATTACTGATAAAAAAATATATTTTTTGGCACTTTTGAATGCAAAATGAGTCAAAAAATCAGCATAATTTGACAAAAATTAATCAAATCTCCATTCTTACTAAAAACACATAATATATTCATTATTACTGAAAATAAGTCAAAGTATCTCAGTATTATTGAAAATAACTACTTTGGTCTGCATTAATATTGACAATAAATCAACTTATCTTCAAATTTGTTCAAATAAGTCAAATTATCTGCATTATTATTGAAATATGTAAAATGATCTTTATTATGTTGGGAAATAAGGTAGGCTATCTTCATTATTGTTGAAAATATGTCAAATTTGTCTGCACTGACTGGTGGGAGGTTCAGATCTGATCGACTTGAAAAGCTGTTACTCTTCAGCTTTCTGCATTTCGGGGCCAATCTACTGTTTCAGCGGCTGCTTTTCCCGTCAGCATCCTGATCCAGCGTCCTGGGTTAAACGTGAGCCCAGTTCTTGCGGACCGATAAGGTTCTCGTTTTAGGAATTAAAAGCCCGTCATATCATAAATAGCCACCGTCGGACATCCATCAGTCTGGAGGTCCGACTCCTGAGTGAAGCTCCTCGCAGATATATCTCGCTCTTAATGCACTTTGTGGTTGTCACCGGCTTCTAATGCACTTGAGTCTGGTGCCACACACACACACACACAGACAAACACACACACACAGACAAACACACACACACACACACACAAACATACACACACACCCGCACCAAAGCAGCAGCGAAAAAACAGACCCAACAGGGACACTGCAGTTGACATCATCCCACCACCACCATGTATCATAATATTCCTTATTCTGAGATCATTTCTACACATTTATTTATATTTCTGCATTTTACTAGTTGAAGAGTTTATTTCACTAGCAGACCCTGTAGCTTGTCATCATTTCTTCAAAAGAAGTCAATTTATCTGACTTATAATTTAAAAAAAGTCCTATTTTGTACATTATTGCTGAAAATATGTCAAATTATCCACTTTCTTATGGATAATAAATCAGACTATCTGCACCGTTGTCAAAATTAAGTCACATTATTGGAATTTTCATTGAGGATGAGTCAAATTATTTATTTTATTTCTTGAAAATTTAAAAAAATGTGTTATCTTCATTTTAATTAAAAATAAGGCAGATTATCTGCATTGGTTTTGCAAATAAATCCAACTATATGTCTCATTATTGATAATAAATCCAATTATCTGCATTATTCTCGAAAATAAGACAACGTTTTCGCTTAGAGAAGATCATATATCAAAAATAAACCTGGTTCTTGAAGCGTCTCAACTGAAAACACCCAAGTGAAAGGTTCTTCAGTGGTCTCACTTCAGAAGAACCATTATTTTAATATTTTTAGATCTGAGTCACCAGAGGGGCTCTTTTTTTATTATCTCTGAGCGTGCTCTCCTCATCATTAACCTCTCGCCGCACCGAGAGCCTGATCTCCACCGCTCTGACCTGCTTCACTTTATCAGTGACCAATTAAAACAAATTAGGGGAGAAATCTGCCCATGTCATTCTCCTCACACTTCCACAGCTCCAGAAGCTCAGAGGATGGACGTGTGGGCAGCGGATGGTGTCTGGAGAAAAGTTGGGGGGGTTCTAGAGGTGTGTGCAGGTTAAAGGTTCTCCTTATCTGATAGATGTGCTCTGCACTGAGAATGAAGGGCCTTGTCTAGTGCCGTAGACAATTAAACACAATATTATTTTATTGGCAGACACACGCTTATACATACAGGGAAATGAACCCTGAATCATTCTGAAAACCATTTAAGAGAATATAGAGAAAATACTACAATGACTTGACAAATATACACAAATGTAAACGATTTAAATATAACAGTATTTACAAACTATATGCTAAAAATGCTTGGCAGCCTGAGGTAGTCTAGCTGTCTCAATACATAAAAACATTAAAAATTATATTTTTAATCATGTCTTCTAATATCCTTTATGGGGTCAAATTAAATCCATGATTAATAGCTGATATTATTTGTATAATGTATTTATATATATATATATAAAAGTGCATTATATTAATAACGGTATCTAACATATTTTTCGGCCTATAAGATGCACTTTCTTCCCCAAAACAGGGGGGAAAATTGCTGCGTCTTATACGACGAATATACATTTTGCCTACATATAAAAACTGTGCTAAAGTGTCTATTCATTTTCATAACTTTTTGTTAGCTTCAGGATTAATGCAGATGGAGGATTGTCATTTTTGTCGCATGTTGGCCACCTCTCCAGGACATCATCAGAAGAATCTGACCCTTTCTCATCACTGAATCTATGCAGTTATTTGTCTTTGGTCATCTCTAAACTGGTCTACTGCAAATCTCTACTGGCTGGAGACCAACTTCAGGTGAATCAGAATGTGGCTTTGAGGTTTAAAACCATAACATTTGCCTTCAGGGCCAAGGATGGACTTGTACCTTCTTACTTATCAGCACTGATCAAGCAGCGTCACCACATATCCTCACAGCACTGCTCCTATTGGTCAAAAGTAGAGGAAGATATGCAACAAGATCGCATTGAATCCTGGCGCCCCAGTGGTGGAACAAACTCCCTCACTGTCCTCAAGCATCGTCTAAAGACCCACATCTTTAAGCAGCACCTTAGGTATTAAATACTCCACATTTATCTCTTATACCACCTTTTTTATATAAAAAAACTCAGGCATTTACCTCTTAATAGTTTTACCTTACTTGTGTAGTAACATCTGATTTTGATTCTTTTGACAGGCTTTGTTAAGGTGTGTAACTTAGCTGACAGTAAACGTATGTCACTCTGGATAACAGCATCTTCTGAATGTTGTAAAAATAAATATAAGCAGTTTTAGTCCAAAAGCTAAACTCATTCATGGTGGATGGACACTATTTCAGCATCATCAGAATCCATAAAATCACTCAGAGACACGTGGAGCGTCACTGGGGGTCAATAGTGTTGGAGACGTCTGGTTCCATTCACCTCCACTGTAATGGACTGTTTCAGACCCACTCTGTATGAAAGTGGGTACATCTGAAAAAATTGGTTGATTTCCCAATTTAAAGAAAATTTTTAATGGTTACATTTTTTGTAAGTAAGACTTTTGATTGAGAATCTTGTTTTTAGAGGCAAAATTTCTTTCTTGGCCAGTAAACAGGGGCTTTAGTATTTTTAAAGTGTGTATCATTAAGGTTTTTGAAGTCTGGAAGTAGAATGAACAGAGTTCCAATTGGAGCGGCCTCCAGAAAGCAGTGTTTGTGTGTGAGTGCGGGCCTTCACGTGTTCTTCCCTCATAAGCTACGCTTGATTATTAAGCCCTCAAGTCTTCCACACCTGGCGATTCTAAAGCACGCCGCCGCTTTACGAGGCTCCCTCCATGTTTATTCATATGTTTGTGCTCCGCTTGAAGAGGCCAGGTCTCCTGCGCAGCCCCCAATTTTTTGCATGGCAGCAGAAATTAATTAGGCATCAATTAGCGCATGCTAATCGGTATGCGCCGCTTTATTGCGCTGCCTGGCTGTTAAGTAATTTGTAAAGCTGTCGCAGGAAAAAAAACGCCGGGGAGCTGTTTCACGGTCCGCTGCTCCTGCTCTCTCTCTCTATCAAAAAGAAGCGAGGAGGGGAAAAAAACAAGAAAAAAAAAACTAAACAAAAACCAAGAAAAAGAAAGAAAACGAGGAGAAAGGCATGCTTGTAAAGAACCGTAGCTGGCTTGCCGTCGGGGAGTCGTGTTTGTGTAGGGGGTCGGAATGTTGAGAGAAGTCTTTTCTAACGTTCGTTTAGCTCAGGCATGGTCCAGGTGAAGCCCGGGGGTCCGGATGAGACCGGGAGATTGAGAGACAGAAGGATAGAGCGGGGAACTAGAGGGCGATGAAGAGTCTTTTGCCGCATGTGAGATGATAGCTCCTTCAGTAAGGAGAAACCCCAGGGTGAGTCCAGGAGTGTGTATGTGTGTGTGTGTGTGTGTGTGTGTGTGTGTGTGTGTGTGTGTGTGTAGGCCCAGACTCCTGGTTGGAGGCACAAGCGAAGCATTCACATTTGAAACCATACACACACCTCAACATGGCCAGAGATGGAGTGTGTTTACTTCTGGAGTAATACAAAGCTTTGCCACTAGCACAAGTAATCTGGCCGAACTGCAAACTAATGTTTTAAGAAGCTTTAACCCACCCGTACCTGAGCCACACACAGTCCATATCAAAGTGGTACCCGAGCCATACCCAAGGCCACAGTAGATCTTACCGCATCACTGCTTTTTGATTGGTCAAAAAATGTTGTCATGACAACAGACGCAAAAAAAGATGAGCCTGACAAGATACACTCACTACTGTCTGTTTGGGCTAAGTATACATTTTAGTGGGAGTTAGTGGCAGGATATTACAGCTTCCGTGCCGTTGCTGTCAGTAAGAGTGAGCAGAGTTTCCGGGAAGAAATATTCCTACAGATTCTTTAAATAAAGGTTTAAAGATTTAATTTTATATATTTTATATTTAGCTTTGCTTCACCTTGCTGGTGCAAAAAACTATTTTAGACCTATCAAACTTTTCTTATCTTTGACTTATTGAGTTGATTCAATGAAAGAAATGGGAGCAAATGTTTTACTGTGACAGGCGGCAAATTGCCGAAAGTTATGAAGCACAAAGATATAGGTGTTCCAACCACAACTACAAAGGAAGAGTATCTCTTCCGTGCCCCTCAGTAAGATTTCTGTGACCTCAGTTAAGCCCCACTGTTATGGGCATAGCTGAACAAATACAATTTTGTTTTTTTTCAATATGAAATTGTTCATTGTCCTAGGTCCTTCGCCAAGGTAACGTCATTAAGGTCTACCCGAAGGCCTATCGGAGTCTTCAGGCAGCATCAGCAGGCTACATAACCAGCATTATGAGAGACCAACACTGGACAACTACGCCCAAATTGAATCAGCGCACAGTTGCAGAAATTCACTAGCCCATTGTTAAAGAAGACCATGCAGCCATAAGTAGATTTTTGTCGTGTTTGACTGGTCAGCCATATATAAAGCATATAAGCAGAATGGGGCTCGGTTTATAGCCTCCACACATACATGGCCTCTTTGGACTCTCGGCCTCCAGGGCAAATTGTGCTGCTCTGCTTCTGAAATGGCTCCACATCAGCCCTAAACACTCTTCTAACGTTTACTTTTCCTGCCAGCCCTTGAGGGTCCAATTACCGATGTTTTTCTTTTCGTCCCTCTGAAAGTAGGTAGCTTCTTGAAATTGCCAAAACGGTTGTAAGGCCAGACTAATATTTCTCACTTCAGAATTTGTTATCTTTACAAAGCTCCACTTCATATTCCACAGAGGACTGTCCCACTCCTCTCTTTGCCTCCATATCTTGCTCCGCTCTCAAGATCTCATTGCAAAATCGCCGGATCAGTGTTGCTGCACCATGGAAAGAAAAAGGAATGGATCTGTGCAGCAGCGGTTTACTGCAGACACACTGCGCGTGAAGTTTCTTCTGAAAAATGAAGATATTAATAAGGGAGAGTACTAGTCTCAGCTCTTCTGGGGTGGTATGATGTTGGAACATTGCTGTGTGGATTTGATTGCAGCCATGAGAGGTTGGTGGATCAGTAATGGATAAAAAACATCATCCCGAAGGTACATCACTCCAGAGACTCCACAGCCTGGGGGTCTTTTGTGCAACACAGACACAGGATATGTCTTCGTGTTAAAAACACTACCAATCAAACGTTTTTGCACACCACAGATTTTTACCACTTAGCCATTTATTTTTATTTCTGACCTTGAGTAAACAACTGTACATGAAAATAAAACAGTAGTGATGAAGAGTCAAATTCTAGACTGTCCCTTAACTTTAAACAAACTAGTAACTGTTTTATCATTAAAACGTTCATCCGATCTAACTACTATCTGGAGACCCATATTTTATTTTTAATTCTAATCATATTAGCTTGCTATTTTGTAGGTCAGTAGAGATCTAGTGAACAGCCTGTAAATGTGTTTGTTAGCAAATAATATTCTGTGTGTTATTAGCAAATACTAAGTGAGTGCAACTAGAGAAAATCTCAGTTAATGTAAAGAAAAATGTCACATTAGAAAGGCAACATTATTGCAGAAATCTAACCGACTGCGAGCTCTTCAATATGAGTCATGCTTGTGCAAAGTCTTGTCTGTAGAGACTGGCTTGATTTCATTCACAAGTTACAATGGGTGTGTCTTAGAAAGGGTGTCTGCATACTTTTGGCCACATTGTACCGAACCACGTTTTCAGCCTGTAGCAGTTTCCTGCTGAACTAAACTACAGTCAATGCCTACTTCTATTTTAAGCAAGGCTAGAGGGCAGCCAATCAGAGCAGAGCTCATTCACATATTTCTGCCTTAAAGGCACAGTAGCCTGTAACATTTTCGGAGATGTGGAAAATGTAATTATGTTTATGTTGCAGAAGAATGCACAAGTGTGTTTAGTGGGAAAGAAACATATTGGAAAAATACAAGGCATGGGCCCTTTAATCATCAGTGTGATGGAAAGTACCTGTAGGACTGAAGCACAGCTATAATTGCCCACTTCATTAGCATCCTTCCACCACTTCGTTCAGATCTGTGGGTCACGAGTTTTCACATCACAATCAATCTCAGCCCACATTACTCAGGGATTTGACCAACATGGCGTCTGTGAATGAGCACTTTGTTATTGATTTTACAGTGAAGAACTGTTTACAATATGTGTAGTGTGTGTATAATGTGAACTAGTCACAATATCTTCTAAATCACACCATCCAGGTGCTCTGGAGACATAATTGCTTTCCTCAAAGACCAAGGAGCCTGGGACAAACTGTTATATTATAGACGGTGACATGAAGTGCCTGGGGACCGAGGAAAACTCGTCACAGTTATTGAAACGCATATAATAGCTTAATTCGAGTACCGGACACCTTGCGGAGAGCCTCTTTAAAGAGTCCATTACTGCTGTTTTGAGGTGGCCTTTATAGAGTGTTTCTGTCCAAACAAAACATCATATCACTGACACAGGATGTTTATTATAAGAAGTTAACATTTGTATATGTTTAATCTTTCATAGTTTTTGATCCTCATTCATTTTTACATTTCTTTGTCCATTCCATTCATGTTTTGATGCTTTAATATCTTAAAATAAGTTCACGTCACAATACTGCACTCAGATATTAAAATTTTCTTCAAATCTTTGTGTGTATTTGCTGAGTTTATGTGTGGCAGGTAAATGGAGTGATTCAATCAATGCTGTTTTTTGAGTGACATGTATAAATGCAGCCAATCAGTAAAGAGGTCATTTACATAGGTTAGTAATGCAACCAAAAAAGGGCTAGTGGAAATGAAGAGGTCAGAACATTTTGAGGAAAAAGTGAATTATGACTAATATTATATATATATATATATATATATATATTATTTCTTTTTTTTTGTGCAAATGGCTTGTTTTGAATGAGCTGTGTTTGTGATGTCACAAAAACAAACACACATTCATCCTAAAGCAGTTTTACCCCGCCCACTTGTGTTGCTCTATAAGAAGAATGGCAGCCAACCAAAACATGTACCTGCGTCTGCCTCAAAAGTCACAGTAACTACAGAAGGTCAAATGGACATGAAGAGGTTGGAAAATGTGGAGGTAAAAGTAAAATGTATAAATGAAGCCGAATGTAAAAACATGAGTTGTGGTTTAATTACTTTTGGAGGAAAGGGTTGGATAGAGCTGCAGAAAGCTGGCTCCCAACCACCTTTTCAAAGGGCCCCACATCTCGGAGACCCCCGTCATTCTTTCCCCCCGTACCTCAGTCCTGCAGTAATTACCGCCCGGACGGCTTCACCGCGATTGATTTCCTTACATGTGTCTTATTACTCGAGGCCTGACACACAATAAACGCCATGTCAGCCACGTTAACGATGCTGGGACTGATAACCTAGCACACACACACACATACACACCCCCTCTCTCTGTCTCCCCTGCATTTACATTCACACGGGGCCTCTGACAGAGCCCTAGCAACAGGCTTCAGACCTGCCCTCGCTACCAGAGCCGGCGCGCAGCTTTAAAATTGGAAATTATCCCACATTAGACTCTCGACACGAGAACAGGATCGAAAAAGGATCGATATCTCAGCCGGCGCTATAAATCAGCCCATCTCTTTTTCTCTCTCTCTTTCTCTCTCTCTCTCTCTCTCTCTCTCTCTCTCTCTCCCTCTCTCTCCCTCTCTCTCTCTCTCTCTCTCTCTCTCTCT
>JBBKCR010000038.1:23035465-23048014 GCA_037577295.1 Ladigesia roloffi
ACAGTATTACTGTATTAACATTGATTAATAAATTGATATTTTATACGTTGTCCAAGAGTAAAAGAGTTTGCTTAACCAGAGAAAAGGAACATTCAAAATAAGACTCCTTTCTGTCCAGCCTGTTTCTCCTAGACATAAATGTGCTCAGTTTAACATCAATATGAGATTTTGACAATTTTCTCCCACTTCTTAAATTCAGCTCCCCAGGAAGAGCTTCCTCTAATCTCAGCCCGATCCCAGTTTAAGATCTTAAAATGCTCTTTCTTTTTTCTCACTGCTCTGATCTTTATTTTTCTCAGAAGATCCAAAAGAATACTTGGTTGAATTTTCAAATTCAGGTCTCAGAACTTAAGGTTCCATAAGGTTGTCAAAAAGAAGAAAACTAAGAAGATGATGAGAGCAAAAGAACTTCTGTCCAAAGTAGATGTTTTTGCTTTTGCGGGTTTAAGGGAAACAAGCCACGCTTCAGTAAGTATTACTGGCAGCGTTACTGTTTCTCTGCACTAGGACTTGGTATGAAAGCGCTGAGCGGGAGCTGCTGCCTACGCCTGAAGGGAAAGCTGGAGAGAGTCCCAGGTGAACAGGTGAGAACACGATGCTTCGCTAAACCCCAGTGGCAGTGTCCCGGCCTGCTTACTGTCTGACTTCCCGATGTTTCATGTACGTCGACGGCGACAGTCCTCCGTGCTCCAGCCCCACAGGGGGTCAGCCGTGTAAGGAACATAAAAGGCCAATTTAATTTAACGCGTCCGCGGCTCCCAAGTATTTTAATTCAGACAGCTGTGACGGAGGAGTTAATATTTTACTTGTCAGAAGCCAGGCTGGGGCCACTGAATCATAGTAATTCTCATTAAGAGGCTCTCCCCTAGCAGCGCCCTAATTCAAAATAATGAAAGTAAAGACTGAGAGAGATTCTAATGCCAGTTGAGGCCTATCTTTTAATATTCCCTCCTTGATGGATTAGGGAAGCGGGAAATTCATCTTGGATCATGGGGCCTAATTCAATAAGGGATCATTCCAGGAGTATTGCATTTTATAATAATGTCATTTAAAGTGTCGTCTTCCATTCTGACTGTCCCATATGTATGCTTATATAATGATGCCGGAGGGATAAACTTTTACAGGAGGGGAACCACACTTCCGCCCCCTCTCCTCTTTTGTTGTCTCTGTCTCTCTCCCTCTCTCTCTCCCCCCCTTTCTCTACCTTCTGGTCTGTCTTGCTCGCTCACTCTCCTCCTGTACCGACCAAAAGTTGCAGAGATTCTTAGGTCTGCAGGCACAGAATCAATTTCTCTGCGGAAATTTAAATAACTTGGGCAAATAGATTCGTTGCATTATGCTGATGGTACGCGTTAATATTTAACCAATTATTGCAAATTAAGTGGTATGCGGAAACACAGTTGTTGAACAGGATGAGATGGAAGCTGTTAACTGTTGACTTCTTGTGGCTGCTCCGAAATTAAATCTTTCAATGGTAAAAAGTATTTACTGGGGTATTTTGGCTGGTCGATTTGTTATTAAATAAAGTAAAAATTTGGTTACATTTTGATATATTTAGAGTGATTTTTTATTTGTCATGCTCTATTAAGTCTAACCTACTATGATAACACTACTATGATAACACCAGTTTCTGCTAGCACATATGTGGAATTCTTGTAGCATGATAACATGATGCTAACAACACTACACATGAATGTTTTGTCGGTTCCATATTAAACACAGACATCTGAAGAGTGTTAAAGAGGATCTGAGTTGTATCTAAAGCCTATAACATACGTGTAAATATATATGCGAACTGGTTTTCAGCATTTCTACAGTGACTCCCTCAGTAAAGTGTCCTTGCATAGAGCTGCTGCAGCTTAGCACCTGATGCGCACAATTTCTTATTAGACAATCTCACATAGTCTGGCTACACCATCTGACCTACCGGTTTGACTATCTGACATGCACTTATGTATTACATCATCTGACACATAAATAGTCTGGATAGACCATCTGACCTGCTGGTTAGAATTTTTGACTTACTCCTACTGATTAGACAATCTGACAAACATCCACTAGTTCATTAATACAATACAGAGATTTGTTTCATGTCTCCCAAGACAGAACAATGTTAAGAAAGACATTTTTTGTTTATTCAAGTGCCCCTGATCACCCTCCATGACTCAACACTTGGGAACTTGCACCTCTTTGGCCTCAAGCCAATGTGTCCCAGTGAGTGGAGTCTTCTTTGCCACCGTTTCATATCTGTGTCCACCGTGAGTCTGTCTGTCAGACACATAGGATAAGGTGTCCTGAGTGTGACCTTTTAAAAGAGCCCCATGTACTCATTAAGATAACAGCCAGAGCCTCTCAGACCTCCTCCAAAACGACAAAGTGCTCCACTCTCTCCCTCTTGCTGCCTCTCTTGTGTCGGCACTACCTCTCATCCCACGACAGCATGGCTCCCTTGTTCCCTTCTATCTTCCTTTCCTTATCACGTTTGTCTCCTTTCGGCCATTCTGACACTCACATTCCACTGTCACTTATGTGTGGAGCACCGCATGCCACTAGAGATCTTATTCTCAAGTTCCATGTTCGGCATGGTCCTTGCTTGAAGGCAAACTTAAGGAACTCTTCAATTTATTTGGGCCTTTGGAGAAATTATGGATCTTGGGTTCCCTTGTTCTCAGAACCTCTGATCCAACTACTCAGATGATTAACAGGTCCTGGGCTGATGCAGGAAGACACAAATATGTGTATGGTAGGGGGTCTTCAAGAGCTTGGTTGGGAAACTCTAATGAGTAGTGAGAGCAGACTCTTTGTAGAAATGGACGTGTAAGATCATGTCACTCGCTAGGGTTTTAGACCTGGGTTCTATAAAGCATCAGTTTTATATAATAAATAAATCTGACGTGTCTTGACTACTATAAAGGGATTCCACTCAATCATAATCTCATTGTTCAGTCTTGCTATGTCTATATATTTATCTCTGACCTCTCATATGTCTCAAGTAATTCTTCTGGTGCTTCTGGAATTATTTTTCGGGTTTAATCATGTGAGTTTGATTTGATCTGATATATTTTTCTTTTTTTTACATCAAAGTAGTCTGGACTCATGTTTTACACATCAATGAGAACTCCTTCTTTTTTGTAGTGCAGATGCATTACAAGCCGGTGCTGTTTAATGATAGTACTGTTCTGTTGTAGTTCATGCTTTCCAGGTAAACAGAAATAAAAATGTTTTCAGTAAAAAAAAAATGGAAACTCAAAATGGAAACTCAAACAAATGTAACCAAAAGCTCATAGTTGATGTGGTCGGGGTTTAAACAATGGTCTGAAGAGAATGGAGACTGAAATAGCTCTCAAAACAGAATACTTTAGGACCTTGTGTAACTGTTGCTAAATCATTCCCACACATGGCTTTGATGAACAGCTGATAAAGTTTCAGGAAGGGCATCGTTCCCAGAGATTCCCTCGCGTTGATGTCGTATAACATTTACACATTATGATCACAGCTTTGGTTTGCCTCGTGTGTTTACCTTCGTATTTTCATTTTCCCAGACCCGCCGGTTGGGTTTGCATTCAGGCCCTGTCCACACGTGTCCAGATATTTCGGAGTGTTTATTTCTTCCTTTATTTAAAAACATTTTGCAATGTTTATGAAACAGTTACATGAAATGGTTATGAATTCTCTGCCTGTTGCCTGAGACATTGTTTTACTTTTTGCTTTTGCTTCTAAAACTGAACCCATTCATGGTGGAGGGACACGTGCTGGGCATTTTGCGGCAAAACTGTCCCCCGTTTTACCATCATCAACATTTGATATAAAAAAGACTGTATTTATTGGAGATGTCTGGTTCCATTCACTGTCTCAACAAAGAACCATTCCACCCACTATATATAGGCTCTAGACATTACAGCTGCTGGTTCCTGGTTCCTATGACCACCACCCAATATCTCTACAGTGAACCATTCTGAGTGAATTTGTTTACATCAATTGAATTATGCCAAAATAGCTGAACAATCAGTGGAATTCCCTTTAAGCTAGATTTCCAATGTATTTTTATTTCCACTTCATAACACGCTGAGAGATGGTGAAAGATTCATTGCTTTTAGGTAGACTGGACCCGAGTTGCCATGCAGCACCGTTGAACTGCCTCCAGGACGGGAGCACAGCCTGTATATTTCAGACCACTGGAGATATAGACCAAGGCTGTGGGCTAACTTGGCCTAGCAAATCATGTTTTAGAATGCATTGAAAATTTCTCCCCATCCCTGACACACACACACACACACATACACACTTCTTGCTAAAGCACTGTGTGCATGCTGGACGCTAATGCACAGCTATTTAATTATATGTTGCCAGATCGTTGAGCCAAGATGGTAATCCAATAGAGCGGTGAGGCCCTTGTTAAATCCTCTCTCTTCAAAACGCCTGCTTGCCCCTGACACCGGCCCAAGACGCATTTCCCCGACCGTCACGTCTCCTTTGTCTGCTCTCCTTAGGCCCCGTGACTTCAATTTACATTGGATTGCATTAAATCCACGTAACACAGACCCACCCAACCTCACACCGCCTATCAAATCTGACATCGGCCCCTCGCTATTATACATTCCGGAGTGCGTGGATCCTATAATCTCATAACCTGGGAGAGAGTGTCTGTCATTTAACCATTAATCAAGCCGTCCAGGGGCCCGGTGGCCCATGCCGCGAGCCGGATTACCATAGTAATGCACCTGCCAATACAGCTAGGAGTAGGAGGACCCAAATCAATAGGTACATCAGAACACAATCACGGCAACCCAATGGCTCCTCTCAGCACACTGTACACCATGTACCATATAATCCTCGACCCGACCTCGCGGGGGCCTTTGTGTGCCTCAGCCAGGCTTTGATAATGTTTAGCTCCCGTTATGACTGTCGGCCGCGGCCCGGCCGCGAAAGGCACAAGCAAACGCTGTTTACAAACACTCATGCGATTAATCTCGTATGAAACCCAGACGAGCTGTCACGCACCGGCCTCTTTTCAAACACTGGGATTTGAGCGATGGCTGGAAAGAAACGGGGAGCAGAGGAGCGTGGGGTTCTCTTCTGAATTCCTGGAAAAGGAACGTGAAGGGGCTTCAGGGAGAAACGTCTCACAAGTAGGGCTTTTTTTGTGTCTTTTAGGCCCTGGTAAAACATGTTCAATAGTGTTTATCATGGAGAGTTCCTTACTGCCAGAACCGTCCTGGTTCTGCCTTGGCAAAAGCCTTGACTACATACTCAGTCAACCAAAGTTCTGGAAAAGAGAAAAAAGGAATGGGAATGTTTGGGTAGTCTGGGTTTGGATTACCTTTGTGACAGAGACATAAGTACAAACTAATTTAAAAAATATGATATAAATGTAAATTATTCTCTGAAGAAAAGTCTGAGAGCAAACAGCAATGATATTAGTCTCTTTTTCAAACCGGGTATCAACTTAATATGCACATCACTGTTTGTTCAGTTAATTTCTTGATATGTGTTACCACTCTGAGTTTAATTTGGTAGCTTTTGGTTGATCTAGTTATCACAAATAAAGCTCCGAACTTTTTGGCCCATTGTCCTTCACTGTCTTTCTACGACAGGTTTCATTGCATGTGATTCAATAGCATTGGAGTCTCACTTAAATTGTAAACACTGTCTTCATTGCTGAAAACTGGGCTTTTTTTTTAAACAGAAAAACAAGATGATTGGTTGTCTTATACAAGCATGTTCAACACATAGTGATCAGGTTGATTCTTGGAGACTGGCTGATTTGCATATTCACATACTGATCAGTTTGGATGTTGTATCCACCTGATTTACATGTTCAGTAATTAGTATTCGGGATTAATTCTGGGTGGCCGGAGATGCATTAGAGTACTGAGTGTAAATACATGTGGGCTATAATCTGATCAGGATACAATACAGACGTAGATCACATGATGTGGCCAAGTCTAAAATGTGCAATTCTTCTTTTATTTCTTTTTTGCACATCTAGGCTCCAAGTTTTACTTAGTTATCATTTATTCTGTGTCAAAATATAAAAGAGAAAAGTGATTAATTCTGTTTGTTTACTTTATTTATTTGAGTGGTTCATGCCTTTATTCCCTCAACCACTTGTGGCCAGCAGGATGGCCCTCCTCCAGCCTCCAGCACTTGGTATTGTGGTAAAGGCTGCCACCAGGTTAGTCATTTTGGGCCTGCGAGTAGGGGCCAGACACAGTGGACCTACATATTTGGTCTGTCCGGATCCTCTTTCAACCTCAAGCACTAACGCACAGATTGTTCTTCTTGAGGGCCGCGTAATCCGAGACACCGATTACACAGGACATATTACATGACGCGCAAGTCTGCATGAAAAAGCCAAGTCATGGTTCATTTTTCCATAAATAGACGACGAGAAGATGTTGGTGGTGCTCGAGGGCCATTTAGATAAGTGCTGCGATTGTTTCATAGCAGTGTTTGGTTTTTAAAGTAAGCTGATGCAAATTAAATTGGGAGAACATCACATTACATGCGGTCTTTTACTCTGCTGCCCTAAAATCACTGATCAGAATGAGGAGAGCAAACCGTGGAGCTAAACTGATTTAGTTGTGTTGAATTTGATATTTGATGGTTTGAGAGGGTATATGCTTTCCTGCATTCTACGTCTCTGCTTTGCATGCGTGTGTGTATGTGTGTGTGTGGAATACCATGCACTGAAACTGCTGTTTTGTCTTCCTCTAAAGCCGAGCTGTTCGTTATCTCCCACACCGCATCGCCAGCTGCGCCGGAATGACAACAATAACAAATAAACACGCAGAGTCCATAAAGGGTTCGCTGATCAGCACAGACTCCTTAAACAGGATGCCGAACAACAATCGCCAACTCCTTCTTTCACCTCATTTGGTTTCTCTGTGGATTTTTTATGTCTTTCTGCTGAACAAATGAGCAAAATGATTGACGCACTGTCATTTCAGTCCCAGTTCGCGTCTAAAGCGCCCATTTCACTGAAAACCTCATTGGGGTTTTTTTGTTTGTTTTTTTATACAATAGAGTCACATAGAGTCCACATTTGGAAGCTAAGCTGTTTTGAATTCACAGTTTCTGTGATGTCATTCTATACCTATACCTGCCTATTCATCCGAAGGCAGTTTAGCCGCGTCCATTTACACTGAAGAGTTTTGTCCTGGATTTGGGCGGTCACAATCCAAGACATCCAATCAGAGCAGCACTAATTAGCATACACTAGCTATAAAAAACAGCCTGTGTAATTTTAAGAAGCACCGTAGCTGCTTTTGGCGTTTGTTCTTTAGGGAACCAAAAGTTATTCCTCAAGGGTTTTTTTATTTTTGCACTTTTTTAAGGATGAAAAAGAGGACAAAAGTAAAGGATAGACTGTTAACGGGCTGTCATTTGGCAGTAACGAAGGCTGCTCTTCAACAAAGTGTTATTGGAAATTTCATGTGTGTGCAAGTGTGTGTGTGTGTGTGTGTGTGTGTCTGGGGGGGGTGTTAATATTATCAATGCTGCAACCCAAAGTGGTCCCAGTGGTTCATACTCAAAGGCCCCTCTGACTGCACGGGCGATGGGCGCGAGCGATAGGGCGGCCTAATTGGACGAGGGAGAGGCGTTTGAGCGAATTTTGAGGCCGCTCTCTTCCTCGCCTCAACTGCATTCCGCACCTTTGAAGTCGCCCTTTCATCTCTTTGGCCCCATGATGTCTGTTGTCTTTTGTCTGATGGTGTGTGCACATTTCTCTTTCAGAGCACTTAATATGAAACAAAGGCAAACCTTTAGAGAGTGCATGCCTCTGTCTCTCTCTCTCTCTCTTTCTTTCTTTCTCTAGCTCTCTTTCCCACCTTTCAGGGCAGGTCCAGGTTTTTGATTCAGAAGTCATTCAGCACATACTGTAACACCCCCCCACCCTCCATCCCCGCCTGTCTCTCCAGGGCTTGGAGACACATTTAATATCACGCCATCTTCACAGGAAACAGCGGTCCCGCCATGCTTCTTATTTAAAAAATAAATCAACCCCCTGATTACATAAGTCGCCACCGCTTTCGCGCTTAGCTGTTCTCCCCAAGCGGGGCCGCGAGCCAAGCTTGATAGAAGTCCAAGCGTTTTTATTTTTTCGCGGGAAATGAATCAGCGCTAACTCCCCAGCAAATTGAGCGCCGGTAAATTTAGTAACGGGCCATGAGGGCCTGATATGGGCAGCAGACGGTTCATGAGATGATATGAGTGGCGTGGAAGTGGATTATAGCGCCATAGTCGCTTTTGTTATCGCCCCCCTGAGGGCCGACGCTGAGGAGTCTCCGGGGCCTCTGAGTCGTCTCTCAAAAAAATACAGAGAGCTCAGCTTACTTGAAGCTAAATTTAAAGCTCTGATTTGAAAAAAAAAAAACAGATCTAAATTACCTCCCCCCTAAATGTTTCATGTTTAGTGTCTAAAGTTTGCTTCTGACGTTTTAGCACTAAGGCTACAAGGCCAGTGCAGAGGCATGTACTCATCAGGTTAGAGTGGCTCTAAATGATCTCACACTCCTCTAAGTATGTTCAGTAATCTTTAATAGATTTGCTGAAAATGTACGACACATCGTACGCTATAAACATGGATAAAGTTGAGTCTGTGGGATGACAGATACTTTGTACAGCTAATCTAACCTTTGTTAATAGGCAATAGTGAGTCATACAGAGTCAGAAGTCACATAAAGAAAGGGAGTGTCTCGTTCTCTAGAAAATTAGGCCTTCTTTTCCATTTTTTTTTCAAATTAACACATTTTTAATACATCACCTGTGTCCTGTCATAATTATCTGCTTCCTGTATGGGCTGTACTCATACTCTGTACCCCTGTACTCTCCTTTGTATCCCACTGCTACAGTTTCTGGATCTTCAGATGGCCTTGCTCTCCTGTTCTCTCATATTCACTACTCTCACTAAATCAAACGTGTCTGAATTTTTAAATAGATATTTTTCATCAAACCAGTTCACAATCAACCACCAGCTCAGAGCTCATTTTTACTTTTGTTCTGTTTCTTCACTATCATTTGTTGTTTAATGAGTGATTATAGCCCACTTCAGCTCCCAAAAACTGTCCTGAACCATCTAAAAAGTGTTTTAACACCACAAAAATAATCAAACCATTGTCCAGTTTGATCTGGACTGAGGCCACCTCTTTGACCCAGACCATGGTCTGAGCATCTTTAGCCACTGCTACTTCAGTTTGAACTGAAATGTAAAGTCAGAAGAAGGTATGGACCAGGTGAGCTAGGTGTGGTAGCACCCAAAGTCCAAACTTTAGAGGCTTCCAATGCATAGAAACATAACCAGAAGATAAAAAAAAAATGCTCCAAAAAGGATAGAAGCTCCAGTAAAGATGAAGGTTGAACACACTGAACACTGAAACATCTGGTTTTTAGTTGAGGCTTCTGGGTTATTTTCTGTTATATTTTGTTTTCTGCTTTTTCTGGCACTAAAAAACAAGCCAGTTTTACTTAAGGACTTTTTAAATGAAAATAAGATTAATTAATGTGTGGTCCCTGTCTTTTGCACAAGGATCAGAGAGCATGAGAGAGCAACATTCTGTAAAGGCAGAACCCTCGTTTAATTGACTATAACCTCAGGCATTGTTAAACCATTTTTTCAACTGGAAAAAGCTCTTTCTATGTCATTTTTTGATATATACTTATATGTTTTCTGCTTGTTCTGTCTCCCCCAAAAACTAACTACTCTTACTTAAGGAATGTTTTAACTGGAAATTAGTCTTTTTGTTCCTTAAAGTTCCTTAAAAGCATTGTGTAATTAAAAATGAACCCAATTTAAATAAACTTACCCTCAAGCATTGTTAACATACTGTATTAACAATTTTTGCACTGGAAAAGCTCCCAATGGGGACTGGGGGGGTGTCCAGAGGCAAAGAGGAGAGTGTGGATGCGAGAGAAGCGACAGACATGAGAACAGACGTGGAACAGGAGAGGGGTGGAAGTGGCATGGCTCCTGAGAGGCCTGCCTGTCTGAAGAGAGTGAGGAAAGAAGGGCGAGAGAATGAGAGAGTGGGCGCTTTCTCTCCAGCGCTAATCTGAGGAACACTTCACTGTCCCCGTCCTGTTGTCTCCTCAGGCTCTCTAGTGCCTCTACATCTTCACTGATAGGCCTGAACAGACAACAAAACGGTATGAGGCTTCATGTTCAAGGAATGGTTGGATGAAAAATGTCTGCTGTGCTTCACCAACAGTCACCCAATTCTTCTCATCCTAAAAATGTCTCTGGGCCCTCAACCACATCCAGCTCTTCATTAATGTGGATCAGATATGTGATTGTGTTTCAGGGTACCATATAATTTACTGTGAAGTGTGAAAGATCTAGATCAGGGCTCCGTTCCTGAAGAAGTTTCTGAAAACTGACCCTGTTGTATAAAGTTATTCTGTCATACGTGAACAGCACAAAATTCTTCCTCTGCATTTAACCCATTCACCAAGTGAAGCAGCGGGAAGCCAGGAACACCGCGTCTAAGGAGCAGTGTGTGGGAATGAGACCTTGCTCAAGGGCAGAGGCGGAGCTAGACATAGTGAGCATCTGGGGCTTAGCCCAGAGGGAGGTCTGGGGGTCCTCCCCCAGAAAATTTGGATTTCTTAGATGCAATTTCCTGCATTTTAGTCCACTATAGGGTACACATGGCAAATCCTAAATCCGTTATGAGGTCATTTTAAATGTGTCATCAAAAACATTATTAAAGTTTGAATAAAGTAAAGAATATATCCAACATAATTTTTATATTTTCTTGGATTTTCAAGACGTGCCGCCTGGATCATGTTTTAACGTAAGGTAGCCTAACATTTTTATTAGGCATTATAACCAGTGCTTGAAGTGGGCCAGAACGCAGCGGAACGCTGTTCCAGAACTTCTGTATTTTCGTCTTTTGGGTTCCGCCACTTTTTTCTGCGTTCCGGAACTTACTGAAACTGATCCGACACAGCAACAGTGGCCTGAGAATATGTCGGAAAATTCCTGCACTTATATTTTCCCACTTCAAGCACTGATAATAACACTGTCAAATAAGCTAAAATGATAGATAATTACATTTGGAAAACAGATTTCTGACATTTAAACAACGCTGGTTATATGTTTTGTATGAGGGGAGGAATTATCATAGCAGCAACTCTTTGCAGTCTAACCTAGCTAGCATAGCATAGCCGATGTAGCGCTGTACAGTACAGTAAGTTGTGGTTAGCATCAAATGTCAAAGTGCGCTAAACTGATGTGTTTATATCACTGACCTGAAACGTCTGACAAGTTACTGGCAGCTGCTTCTGATGCATCACTGGTGGTTCTTTTTTAAAAGAAATGTCTTTTGTCCATGGTAATGTTTGAGGCTACTTGAAGACAGAGACGAGTTCTGACAGACGACAGACGAGTAGATAGTAGATGTTAACGTTAGTGTGATGGCGTTGGTCAAGGACAGTAAATAGTTAATAGATAGTATAAGTTCATACTAACAATGTTTTAAATGTGTAGGTTTATAAATTCGACCGCGGTGGGACATCTGTACCAAAAAGGATCTTTATGGTGTTGTGTGTGCAGCTCAGGGGGAAGTGAGTCTTCTTGCTATGATTATCTTGGGCATTTCTCCGGTGAGGTGGAGCTAGTTCTGGGAGAGAGAGAACAGCTCTTGTGTTCGCTTGTACGTCTTTTTACAAGAAATCTTCAGTAAAAACCAGAACAACAAGCCTTGTGTGGAGATCTGTTTTGTTTGTTCGCTGCCTGTTTAACCACTCAGAGTTACGTGTCGTGAGGGCACAGCGTTTAGAATATTGAGTGAATGTATCCGTCGGTGGAATTCTGTTTTTGTAGTTTCAGCCTGAGTTTCAGAACGAGGGAAACGGGGGTTTGTTCCCATTAAACAGTTGTAGTGTATTTATAGGCAGCATGTATTGTCAGGGTTGTTATATTTTTTAAAAGCTTAAGAAGTTTCGGGGCTTCTGTCCCCAAAGCGCCCCCCCACTCCGCCCCGGTTCCACCTCTTCACCTCAGAGGAATTTTATTAATGAGCAGATGCTCCAGATCAGGTGCTGAAGCTGAGGAGTGTGTAGGGCAGCAGGTACATTACTGTATTAAAATCACATCAATATTATTCACTGCCCTCTGAGGGGAAAAGTGTGTGTCCCCTGTAACAAGAGGAAGAAAGTTAAGGAGAGAGAAAGAGAGAGAGAGAGAGAGAGGGAGAGAGAGGGAGAGAAAAGGTCAAAGAATAGAGAGAGATGGGAGAGAGGAAAGAGAGAGAGAGAGGGGACAGAGAAAGAGAGACCCATAGAGAGAGAGAGAGAGAGAGAGAGTAAAGAAAAAGAAAAGGGTAAGAGGATAGAGAGAGAGAGAGAGACTAAATGTTAAAAATATTATATTATAAATATTATAAAGGAGTCTCTGAGTGAAAACAGGTCTCCTTTAAATTCCGGGACATCGTCTGAATTTATCGAGATCAGCTGAACGGAAGATTCTGAAACGCCCGCGAGGTTCAGGGCGGAGCCTCGGAGTCCCGGAGTTTAGTTTGGGACAGAAAGAGATTTTAGTCTGTTAGT
>JBBKCR010000038.1:23059880-23077230 GCA_037577295.1 Ladigesia roloffi
CTACGGCTAAAGCTAATAATCTGCGTTTGTGTTCTGCTGAGAAAAAAAAGTCACCTTCGACTTGGATGCCCTGGGGGCAAGCAAATAAACATCAAATTTTCATTTTCGGGTGAACTATCGCTTTAAGGAATGGAAGTCACTTTTGAGAAAAGTATCAGCTAAATTCCAATTAAGTGATAACTTGCCACAATACACATTTTTGCATTGCGATATTAAAATATTTCAGTATGTCTATATATTGTTACAAACCTACTTAGCATAACATGTATTATAAGAGGTGTTACTCTATCTGATTCAATGGAATTGAGTTGAGTAATAACTTGCTCAGTCAGGCCTTTCTTTGCTTTAACTGACTTTCTGTCTTTGATTTACGTCATGTGATATTCTAAAACTGGATTGCCAATTTGGTTTTGGATCCTGGTAACAGTGATGTCCAGTCGTTTTCCCAAAACCACATCCATGGTGTCAAACCAGCTGAAAGTTTTTCTGTCCAAGCTGCTGCTGTTATTGTGGGTTTGTATTATTTATAGTCTTGTTTCAGGTATTTTTTCTTGCTGTTCTTTAGCTGTGTGACAAAAACCTGATCCTCGTTCGTGATGGTCTTCTACGTCTTTGCGTTTCTCACAGCGGTAAAGAGAAATTGGTGTCAAACTCCCACTGAAATTTGTCTTCTACAGTTGTGCTTGTTCTTCATTGACTTTCCAGTTGTTTGATTTATCACCATTTTTTTTGTTGTTTTGGTGCAGACAAAAAATGTTGTGAAGACATTTTGACCAATCAGAAATCATTGATGCTGTCAGCTCGTCTGTGGCCTAATATTAGCCCTGCCGTCGAGCAATACAGTATCAGGTTGCTTGATTTGGGATAGAAAACCTGTTTTTTATGGTGCAGTGTGTTTCGTTGTGCTGGTGGAAAAGCAGCATAAGGTTTTTGGGCTTATTTCCTATTTCTAGGCACCATTAATTCAATGCTGCATCAACTGAAACATTAGTTAGAGATGCAGAAGCAGTTCTTCTACGATGACGGCCCCCTTTTTGGCACTTTTATTTTGAATGCCGACCCGGGATGGAAGTTTTGAGGGCGCGCGATTGCGGCGGGGCCTCGGTAAGTGGAACAGGTTGCTCCGCTCTGGGCTGTGATCTGTCACTGTCGTGTTAAAAGGGTTTGGGTCGAGTTATGGAGTTGGGGACGAGGCGCACTGATAAATCAGGGGCGGATTGAGTGGACAGCCTGCCGTGATTGATATACTGACAGGATATGAGCGAGCGCCATGCGAGATCTAGAATATGAGAGTGGGATGAGGGAGAGAGAGAGAGGATGTGTTGGGGAGATGTTTGGGGGGGTGGAAACTACCCATGGAGTAGATATTATTCAGGGGAATAAGAATAATAACCACAGCATGGGAATATTGCTAGAGAGAAGATTAGGGCAGTTTGGGAACGCATATTACTTTCAGCGGCCCTCATGTGCAAAGAAAAAACCGGAGTAAATAAAATAAATAAATAAATAAATGCCCCAAATTACAATAATGTTCCATTATAGGCTGCTTTTTTTGTTGTTTTTTCCCCCCATTCATATCAGAAAATGAGATGAGGCCCATAGAGACTCGCAGACCCCCCTCAACATGCACGACAGACAAGAGTAGCTGATAACCCATTAGACATTAATGTTTATTCCCTTTGATCAAAGCTGGCAGTTCATGCAGCCTGGTTGCCGTGGAGCAGGAGCTACTGCTCAATATGTCTCGCTCTAGAGATTCTGAGACTTCTTGAGGTTCATGGGGCTCTTTTTAGGTGTTTTAAAGGAAGACTGCAATTTAGGAGAGCTGATTGGAACAAAGATTAGAGGTCAGCGACGGCTAAATATCAGTATTGCGATTTTAGTGTTCTATATCAGGACTGCAGTGCCTTTCAAGATATTGAAGCATCCATTTCATCACTTTTCTGGACTTAAAAAGGCTTGAAGTTTGAAAATATTATTTGAAATGGTATGTTAACTCCCTCCATGATTATTGCAGAATGCATGTATAAACCTTTTCTAAATAATTAGAGATCCAGATGTTTCAAGGCATTTATTTAATCATTATTTTGTTCACATTTTAAAAGAGAATTCTAAATTTTTTTCTAATTCAGATGAGTGGTAAAATCATATAGTGCAGAACTCTATGAATTATTCATGATGGCAGTGAATGAAAACAGACATCTGCCTCCAAAAGCTCCCTCACAGAAAGTTATTCCATGAAATCGTTGTCCCACCTGACGCCTTTAGATGTTGTTGAAACTTTCAGCTCTAAAGCTAAACCCATTCATGGTGGCGAAATACATACAGGGCATCAGGAATAACTTTTAAAGGCAAATCTCTGGTTCCGTTCACCACCACTGTGAACAGTTTAGCGAGTTCCACACTGAACCTGCTCTGAATTACTTTCATCTGTATTTGGGAAAATAGGTTGCACTGCCTGATGCCTGAGATGATTAACCAGTGGTTTTGGTCCTAAAACTAAACCCAATCACGGTGGAGGGATATATGCAGGGCAGTGTGAGGTCAAATAGATCCCAAAGGTAATTGATTTAGTTTAGATTCATTTTTTTAACGTCATCAACATCTAGAAATCCTCTTAGAGGTAGGTGGATCTTCACTTGGGGTCGATAGAATTGGATTTGTGTTGGAGACCATGCTTCCATCCACCACCACTGTAAAGAAATCAGAGTATGAACCATTTCGCACGGAACCCACTCTGAACTATTTAGTGGTGATTTGCCGGCTGGCTCTTTTGACTACCAACCTTTACAATTAGGCCCTGTGGGCTGAAGAGGTTAATTGTAACCTGCCACAGTGTTGCTAATCCACCACTTGACCCCAAAGACCAGACAACTGTCTGCCTAAACCACAACACACAGGGCTACACGTCTCCGTGATCAATATTTCATTACATGCTGTGCCTTGGGTTTCTGCTTTTGAATTAAAGAGGCGAGAGGCACCGCCGCGGAACCTGCGACCCCCAGTTCCTCCTCTGTGAGGACCAAAGCGCAGGTGCATCCCACCGCTGGAGGTTCAGGACAGGAAGGGAGGTGTGTGAAACGTCCGAGATCACAGAAGGTGTGAGCGATAGGCCTCTCTCTTCCACGCTGGAATGAGGTGTTGCTGCGGCACATCTGCCTGATGACTTTCCCTTCTGCTTCCTCGGCACGGTCACGGCGAGCTGAGATCACGCACAGGAAGCCAAAACGCGAGACGGATTGGATAATGCAGCTGCCTGGGTCACAGAATGAGACACACTACCAGTTTTTATGCACACTGATTGTTTTAATATTGACTAAAAATACACTCAATGTCCTTTGCTAACAAATACATATACAGTGGAATCAACAGATTTTTTTAATTAATCACTACTGACATATAAAAAGCCAACTTTTTAAATTGGAATTATTCTGTATCATATAATTATCCTGTCACAAGCAAGTGTTAGACTTTTAATGAGCTACTAAGTTAACGAGTGCATCTCTGCATCACCGCTCAACCAGTTAATAGGAGTTTGAGATGCAGTGTTACACATTCTTTTCTCTTAAAGAAATTTTGTTTTATTTTGCATTTTCATTCATAGTTTCTGATGTTTAACATGTATAAAGAGTAACAAGTATAAAAATCTACCAAAAACAGTTTATGAAATAAATGGATGTGATAAAACAAACGGTGGAGTGCAAATGTATTAACTGATCATTTAGGACCTTTGAGAGAGATCTTCCCACAACCTGGGAGTTAAGGCTAATATATATCACCTGTTAATCGCTAGCACAATATTGGGCTCTGCATTACTGTTATCACAAAAGGATTAACATATGCAAATGAGCCTCAAACCAATCACAGAGTTTCTATCAGGGCAACCAATCACAGCTCCAGGTGAGTTTATTGGCTCCTCTGATGAATCTTAACACTTGTTGGCTTTGTGAATCAAAACAAATTCACCGGGAGCTCTGATTGGTTGCCCTCTCAGAAACACAGACTATTTTAAATGTACAGCCTTCTGATATATCGATATTACACAGACAGATAAGGCAGAAATTATTAACAAATTAGTATATTGTGTCTAGCCTTAAATGAAAATGTGCACAGTAATAAAATATCTTAATTATGAAGCAAACTGATCCCAAATATTAGCATGATCAATGAATCATATTTTCCCACTATCTAATGTATCCCTTGTACTTTTAGGGGTAAAGACAACCACCTGACCCCTAATCTGCTCTACCAGTCCCACTAAGGCAGTCTGACTGGTGTCCCAGTATACAGGGTGACCTGTAAATTGCTGATTTGAGACGAAGCCTGACCTGCTTCTGGCAGTGTGTGTTCTTTATTTTATCAAAATCAACATGCTTCAACCAGCCCCGATCTGAGAGGGCTCTCTCACTCTCTCGTCACTTTTTTCTTTTTTTGTTCTTCCCTCTCTTTCTTTCAGTCTTTCTTTGCTCTCTCCTTACATCCAGAGTGCACAGTGGTGTCTTTTTTTATTTATCTCCTCTCCCCCCCCACCCCACCCCCACACTAAAGGCTAGTCAAACGCTGCTGGCCTTTGTTGTCAGAAACCTTTATTTACCAAAGAGGAGAGTAAGTGAGTGACACGGCAGAGGCCTTTTATCCCTGGCTAGCCGCGAGCGCAGCTCCCTCTGCCTGCCAAAAGAAGCCCCCCGGCCCTCCTCCACCCTCCCTCTCCTCCAGGCACATCCAGCAACAAGCCTTGTCCCCTGGGTGGGGGGTGTTAGCTTTTCTGCTTTTTTGCAGCTCCGCCAAAGAGCTGCCCATTAAATGCACTCAAACACAGACCTGAACCGTCACACTCTGTCTGTCCCGCTCTGTATAAAGATGTACAGCAATAACACATTTTCCACTATTATACATAAACTAACATTTTGGGGCTGTTTTGCTATATTATTTACATTATTTCATGTGTATGCAATATAAATATACGTATTCCTTGTTTATTTCATTTTCATAATTATTTGATTATGATCTATATTATTTTTTCGGTTTAATGTCATATAAAAATATTTTTCTTTTTATTTGACCTTTATTTGGCTTATCTCTTATATTGTTTGTGTCTCTGTTTGGTAGGTCAGTCATAATAGATGCAGTTTCCTCTGCTATCAGTAGTTTTCTGATTTAGATTCAGATTCTAAATATGGCAACAATGCATATATGCATATAAGTTTATTAACTTAAACTGCCTACACCAATAAAGTACCTGGCCCATTATCATCTTGTTTCAATGAGCTACAAGTGAGAAATGACCCCCCCACCCTCAATACATGAGGAGGTGTTTTTATGACCTATACACCAATGGGATGGCTGAAGCGTGTTCATACACACTAACATACCCACACACACAAACACACACACACACACACGCACACACTCTGCATCTTTTGCATGAGCCGTGCAGAGATTAATTCTGTAATCTGATTCCCGCATTGTTCTCGGTGCCAAGCCGAAAGACTCTCCTGTGCTCCGGTTACCCTCCCTTCGCATCGCTGGACCCCTGTGTCAGTCACGTAGAGACGAGGGATCTTTTGTCCACCAAATCCATAAATATGGAATGAATAAATATTGTAATTTGGGAACACGGATGCCCCGAGGCCAAGAGAACTCATTCCCTTCACTAAAAAAGGAGACCACAAAGAGCATCATAAGCGATGGCTGATTGGTCCAAAGGCTCGCTTGGCGATCTTCATCGAGAGCATAGTTCTTGCCCTGTCGTAGCTCATTATCTGTGATTCGGGGGAAATATTAAGGCTGTTTTTTTGGGGTTTATTTGCCTTGACCTTTTGTGCTGCAGAAGAATACTACTTATTTGCTATACTACTTCATTACTATTTCATTATGCTGGGCCCTCCCCCTCCCCCACGACTGCGACTGTCCCCTGTAAGTCTTAATTTCATTAAATTTATGAGCAACCAGAATTATTTCAGATGTCATTTAAAAGCTTTTTGAAACAGTAATTCTCCGGCACGTCTGGGACCCGGTCACACGAGGGCGGCGTGGAAATCCCAGGCCGTGAGAAAAAAAAAAACGGGGTCTGCTCTATTTATTTCATCCCGTTCAAAAGTTGCGCTGGGTGACGTTTGCTGCCTTTTCAAGCTTCTGCCATTGGAATACGCATACAAAATTAAATTCTTTCCTTCCTAACCCCCCCCCACCCTGTTCCATTCCATTTAAGGCCTTCTTGAAGTTCTTCCAAATTGGGTTTTAAATGCCAATTAGGAGGTTGAATGTAGTAAAATGAAAGCCAGCGCTACCAGAATGGCTTCACCTTCTGGCTGCCCGGGCTTCTGAGAGAGCGCGCTGAACCTTTGGCTCCGAGCGCCGCTTTGAGAGAAAATATCCTGCCTAATGAACACATTAATTAGAACCATAACTATTTATAAGATGATAATTAGAAACGAAGCGAGGTAAACTGGGCCCTTCCTGCAATTAATGGCGGATTAATTACGGGCGGTAATGAAGTGGAGTTTTGAAACGCATTAAGGTGAAGTACAGAGGCGCGCGGCGGCTTTGTGATCACTGGCATAATTATTCGCTGGCCGTTTGAGCCCCCGCTCGCTTCGGCGCCGGCTAATCAGCATCATTGCGTCGTTATATATGCACTTAAAAAGACTCGCCACCGCAATGACTGCCTAATTATTTCTAATTGGCAGGCCCGAGCGAGGCGGCGTTCGGCGGGACTGCGGGGGCCCAGCCGCTCACAGAGGAAGGAGACCCGGGGTCCGGCTCCATTGAGCCTCCCTACCTGCGAATCTGTTGCTTAGAAACGCGCCCCACCGACCCTCGGAAAGGTCGTTTGCCCGAAGTAGTTATGGAAGGCCTTGAGTTTAAAAAAAAAATTGCTGTTTTTTTTTCTCATTCCTTTTTTCTTTTTTCTTTTTACAAGCTTGTGGTTGTTTTTCTGCTTTAATTAACAGCGATTGCCTCGCAGTGAGGTGCTAATCGCTCCAGATCGGTGTCATGTGGCCAGACTCTGAGTCATCCCCTGCCCACAGCCCAACAAACACAGTCCTTTCCTATTGCTCCATCTCTGGCCTTGTTGGGATGGCTGATATTATTCTGTGTGAATGAAGAATTCCATATAATCTTCATCTGATTATGGGTATGGGCAGATGAACTGCTGTTTAGCCACCTCTGGGCTGGGGAGTCAGTTAAATTCAAATGGTTATATCCACCATTCCTGCCCACCAAAATACATCCAAGCCTCATGTGCCCTTTGGAAACCCAGCTGAAAATGTCTATAAAACCAGTGCCTCCCAAATTTCTACCAGTCAAATCAAGTTTTTTGATAGGAACATATGTTTTACTGTGACAGGCAGCAAAGTAGATAAAGGAGTTCCAACCACTCAGCTTTCAGCACCACCAGTATACTGATCACCACCTGATCATCTGGAATCATCTGCCCCTGGTTCTTCACTGGTTCAGGAATTCAGTTAGATGCTCTTTTTTCTGCTTGAATGATTCATACGTAGGCCATTGAGTGGCACAATAAACAAAAAATAAAATTCCTCTGAAAATGAGTCTTTGATAGTCCTTCAAGAATTCAGGAGACCAGTTCCTTAAGACAATATTAAAAATAAAGGGAGTCTGGATCTTTGTAGCAAAATCTTCAGATGTATGTAAGTGTTACAGGTGTAGCGGTATGCAGTGCGTGTCCCCAGAGCTGTTTCCCTGTAGAAGTGCTGATGGCTGCCTCTGAGCAGAACCATGTGTCTGAACGCGCACTAGAGACACCATCGTCTCCCAGAACACCACTGGAGCAAATTGTAGCCTAATCGAATCCTAGGCTGCACTTGTCTCTTGCTCTGCTCGTCTGACGGAGCCGATATGGTTCCAGTTACCAGTGCAATATTTAAGTAAGAAAAAAAAAGGAAAGAGCGAAGGAGAAGGAAGACTAATAAAAGTGAAATCTGGATTATGTGCTTCTTGACTGAAATCATGACACCCTCCTGCCCCCCCACCCCTGAAAAATAATGAAACACTTTCCCCTTCTCCTGATATTGGAGTCTTTTTAAAATTTTATTTCCTCTGTTCTGTCAGGCTTGTGGAGGAGCTTCTGACCGATGTGGAGGAAGTTGAGGAACAAGCTGCCTACCCACTCACAAACACACACGCACACACACAAGGCGTATGTTATTAGTGGCGCAAAGGTGCAGAGTCAGCACATTTATGAGAGCATCACTCTTCTCGCCGTGTGATGAACATCTCGGCTGGTTTATTCCTCCCTCTTGACTGTTCTGTCATCTCAGAGCTCCACCCCATCACCATGGGGTCCATCAGCTTTGAGAGAAGGTTCTTCAGAGTGAGTTGAAAGTCCTGCTGTGTTTGGACCTAAAAACCTCTTGAGGAATAGGATCTCCAATGTGAGGTCCGAAAACATTTTAGATTCACCCAAATGAAAAATCTTGGCTAAGCCTAGAGCATGATGCACAAAGTTAAAACCCAAACAGTCCAGATGTTTGTATAGTTATCATGAAATAGATGTTTACAACAGGATAGACCGCGAAACACCATGTTTTTGACTGCGGTGTAATTCATCTCTGAGATTTCTATATTTTATATTTACTCATAAAAATTTGTGGAGTTGACTCCACATAATCTCAGTGTACATCTGGGGGTCACATGGTCCAATTTTGAAGATGAACCACATTCTCATTCTCAGATTAATGGGGCATATTTATACCTTATACCTTATTTGTACCTTAATTAAACTAAATAATTAAAATGAACCTGGAGTCTGACTATAAAGTGTGTGAAGCTGATATAACTACAGCTTCAGTGCAGTCCTACAGTTATGTCCTGATGGTACTTGAGAGGATTATTAATTTTCTGACACTAGAAATATTATGTGAAAATCAATAACATTTAACTAAAAAAAATCTAATTACTTGAAACAATACAAATTAATAAGTGTTAATTAAATAATAATATGTGTTCAATTGAATAGATTATATTTATTAAAACCACAAACATGTCTACTGTTTATATATATTGTGTGTGTGAATATGTAATCCTACATATTTATATCTGTATTAAAGATCTGTATACATTATATACATGTGTGTGTATATAATAACATGCATAAGTTGACAGGAACAGATATTTTTTACAGATAATAAAAAGTAATAGTGAAAATATCTAAGTAAAAATGTCAACATTTGCCAAACTGCCCTGTCATTTCCATTACACTGGAGCGATTTTGCTCTTTCTAGAATGAGATATGCAGTTTTTTCAGTACTGTAGAGACATCAGTATATACTATGAAAGGAATATTGTTACATGTTGTGTCTCAGTTTATCCCAACAACAATAAATAGAGTTGCACTGCCCATCTCTGCTCTCAGAGTAAAGCAGGACTGAAATGTTGGTGTCCTGAAGAGCTTCCAGTTTGCCAGGCCCAGGTTGATTTACGACAGAACACTGGTTACAGAAATTGGCTTTGAGTGCCTGAAAAGTCTCGCAGAGTTCTTGAACTGGAGGAGCTCTGGGCAGTAAAGAGCAGGCCTTTCACAAGCAGGAGGCCTGTAGCACTTAGCGCAGTCGCTGTGTGGTCCATCGTTTACTGCGTGTGAAAAAACCCACAGCGGCAGTTTCCATCTGGGAAATGAACTTATTTTTAATAATGATGATGCTAAACACAGTTTAAGTACGGTTAGTGTTTGCAATCATTCCGATCGTTCTGTTAAATAAATAGAACATGAAGGTTAGCTGTCGGATGCGTGTATTTGTGTAGAAGGGAAGAGAAAGGAGCCGCTGGTTATTCGGCTGTCAGCACCAGCCGAGGGGCCTGCTGGTGTCCCGCCACTGAACTGTATCAGTCCTACAGCTCTGATTGATCCTCCAATGGACTAAAATTCGATATGTGTGTGTCTCTCTCAAGTTGTCCTTTAACAACGACGCTATGGTGACGGGATACAGCAGATGTTTTAGGCTCTGAGTTGGTCTGGTGCAAAATGCTCTGGTGTTCCTTCTCAGACCTGCTTACTGAAGGGGGGATGAATGGAACCAGACACCTACATTTTAAAACTGCTCACAGAAGCTTATTCCAGGAAATAGTTATGGTTGCATTGTGGATGGATAAATGCAGGGCGTTGTGAGACAAAATCGTCCTAGAAGAAACCTGATTTAGTTTATATTTGCCAATATTTCATAGGAACACCCAAAGATATGTGGAACTTCACTGGGGGTCGATTGTGTTTGTGCTGATTTCTTTCACTTGAACAATCTGAACTGCTTTACACATCTCAGACACTGAATTGTTCAGAAATTCTGGAAAATGGGTGGATTTTCCCCTCTACTGATTTCGCTTATGTTTTGATAACTGTTTTTTCAAGCCCTTTAAAAAATGAAATATTTTTCATGACTTCATTTCCCTTCGTTTTTTTTTTTACCAGGGTGATATTTCAAATGCACTCGCGTATTTAATTAAGTGTAGTTCTCTCTTTGGCGGCGGAATTCGTGTCTGCTTCGTGTCACTGCTTCTTTTTTACATTTTTTTTTACAGTTGGCCCACATGCTTCGCCTCAACGTTTATGATTTTTTTTTCTTTTTCTCCCAGAGTTGTGAGGTACCTAAATCACTTAGGCGCACACGGCACAAGCGTCCACATTTAAACAATAAAACGCTGTTTGGAGCAGACTCTCAGATCTGGTGTCACTTCATAAATACGCATATTTAAAAAAAAAAAAAAAGCCAAGAAAGAGTGTTGCCTCACCCTGAAAGCACACCTGCTAAATGGAAACACATTTTTGTTCATCTCTCCTCTGGAAAAGAAAACACCAGGTTGCTCGGAGACGCTTGCTGGTTTGCTTGCTGGTTTTCTAGCCACGCCAGTGACAACCCAGTAGTTTTTTTTTCCTTTTTCTTTTTTTTTTAAAACCCGCAAACCGTCGGTCAAACCATTGGCCGTGTCGACAGTGCAGAGTTAGCACCTTATTGCCATTCTGACCTCTCACCGCACGCTGACCCCCTGTTTTGGCTCCCCGGTGCCCTCTGTGGCACTAATAGGGGTATAATGTGGCACAAACCTCCAGACTGGCCAGTTTAGGATTGCGGCTTCACCGTCGAGTGATGGCGGTCACATGGCCGAAGAGTAATGAAGAGTTAAAAATCACAACATATGGGTTCCTTTAGATCCCAGACGACTTTGAAGGCCTTTGAACCCACGACCTTTGCGAGTTGTTTGGGTCGGGACCCCCCCCCCCCCAACAGAAATACCCCCAACTTTTTTAACCGTTCCGATTTGCCAATTTAAAAAGTTGATTTCATATTTTTATTTTATTTCCTTCACGCTATGCTTTCCGAGGGAGCGAAGGGATTATGCCGGGGTTGCCGTGGTAATTATAATAGCCGTCATTTACTTTACAACACTTTCAATTTGTTGCGGCTCTTGCTTTTTGTTTTTTTTTTTCTCAGAGCTCCGACAAAACAGCTTGGGAAATGTTTTCAACAGCCATCGTAATTAGAGGAATCTCATAAATTAAGCGTCCGCTTTTGAAGAGCACTCGAAAGTGAGACGCGCTGGAACGCCAGACGTATTTGCATGGCGCGGAACGGACAGCGGCGGCCGGGGGGGGGGGTAGTAGTAGTAGTAGTTGTGATGGTGGTGGTGGGGGGGGACCAGCTGTTTTGCACGGCGGCGCTCAGGCTTTTTTGGCAGCGGGGATTTGACGCGTCTCGCTCAAGGTGCTCTCAAAACAGTCTGAAATAAAAATAGATAGCTCGGCTTTTAACTTAATTGTGGAGTGGCTGTGGATATGTGTGTGTGTGTGTGTGTTTTAAGAGGTGCTCAGCAGGGGAACACTCTTTTAATGAAGTTAACCATATTGATTTTTACTGCTGGCCTTTTAAAGTGGTTTATTTTCCGTTTCCAGATGATTTCCAGGCAGGATGATGATAAGATGGTTTGTATACTGAACCGCTTTCATCTATTCTCTCTCGCTCCACAGTCATTATGTAGAGCTACAGTATCCATATCAATCTGGGAGCTGGAACTTCACACTGTTAAAAGGGAAACGTGCGTGAAAAGTGTAGAGAAGAAGTGAAGGACCCACAGCAACATCGACCACAGCAAGTCGATCTCCAAATCTGGTCCTGCAGGTTTTGTGTCCATTGCAGGTTGGTGGTTTAGCTTCTCAAAAACATTCACTAAACCTGAACCAGGTGTGTTTGGGGAGATAAACCTGTCAGTATCTGGACCTCCAAAACCAGATTTGGGCATCTACTCATGGTAGATTGTTTCTCCACACTGTTCATGAAGGTTCTTCAACTTCTTTTTCCAAAGGATTTCATTTTAGGCAAAATATGACCTCAGACTCTAAAATAACACATGCACTAAACATAAAAAACTAAAATGTAATGGTCTGGGATGCTTTTACAACAGGCCTAAATATGAAACACGCTGAGACCAGTTTCAAAGGGCATTCCCATATATTCCAAACACGTTTAATACTGGAAATAAGCTCATGCATGATCATGAACTGCACTATTGAGGTCTGTTTTAGTGACCCTCAATCACACTGTTCAGCAGTTATTTTATTTTAAGAAAAAGGACTAAACTGTGTGCTGGGTTTCCTGTATATGGTGATGTGCGGAGCATCGCTACCGTCCCTCCACTGATGGAGTTCAACATTGACCATTTGAATTCATTCTGTAGAAACACTGACAGCAGTACCATTTAAACAAGAGATTATCCAGATTTTAGCACTGTATGCATCTGTATAATACTTTGCGCAACTATTTTAAATGTCAATGTGCTTTTTTCTGTTTTTTCACAAGTAGTTGTTCTTGGTATGACGCCGAACCACCGTGAATCATCCTCGCCACATAGATCCGTCATTATTAATGCAGTGTAGGGAGCTTTTTCCATGTTTAGGACTCTTTTCCGTTTGATTTATTGTTTTTTGTTTCTCACTTCATTTGTGGGTTTCCGAACAGGTTTCAGATTCAGTATTATTGCTGTGCTGATTGAAGTTCACAGCATGGGAGAAAAACACTCCTCAGAACGGACGGGTGTGTGGAACGTGATATTCCTGTCGCTGTTTGTGGAACTGGTAACCATTTAAGTTCAGACTGTAGGAGTAAGGCATGTTTATTAAACACATTCAATGTTTTATGAGGTCTGGACGTGTAATTGATTTGGAAGGCTGTGTAGATGTTGGTGGTGAAAAGAAAGGTTGTTTAATACTCCTGTGTGTCCGCGGCTCATGGGGCGTCCTCATGGCTTGTGCAGTTATTGGTAAGCGTCTCTCACTGTGACTCTCTGGACTGTGACACATGAGAACTCCTGAGTTCACTGGCGATCCCCTGAGGTCATCTGAGGACACCTGGGATCTCAACTGTAATCTGTTGAGATCACTTGAGATCCCTTGTAATCATCAGAGATCACCTTAGATCACCTGAGATAACCTGACACAAATAATGTTGCTTACTGTTATATTACATCCTTCCCCAAAATCATAATGTTTACACATATTTGATTTGAGTATATAGTTTATTATATATATATATATAAGGGCATTAATGACTTCAGATTTTTCTTAGTCGATTAGTTGACTAGTCGTGATGACGTCAAAAACACGCAGGAACAAAGGTGTTCAACACTGAGTAACTTTTATTAAAGTTCTCTGTACCATTAACAATCAACATGACATATAAACTAAACAAAACAAAGGCTGATACCTTGAAGGTTCTGGTAAATTAAAGTGTAAACAGAAAGTGGGAACAGTTTAACCCCGGCGCTGCTCAGTTCCTCTGAGCCGGACTCCCTGCAGTGTTAGCATTAGCATGTTAGCTAGAGGTACCGTTTCAGAACCTAACAGAGCTCCAGCACTTTTCCTGCTCTTTCACACCAACTTGCAGGTTCTGCAGGGACCCGTGCTGTTTGGGTTCTAGAGTTAAGGAGCTCCACACGTGAGATTTGTGTCTCTGTTCTCTGCTGCGTCTGCCTCCTCTTGTTTTGGTCTAGTGTTTACACTTCACTGTATGTGCCAATGGTTCTGCCCCTTTTATGAAGAGATTATTGTAACTGGTTAAACCAAGGAACGCGTGTCAGCGTCAGCCAATCTGAGGCAGAGATTGAAATACGTCCAAAACGAGGGCAGAGAGAGAAAGAAAAAAAACATGACTAGTCGACTACTCTCAGAGGCCGTCGATTAGTGCCTCTATAGTCAACTGATTTTGTGTTAATGCCCTAATATATATATAAGATTAATTTTTAGGTTTTTAATTCAATCATTTTTAAGTTCTCAAAATATTTATAAATGTCACATTTCAATATTGATAAATATTAAAAATGTAGGTTCCTGAGATTTAATTAAATAAATATTTTAATAAATATTTCTTGGTTTTCATTAAGCTTAGTAATCAAGATATTAATTGGATGTTTATCATAATGTTAAATATTCCTCAAGCTTACCAAGTCAAATCCAGTAGGTTTAGTGTCATTCCAACCATGCACACACACAGTACACAGTGAAACCAAACAACGTTCTTCCAGGACCACAATGTTCAGACAGAACAAAAGCAAAAAAAAACACAAGAACAACAAAACCAATATGAGACGAGACTACATTTAGTGCAGTTGACAGCTTCAGTACTAGTTTGAATGAATGCTGTACTATGACAGATACTGTACTGTAGCAGCAGAGAAACTGACAGAAATTGTATTCTTCTTAAGATCCAGGATCAAAGTTCTGAGTAGAAGCTTCTGTTTCTGCCGGGACGTGTGGATGGTTGTGATGATCGGTCTCGTGGTGTTACATCATGCGATTTCACTCGTGAGCTCGTGCACTCCCTCATGCAGACGCCACTGTTGGAGGAGGGGGTTTCCACACCTGTAGACTAGTGGGATTCAGAGGGGTGTCAGTAATGAATTCGTTGGGACGGGATGTCTTGCGGGACGCGACTGTGTGGCAGTGGTATCATCTCCCCGCTATTAACGTCCAATTTCCCATTGAGCGAAAAAAAGCTTGTTTAGCAGGACAATAATACAGACAGATAACAGCGCTACACCGGTCCGGCCTCACCCGGACCCGCGTAATTACCCAAATGGGATGTGGGGAGGGATCGTATCCGCGCATAGGCGGGGGGCTCCCGCGATAAGCGCTTACCACACTCCCACACACTGGTAATTACTTTATTGATAATTCACAGGGAAAATTGCCCCAGCCAATCGCAGCTGCCAGATTTAATGGATTGTTTGGGGTGGGTGGGAGTAGGGAGTGGGGGGTGGTGTGGAAAGTGTGGGGGGGGAACATTGAGGTCCCTTTTTCAAAAAGAAATGAAAATATGTTTGGGCTATAGGGGAAGGCCTTTTCCTCCAGAGATAATCACCAAAAGTAAATGTAAAATAGCCCACACTTGGCATGGGATTGGGGGTGTGTGTGTGTATGTGTGCGTGTGTGTTCGTGGGTGTTTATCTGTAACTCCTACATTAACACATTTACCCCTAGCCTTAAATTAGCTAATAATTCTCCAAGGGGAAGGCCTTGGTAATGAAATTGACATTTAGCAGCTTCGCCACAGTCTATTAACTACAATAAATTTAATTTGCAACAGGCCCAGAAGTGTGCCGGGGCCGAGAGAAGGAGTCACGGGGAGAGGGAGAGAAAACTACCCACCCTCCCCACAAATTTGGTGTTTATTACATCTGCTGGCCACGAGTACAGCTGCTAAAATAAGGCTGCTCTCGCATTCCCACGCGCTCAGCAATACCCCAAGACTCCTCCCTGCTCTCTGAAAGGGGGGGACCAGGACACAAAAAATGGGATGTAATCTTCACACACCCAAATACACACCTTTCAAATATCATTCTTGGGAATGCTTTCGCTTTCATAGGTCCAGAAAAATAATTCCCAGGTTTTGTAAGTGATAGAATTGCAAACACTTGAGTGTTATTTTTCTGGAGGTGGTGGGAAAAGTGTAGAGAAATGTTTTGGTGTCTGAATGGCATGTAAAAATATACCGCAAGCTACATGCGTACCATAAATCATCATTACACCTACACAGACCCTTCATAGGTGAAAAGGTTGAAAGTGACAATTCTTCATACGTGAGCACACCACAGTGTGAACAGCACAAAATTCTTTCTCTGAATTTAAACCCATTCACCAATGAATCAGTGGGCAGTGAGGAACACAGCCCCTGGGGAGCAGTGTGTGGGGACAGTACCCTGCTCAGGGTACATCAGAGGTGTTTAGCAGTCTTGGGAGTCGAACCAACGACTTCATGATCGTAGGCCGAACACCCTAACTCATCTGTTTCCACCTAGTCCTATCTTCTGCATTCTCTACCCTTACACCAACTAACTTCATGTCCTCCTTCAGCAGATCCATAAATCTCCTTTTGGGTCTTCCTCTCAGCCTCCTGCCTGGTGGCTCCAACTGCAGCATCCTTCTACCTCTGTAATCATTGTCTCTCCTCTGGACCTGTCCGAACCATCTCAGTCTAGCCTCTCTGACTTTATCTCCAAAACATCTAACATGAGGTGTCCCTCTGATGAAATCATTCCTGATCCTATCTATCCTCGTCACATACAACATCGCTGGTCTCACTACTGTCTTGTACACTTTTCGTTTCATTCTCACTGAAACCCTTTTGTCACACGTCACACCTGACACTTTTCTCCACCCATACTGCACACGCTTCTTCACCTCTTTTACAATTTCTCCGTTGCTTTGTACTGTAGACCCTAAGTGCTTGAAGTCCTCTACCTTCTTTACTTCTACTCCCTGTAACTTCACTGTTCCACATGTGTCACTCTCATTCACACACATGTATTCTGCCTCGCTGCGACTAATCATCATTCCTCTTTTCTCCAGTTCATATATACATCTATAAATGCTTATAGAGGATTATTCTAGCATGCAGTTTTAATGTACACTCAACAAAAATATAAATGCAACACCTTTGTTCCTGCTCTGATTTTTCATGAGATGAAAAAATTCATTCCAGATACACAATATTACCATTTCTCTAAAACATTGTTCACAAATCAGTCTAAATGTGTGATAGTGAGCACGTCCACTTTGCTGAGATAATCCAGCCCACCTCACAGGTGTGCCACATCATGATGCTGATCTGACATCATGAGTAGTGCACAGGTGTACCTTATACTCCCCACAATAAAAAGCCACCCTGGAATGTGCAGTTTTGTCTCACAGCAAAATGCCACAGATGCCACAAGCATTGAGGGAGCGTGCAATAGGCATGCTGACAGCAGGAATGTCAACCAGATCAGTTGCTCGTGCATTGAATGTTCATTTCTCAACCATAAGCCGTCTCCAAAGGCGTTTCAGAGAATATGGCAGTACATC
>JBBKCR010000038.1:23140781-23156362 GCA_037577295.1 Ladigesia roloffi
ACATTTTCATTAGTCGGTTAGTCGTTTTTTTCTCGGCAGTCTGCTGCCGTGCTGCTTTAAGCCTCGTCTGGAGCCAAATGTTTCGTTTTGTGGCAAACCAACACAAAATCCCTCTGAAAACAACACAAATCCCTCTGAAACCAACACAAATCCCTCTGATTTTAAACCATTTGGACGACTGTAATTACCGTATGTTTCTTCCTATAAGACGCTCTGGAATATAAGACGCACCCAATTTTCAAGGAGGAATATCTGTCCTAAAACATTTGTCCACTTTAGATACATAACGTCTCGTCTCATTTTAGTCAACGAAAATGAAGAGACACTTTAGCACAGTTTTTACATTGTAGACCACATTTAGTCTCGTTCTAATTCGTCAACAAAATACATTATATATTTCGTTTCGTTATCGTCACATGACCAGCATTAACGTCGTGTCTCGTCTATTAATATCATAAATGAACGATTATTCGACTAGTCGCTAAAATGCGGGAGTGTTAGTCGACTAGGAATATCTTTAGCCGGGGGCAGCCCTACCTAAAACCAAACCCATTAATGGTGGAGGGATACATGAAGGGTGTCATGAGGCCAAATAGTCCCCAAAGAAAATTTATTTAGTTCTGATTTGCCACTATTTTATGACCTTAAATATCCATATAAACACTCCGAGACTCGATAGGGGATCGATAGTGAATAAAACAGCTGTATTTGTGTTGGAGATTTCTGATTACCTTCACTTACTCTGCAAATAAATTAGATTTTCCATTCTGAAATGTCTTTGTTTACAACTGAATTATAGAGAATGTTTATAGACACACTTGACATCTTTCCTAAGAAAACTGTGTCTGCTACATGTGACCTTATTATGTTTACATAAATGCTTACATGTTGAAATTTTTTTTATTTTGATGCTTAAATGGCAATCTGGTGGTAGATAAAAGGACTTGCCATTTAGGATTGCTGATCTTTGTCTCTCTGGCATGTCAAACACAGACTTTTAAGTGTGCCTATGTATGTTTATGCTCTTCCCTGATATGATCCAACAGTTTCGGTGTTAATTTCTTCTCTCGGTCTGTTTGGCAGCCCTTGAATCACTCCGACAGAACCCCCTGCTAAGACAGTGACCTCATAAATACACACTGCAATTACATGCTACATTTACACATAAGACTACGCGCTTTCAGTTTGGCAGCCTGTAGGAAGAGAATCTGGAACCATCAAACGTGCTCACGCGAACGCCCCACATAGGCTGCATATGTCCTCATTACGCGGCCTGTTTCAACTCTCCGCCTCGACCCCTCCATATAGAAACTTTGTTTAACACAGTGATCAGACAGAACCAAATCAAGTCTCTACGTTCAGGGAAAATGAGGAGTTTAAAGCAAGTTAAGTATTTAGATGTGGCATATGTGGGAAGTTACAGACTCTAATGCGTTGCGGTCATCTCTCCAGGACTTATTAATGAGTAAACCTACTGGACGAATCCCTGCTCCCTCCAATTAGCATGGTCCAATTTATGTTATACTGAAAAACCGGGATGTACAAAGGTCTTGAACCCTCTCTCATTTCTTCAGTTTTTGTTTTCAAAGATCCAGACATGAGGAACAGTTCTACAGGCTTCTTGAAGGACTTTCAAAGACTCTCATTTTCAGTCCAATCCCTAAACTGGACCAGTTTCAGAGGAAAGTTTCTGTTGGTTAAGACACACAGTGACCTACGTATGAATCATTTATCAGAACAACGATCATCTAACTGAAGTCCTGAACCAGTGAAGAACCAGGAGCAGATGATTCCAGATGTTCAGGCGGTGATCAGTATACTGAATTCTGAGTGATTGGAACTCCTTTTTATAGGCTTGTTGTGCCTTTTGGCTCTTTGCAGCCTGTAGCAGTCAAACTTGCTCTTTTTTCATTTAATTCTTTCAGAATGCCAAAGATAAGATTAGTTTTACAGACATAAAATATAGTTGCAACAACAAGGTGATTCAAAGCAAAATATAAAGAATGAGGAGCGACATTTCCGCTTTAGTGTAGTAAACCATGCATGCCTCGGGGATGCCTTAGCCTAGAATAGTTAGATATCTGTAAACTTAACACTCAGGAGACGGGGGCTGCTGGGGATGTGACCGAGGCGGCCCAGGCCTGACACAACTATTATTATTAGGATACAGTCGTATTAATCTGAGGTTTATATCTCTAATACACTTGATAATAGGATTGCATGGCATGCTGATCCAAATGTGTGAATACATTTTGTATCATACTTCCTTTGAGAGTGGGGAGTTAGGATCTAGGAACAACGCTCCACCCCAGTTGACTGTGTTGAAAGTGAGGATGGTGAGGTTCCTTAAATATTTGACATTGGGGGTGTTCCAGATAGAATTTCCCACTTGGAACTGAGAAATTCTGACTGACCAAATTTAATGGGGCATACCAAAACTTCAGGTGCTACTGTTTTTAGCCGCAAGGGCAAATTTATTTTAGGTAACAGTAAGTCAGAAGCTGTTGCTTTGCCTCAGAGATTGAAGAATCAGACGTCCCTCACCTCGCCAGATCCACCCAAGACATACTTGTCCTTATCTATTGTCCATCTTATCTGCTCAGCTCTTCTTCCGGGCTCTTAAAATTGAGCATGTGAGAATTTTTATTCAGTCATGTGATGGAGTTTGAGAAACTCCTCCAGCATGATCTTGCCTCGTCTCTGAAGTGTCAGTCACAGGGTTCATAAATCTCTGCTGCTCTTTAAGTTTTGATGAGTTGCCCTCCGAAGTGTCTCAGGATCGGCGTACTCTTGGCCTTTTGACCCCCCGGCAGTAAATTGCCGTGTGTCGGGGCGTCCTCTCCCGGCTTCTCCCATGACTGATCTTTATTTAAAGTTAGCTGCTCGCTCGGATTAGCTGCCGGGGCTCGAGTGCTTTGAAACAGAGCCTAAAGTAAGCCTATATGCAAAGAAAAAGGCCCCCCGAATTAGGCAGCCCGCGGTAGCCTTCCTCTCATCCCTTTCCATGCGTCCAAGGCCGAGGGAGCGAGTGGGAGTGGGGGAAGGGGGGTAGGAGAAAAGAGGCTCTCCTCGCTTCAGTAAATAATATGAAGGGGAGGGGAGAGCTCTTTTTAATTGTGTGAAACAAAACAACGGGGGCTAAGTAATGGGGTTTTAAAACAGGGCCCTTTTAAGGTGGAATTGTGTAACGCCCTGTGTGGGTGTGAGGAGGGAAGCTCAGCAGAGACGGACCAGAGTGGGCGGCATGAAACCGGTGGAACAAAAGGCGAAAGAGTTGGCACACGGAGGCGCCCGCCGCGGAAAAAAAAAGGAGCTGGAACCAAACCGCAGAGCTAATTACCAACACGCATTGTGAGCGAAGAGCCAGAGCAACAAAACAGGGATAAAGATTAATTTCATACCTCGCTCGAGAGGGATGCAGCCAAAGATCTTACAAATTGAAAAAGCAGGGATTGTTAGATGGCTCGAATGTAAAGGCCGCGTTCGCGGACCCCTAAAGTGCAGAGTGGAAGCCGAGCTTTTCTGACTGCTCACATTCAGGACCACGTCTTTAAAGCCCCGTTTTGTTTCAGATGGATCTTCAGCACTCACTCCTGCCCTGACAAACAAGCTCCAAAACTCTGTCGGGAACATGCTAAATTGATTTCTCTCCATGTGAAGATCCTGCAAAACATAAATTTTGTAGCTTTTTTCACATCATTTGCTGATATTGGCCCAATGCAATACCCAATCTCATCACATGTCATCACTGTGGCTTATTAGTGACCAAAAAAAAGAAATAAGACATCTTAAACCACCTTTCTCTGTAAAATTGCAGCAGATCCATTCGTCATACTCAGAAACGGTCATAACAAACCATGCTGATTATACATGTGCAAAGGATGAAGGGAATATACAGAGGATCAGAGATATGAATGACAAAGTGTATGACCTTTCATGACCATTTATCATTTATCAGGTTATCAGATTTTAAGGCTTCCACTGCATTTCAAGTATTACCTGTTTTCTATCTGTCCAAATACACACTTGGGGCAAATAGATATTAAAATGACAGTAAGGTGTATAATGTTGGCATAATGCCATAATGATCCAATTAGTCATTTAATTATTTTAATAATCTTTATCCCCGTGTTGTTCCACCTCTGCGGTCCACTTCCATACTTATCTATGCTGAGACTGAAAGAATGATTGATATCATATATACAGAACAGTAAAGTCTTATTTCTTTATTTTGGTTTGAATCGCCCTGCTTGTACATAAATACTGTTTTCTTCTTATCTGTCTTTGGCAAATGTACAAATATATACAACAAATGAGCATATTGTGTTACAGTACAGTCTGTAGTCTTTGTATTATTTGTGTCTACAGAAGATGTTTTGTGTTGCTGAGATTAGCAGTCTTTGGTGGCAATGAGTTAAGGCCCCTGACTGCTTGGGGAAAGAAGCTCTTACAGTGTCTGGCAGTTCCAATTCGGATACTGTGGAACCGTCTGCCAGATGGAAAGAGAGAGAACAGTGCGTGTGAGGGGTGGAAAGTGTCTTTCGCTATGCTGTTCGCACAGCAGGCGGTGTGTTTTTTTGTAGAGGTGGGAGATGGCTGGAAGAGGGATCCAGATAATTCTCTCTGCTGTTCCCACTATTTGCTGGAGGGACTTAAATTCAGTGGAAGTAAAGTTACCGTACCAGACAGTGATGTAGCAGCAGAGAATAATTTCAATGGTTCCCTGGTAGAATGATGGAAGGAGGGAGGAGCGAGGCTGGCCTTCTTCAGCTTGCAAAGGAAGTAGAGATGATGGGCTTTATTTGTTAAGGTGGTGGTCTTCAAGTTGCAAACGTTTGCCTGCCATGTGCACACCCTGGTACTTAAGCTGCTGTCTGTCTCAACAGCAGATCCATTTATGTATAATGGGGTGTGGGATGCCAGGCTCTTCCTGAATTTAATGACCATCTATTTAGTCTTTGAGTAGACTGAGTAGATTAAATGAAACAAATGGAAGCAAATGTTTTACTGTGACAGGCTGCAAAGTACCTAAAAGATTCAAAGTGTCTTTATTAAGGAGTTCCAACCACTCAGCATTCAGCACCACCAGTATACTGATCACCGCCTGATCATCTGGAATCATATGCATCCATTTCTATACTGGTTAGAAGTGCTTTGTTATACTTGAATTGTAAAGCATGTGGAAGCTTTGTAGGGTAGCTGAATGGCAGAAATCTCTACAGGGTTTTTGATAAAAATGGCCTGTGGTTGTAGGTAGGATTGTACCCACCCTAAAGCAACTGTGTTCTGTAGTAGTTTGTTTTGGAACCAGACGACCCCCCCATATTTCAGATTTTCGTGTTTCTCATTCTCCTCTGTCAGGGGGATTTCTGAGTGATCCACTGTGGATAGGGGCATTGGGCTCTGCTGGGTTGGGGGTTAGGATAATAGCCCCCAGCTACAGGCAAGGAGAGCATGAAAAGAAGCCGGTGTGACTGTGAGGCGAGCGGCAGGGAGCACCGGAGAAGACGGGGGAAAGCGCGAAGGCCAGTCTTGTTGTTGTTTTTTCTCTGCTTTGTATTTCCACCAGCCGTTCTAACGTCTCCTGACATGTTTGCTGTGCGTCCGGCTCATCATACACTCCTCGCCACCCACTCTTTCTTCCCCCTTCCCCTCAAATTTACTTTCCCCATTTTGACGGGGCAGAGAATCATCTGTCATTCCTGTCCATGCACAAGCCTTTTTTTACCCTTTCTCCCCCCCTCCCTAAAAAAATGTATTATTTCTTCTCTTTTTCTCTTTCTTGGGAGACTTCGGGAGCCTGCGCGCCCTGCGTTTGGGAGATGAAAGGCGTGGAATTGCGCCGAATCTCTCGCCCTGCCACTGAACGCCTCGAACGCCCTGACATAGCTGTCAGGCCTCATTTCGCCTGCAACTGCCACGGCCAACTTCGTCTGCCATTCGCAATAAACGGCGTCTGCAGCCAGACGCCCATTTCAGACCCTGTCAAAGGCCTGCTGATATGGCGGGTAAAGCGCAGTTTAAAGCTGCTCCCTTGTATATGCACAGTATTCCAGCCCCATTTGTTCCCAGATGGAGGTAAACAGACCAACCCCTGGATGGACTGTCTGAAAGGCCTCACAATTTGCAGATTGGAAAATGGGCATGGAGTGTATATGGGGTTAATGACCCAGTTTGTTCTGAGCAGTGAAGGATCATGCTCTTGTTAAGCTTCTGGGCACAAGAGACTTTGGCTCCCATAACTCCAACTACAAGGTCTAAAAATTAAGATTAAATGATAATCCATGCTTGTGTGTTTCCTTTATTTTGAGCATTTTTGACATAGTGGTGGGATGGATGAAAAAAAAGCTGTAGTCCACTAAATGTTTAGTGCGACAGACTACAAAGAGAAAGGCATTCCAACCACTTAGCATTCTGCACCACCAGTATACTGATCACCGTCTGATCAACTGGAGTCTGATTTTTTGTTATGCTTCTTTAGATTAATCTGAAACTGAATAAAACAAGAAACTCATTGGCTCAAGACATTTGCACAGTATTGTACAGCTTCCTTTTGTTGGGAATGCTCATTCAATGAGAAACACAGTGTCTTTCAACAGGAATGACCAATGCCGTGAATATATTTTACGCCTAAAATGGTCTGATGTGTCTGAACCTGTTATGGATGTGTATCTTAAAGAGTTCAAAACGTTTCCTTTCCCTCAGATCAGGGTTGATGTGGTGATGTGTCTATCAGTTGTATTTTCTTTTCAGTCAAGGTGCTTGTGAGCTCCAGCCTCTCCTCACACACTCTGGAGAACACCCCCTGCAGTGCTGTTTGCTCCCGCAGTGTAAACAGGAAGTATGTGAGCTCACGAAAGAAACCGAGGGCTTGGCTTTCATGTGGAAACACACTCAGGGGAGTGTTACCTGCGAGAGCAGGCGAGGGAGCCTGACCTAGACTGTGATTCTTCTCCCCTCTTTCCACTTTCCAAACACCATCCTCCTCCAGACAGCCCTCTGGTCCGTTTTAACTCGGCTACACTGGCCAACAAAACCAGCTGCACGTTCCCCGCCTATCTATTTGATATCAGCTCGGACTCCTCTGGCCCACCACTCGTCTGATAACCCGCATTTCGCATGCCCTCACCTCCAGATAGCACAGGAATTACACAGATCCCGTCCCTTCTCTCTGAAAGCCCAGCAGACTTGGCTCAAACTGTTTTTTAAGCAATATTATTGTTCTCTTTGGATGGAGGAACGTGTTTTAGAGGCTAATTCTTTACCCACATTCACATCCATCACTGAACCTGTTTACACCCTGTCTGAATTTTAACCCGATTTAAACCACATTTGATAGTTAAATGCTTCTCCAGCTGTTCAGATTAAAAAACTGATTGCTAAACAATGTATGCAGATCAGGCTTCAGTGTCATCGCCATTGTGAGCCATGTGCATTCAAGCAACAAAATGAGATGTAGTTCAGGCTTTATTTATGCCCAGATTATTTAAATAGGCTGCAGTGGCCAACAGAACCAGCCACATGTTCCCTGCCTGTCTTTTTGGTATCAGTTCAGGCTTCTCAGGCTGCCTGCTTTCCTGATAACACACATTTCTACTGCTCTCACTTTCAGAAACCTAGGAATTACATAGATTCCGTCCCTACTCTTGGATAACCTGGGATATTCAACCCAACCTGGTTTCAGTTATATTATGGTTCTTTTTAGACCTTACTGGATGTGTTTTTTAAAAGATGGAGCCAGACTGATTTATTTAAGCTATATTCACTGAATCTAACATTGCTCTGAAGACACCTCAGTGTATTTAACCCCTCGGAGTTGTGTTTTAGTTGTGCTACCCGACTAATTTCCATTAAATCACACTGATTTTTGATGTTCAGCGACAAACGTTCTAACACTTCTAACTGCTGAACTAATGGTGCAGTTTATGGCGATTCAGGGTTACTGTCAATAAATCAGAGTTTTTAATTTCTACTTTTATACTTTGGACAGTCCAGCAATAACATAACACTAAACTCTTATTCAAATCTTAATGTTGGTAACATACATGTACATTGCGGGAATAATTTTTTATACGACTGTAAACTGACAAAAATTACATCTGATTTCTCAGGACAGATAACAAGCAGCATGCTTAGTAGCCCAATGCTAACTTGTATATATTTAATCGATTTTTATCAGAAATTGGATCAGGAAGTTGCTTATCCTATGACTGCATAGTCACACAGAAACACAGATACAAGAACATAATAGGATGCAATATAAAATCAAAATAAAACCCTGTAGAAATACTCTAAAAACAAGCTGTGGATGGTTAAGGGTGGCGGATAGAAATACTGTAGATAAATAACATTACTGCCATTGTTAACTATTTAACGCTACTTGTGGTTTGACATTCTTTTCTATACTATCTTCATTATTCCATGTAATATTGACATAAGTAGTGATATTACATTTGATAAGACTAGCATAAGTAGCGACAGAGAAATATCTGTCTATCATTCAGTTAATCGACTTAATGAACCTCATGCCTTCAGTGGTTTCCCGATCAAGATGTGGTTCCCATCATTTTCTGAGCTGCACCATGACCATAATCATAATTGTCATCGCAATGATCATAATTCTCTAGACCTCTGCCCTGTTCCCTTGCATTTGAGTAAGAGGCCATGCCCTTTATCCCTCGCCCCTAATTTGTGCTTGGTTTTATTTTAGAGTCACCAGAGGCGGCCGCTTCTCTGTTTTTGTGCTGGAATATTCAGCACATTCATGAATAATGTCCATCTTCCAGCCCCCCTCCTGCTATTGCTGGAGGTGGGATTGGAGGAGGAAGGTGGAGAGATGGTGTTCGTGCACCCAGAGAGGGAAAAGAAGGTGGAGGGAGATGGGGGATGGTGAGGGGGGGTGTGTATGTGGACCAGATGAATTACACGTAGGGGGGATCTGACAGGCCCTCGCAGAGCTTTGTGATCATTCCAAAGTTCTAATAATCTCCCTCACCTTCCCTATCTTGCCCGTAATGAAAGAGAATAGGTGATTGCACCCCAGGCTACGTTCCCCCAGCTTAATGACTCCTCCAAAGGCGAGAGCGCGGCCAAGAGAGAGGGGGAAAAAATGAACTTTAAACGAGCCGCGAATTGGCTCTGACAGCGTGATAGACCATGACACCGGTTCTGTAACAAAACAGACGTAGCGCTAATTGATTATCAATATTTTAAGCAAAGTGATGAAAATAAGCATTAAGAGAAGAGAGAGGGGGGGAGGAAAGAGAGAGGCGAGGCTGTGGAGGTGCCTCCATGGGGGTCGTGACTAACACCTTCTTCCTCTCCAATCTCTTTATTGGAAACATATTTCCCCTCATAAAAGTCAGAAATTTGGAGAGAAAATGGTTTAGGTTGTGATGACTCATTAAAATATATACCATAAGGAAGTGTTTGTGTATCAGTTCAGTCTTTGGGACCATGCAGGTCAGGGTTTATCAACTCTCAGAGCTTTCAAAGTCCGAAGCAGAAAACGTTATTAATCCTTATGGAAATTGCTTGTGTTATGAATGCACAGACACACACAAATCAAAGTTAAATGATAAAAGTAAATACACAAATAAAAGTAAATATAAAACCCAGAAAATACTCTACGCTATACACAAAGTGATAAATACATTTCTGTAATACACTAGTTAATCCCGTGTCCACTCCATCCCGCGTCCATTACTACACCTAATAGAGATAAACAGTAAATAAGTAATATTGACATAAGTATTGTGTTTGAACCACTTTTGTGTCAAACAAGGTCCAACCAAAGGCTTTTTAATAATATTTTTGTTAAACCATTGTGCCCAGTCCTGCACTTCACACCAAGAATGGCATTGTGCCTCTGTTTGCACCTGTTTGCGTTTTGAGGGATAGGTCAGGGTTATATCTGGATTGTGTTAATCCACAAAAAAACATATCCAGGACTATTTTAAAGCAGATTTAGACCACTTCAGGTGATCCGAGACTCATTGTAGCCAGATGAGTGAAGGCATTTGTCTCTAAAGAGCTTCAGTCGAAAGCCAGACCCCCTCAATTCTCACCAAACCCACTGTTCTACTTGTGAGGAAGAGCGTGTCCCCTCAAGCTGTTCCACCTTAACAGAAGCATTTCTGCTCCAAAACATCTCCTGGTATTAGTTCTACCTCTGAATTTAATTGGTAGTCTATTTTTCTGGCATTTTGTGGAACACCTAGGCCTAAATAGAGCCTCATTTTGTTGTTTTTCAATACCTTTTATATTGTAACAGTAAAAGTCATGGACATTTGTGATGTTCTTTTAAATGGAGGAGAAAAAAGAAGCAACACATTGCTTTTTAGCTGATTTGCATATAATACATCAATAACTCGGCAATCGGATTTCAATCTGAACAGCTGGAGGTGCATTTGACTACCAAATGTGGTTAAAATCTTGGTATTAGTCACATATATTCAAGTGTAAACAGGGTTATTGACGGAAATTAATATGGGTAAAGCATAAGTACATATCTACTTTATACATTTAAACTTTATTTGCAAACTTTCAAGAGATTTGCAAAAGATTTCAAGACATCCCTAAAATCTTTCATGGAAAGAGAAGAATACAAAACCTTCTGAAGCCGGACAGGACCACCCCTCCTAGCACTGTGGCTCCGCCTCTGCACCCCTGACCTGCAACTCTTTCCTGGGCTTAACCACCAGCGCTTGACTGAGCACAATCCCGGGACCACCGTGTCTCTGGTTCCTTTGTGCGAGATGTTTGTTAAGTGCTAGCGCTGCTCCTGCTGGGGCTCCATTGAGACCTGCCTGCTCCATGCAGCCTCCCATTCACTTCTAAGTGGCCGTCTTTGTTCGCCACCTTGTGTGTGTCGGCCGATCGGCGGCCGCCGTTCGCGTTTCATGCGCGGGGGTCCTCCTTTCTCCCCATTCACTCTCAATGGGATCCAGCTCTGGCACCTTTCAAAGCTGAAACTGATCCTATTCACCTTTTATTCATCAGAGCCTCCTGGGTCCCCCATTGCTTTTATGCAGCGAACGCCTCTTCTTACATTTTGTTTAATTATTTGTTCCTCATCAATCCCGGAATTAAGTGAAGAGCTTCTAAAGAAGGGCTGGATTCTAAAATTCGCTCTTTGGAAGCTTATGTGCAGAAGAGGCTAGTTGGTGTTAAGTCCCCACCTTTCTTCATCTTTTTGCTTCCATAGAGACAGACTGGCTATATTTATTGTACCTTAATGTAGTTTTAAGGAACAGTTCTCCAGACTTCCTGAAGATTCCTGAAGTTTTCAGGCCAGTCCGTGAATCTGACCAGGTTCAAAGGAATGTTTTTTGTTTGTTTGAGCAGAACAAAGACCAATTTGAGTCCTGAACCGGTGAAGAAACAGGAGCAGATGATTCCAGATGATCAGGCTGTAATCAGTATACTGGTGGTGCTGAATGCTGAGTGGTTGGCCTTCTTTTTCTCTAGGCCCCTTGTATGTTTAGGCTCTTCGCAGCCTATCAAAGTAAAACACTTGTTCATACTACTTTTATTTAATTTACTCAATATGCCAGAGATAAGACTGTTTGGCAGGCAGAAATAGTAGTACAGTACGCAGTAGTGTATTGTGATTACCCTGTATTTAGTTGTTAGTGTTAGTGAGGAGAAATAGACTTTTAGACACACTTATTTGAAACACACCTTTGACTCATTCTTCAGTTCTCCAAAAAATCCTGCTAGATTAATTTTAATGTTTGCATCTGTGTGTATATTTTAGTATAGTGTCCAGATACTTTTTCCCCACATAGTTTTGTTTGCACTTATTAATGCTTAGTAAAGAGTGCTTTTTTGTTGGAAGTGTATTAAACAGCTAAAACAAACCTGTTTGCCGCTAGTGTACATGTTGCATAAATGCTCTATTGAAAGTCTTGTCATATTTATCTCATTCATCGTCCCAAGGACATATACACACACACTTGCATTTGACAGACGTAGAAAAACACCACACACCGCCTGCTTCCTCAAATGTTATTATAAAGACTCAAAGGCCCCACTGCGGGAGCAACAGGGGAGCGCAGGACCAACAGAGGAGAAAAAGTGAGGGATGAGATGAGAGGTTGGACTATGGGAGTGTGCTAGTGTGGGGGCAGATGGGACCGTGAACAAGAAGAATAGGGCGCAAGTAAGAAGAGATGAAACAAGAGGGAAGGGTCGAATTGAGTGGAATAAGATATTTTTTTCTCCATTGCATGTGTTACAGAGTTCCTGAGCCCTTTTGAATATTTCACTGCCTGGTTCCTTAGCAAACGCGTGAAAAGGTCACCTAGCTCAACACATCAAAGCTCGGTTTGAACTTGTGGCTATGAGATCTTTTGCTCTCTCTTTCCCTCTCAACCTCTTTAGTCGCTCCCTCGCTCTCTCGCTTCCTTCTGTTTGGCCTTGGATGAACATGTCGTCACGACCTCGATGAGTGTCCGAGGCTTCCCAAGCTTCTGGCATGGCCTAGTAGTGCTAAACCAGGTTGAGGTCCAGAGACCCATGAACTCAAGGCTAGAAGATCCAAGGCTAACTTACAGGCTATAGCAAGAAAAGACTTCCTAGCCTTAAAAACAGTAGAGGCCTTCTTCACACCCTCCTCACTCTTCACATTCATAATCCTCCAGATCACACCTCTATAGGCTGGACATCCAATGGTGACCGTTTCACTCCCAGGTCAGAGATCCTGCCAAGTGTGGGGTGGTGGTTGCTCCGTGGGTAGGATACTTGCCTCTGGATCGAGAGGTCAGGGGTTTGAATCCTACCCTCAGTATACAACCGCTGGGTTCCTGAGCAAGTTGCTCCACGGAGACTGTCCACTGTAGTTAGAGAATGGAAGACGCTTTGGATAAAGGCATCTGATATATGCCGTAAATGTTTAAAGTCTTGAGTTCTTTTGCCTAAAGCAGACAATTAATAAATCATGAACAAATAAATGATAAATTATTGATAATTATTTACTGCTTTGGTAGTGTCTTGGTAATGGTTCATTAATATTTAGTGGATGCTGTTTATGCTAGGCTTAAATGTGGCTCAATTGCCTTCTATCGGTTCGGAAGGAATATAATAATTTAAAATGTCCTTATTTGATTAAATACGGGAAAGTGGAGAGAGAAAGGATCTGACATAAATGCACAAGAACCAAACTGTGATGTTAGAACATCTGAACATCTCCAACACGGCAGGTCTTGTGGGAGGTTCCCGGTGGGCATTGGTCAGAACTTACCAAAAAGTGCTGCAAGGAAGGAGAACCAGAGAACCAGTAACAGGTTCATGGGTGCCCAAGTTTCAATGATGACCATGGGGAGTGAAGACCAGCCTGTCTGTTTGATCCCACAAAAGATCTGCTTTAGAACTTCATGCAGGAGTCAGAATGTTCACCACTGAAATCTCTTACAATGGACGTCATTTCTGGACCATGGTGCAATGGAAGAAGGTGGGCTGGGATGACGGATCATGTTTTTAATTTACCTCATGTGGATAGTGTAGTTCCCTCACACACTGTTCAGAAATGGTTTAAAGTTCAAGGTGTTGACTTGATCTCCAGATTCTCCAGAACACTAATCCATGTTGCTTCATCAAACAATATCTGCCTATTTTTAATGGGCAGAACTGTGTTCCTACATCCAGCACTGTATTATGATCCACCTGGTTTCATCAAGTATTTTTGAGGAGTACCTTACCTAAACTCTACTAGACACAATACATTCTAGGCCAGTGCTGGTTTCATTGATAATAGAACCAGTTGTTTAGCCCTACCTCTCCCACTGGGTCTTCCATGTGGACCAGTCCACCTCTGGGGAAGCTTACCAGGCTTTGGTGCGATGGAGAGGTCAGAACCCTCATTTCATCTATCTCAAATTCTACCCACACCTTCAGTAGCCAGTCAATGAAGCTGTGTGTTTGAATGTGTTTTCCAGTTTTGCATCAAGCCCTCATTAATAAAACAGTATAGATCTACCAGAATTTTCCTCGAGACGTGATGAAAATAAAAAATTCCCAGTTGCGTCTTGTTTCCCTAACTGGATCTCCAATATTCACTTAGATAATTACAGAAATAGCCTCCAATTATTCTCAGAGAGGAGCCGCTGTCGGATCTGGGGCCCAAATAAAGCAGTTCCAACAGCGCAGGGCTGAAGGGGCGCCGGGCAGAAGTTGAATATTTCATCATACAGGGCTGCGTTTTTGATGGTGATGCCTCCGTTAGGCGTGCTGTGAGGGGTTTGATGCCTTTAAAAGTCTTTCTATTGCTAGAATAATTGAATAAAATGTTGCTTGGGAACGCCTGTCCAATCAGAGCATTTATAACGGAACCGGAGTTCCATGTCCGACTCGAAAGTCTGTTTCACAAAATACATGGAGATTAAATTAGTTATTTTTTGTTTCTTTTTGTTTCTTTTCATGGTCATATGTTTGTGTTTGTGTGTGTGTGTGTGTGTGTGTGTGTGTGTGTGTTTCTTCTCCAGTGCTTTCCAGGTCGGCGGAGGTTGACTTAACGACCGTGTAATTGACTATTAGAACATCTCTGTGTACACAGAGCCATTGATCTCGTCTGCAGAGCCTCTTATGAGAGCGCAGTGCAAATCTAAAATAGAAATCTGGCAAGACGGCTTCCTATGAATTATTCATCGTATTGATATGATATCTCTTTCTAATTGTTTGCTCCATTAATAATTAAGGGATATCATTTGCGCAGTGCTTGAATGTGTCAGTGTTCTGTAAATTTTTGTTGTTGTTGTTTTGATTAGTCCATTGTTCTGATTCTATCGTTTATTTAATTATATCCTTATTCTGGGTTTGTTTATTTATTTACCTACTTTTTTCCCCTCCCTACAAGTCAAGGCCACGGCTGTTGGAGATTGGGAGCGGATGTTAGGTGAGGTTTAAGGAGCAGCAGATGTCCTTTCGGGTTAGGCCTGCACTCGCGAAGGCTCCTCTGAAGCGCCTCTAATTGCGCCCGGTTCAGGCTCTTGCTTCCACCCATTTCTGTCATTGTACAAATTAAATTCGTGCTCAACTCTAATTTCCCTGAAGCAAATTATGCCTTACAAGATGTACATGAAGTGGTTTTAATCGAGCCGCGTGCACGAGGCCGCACGGAGACGGCGCACGCTGCTGCAGTGCTTTCCCTCCCCAAAGCCCTGTGCACTGTGCCACCTAGTGGCCGTGTTGGGGCCTGCATCTCCACATCTTTAACCCATTGCCCTCATTCACCGTCTGATGAGAGGCCAGCGGGGCTGGATGTACTTTAATGAGTAATTGCACCGCTCCCATTTCTGCTCCTCGTCCTTTATGGCTGAGTGGCTTTATAAACAGGTGTTTGGGTGTTTGTGGCCGTTTGTGCTGCGTTCCTGGGCCTTGGGCCCCGCTACGCACCTCCTGATTCAAAGGGACATTTTTCCGATTGTGCGGCACGGCGGCTCATATTATGTTTGTCGTCCGGTGAGCTGCTGATTTATCACACTTCCTCAGGGCCTGACATTCAGATTCCCTTTGAGTGGCATGCCTGTGTGCCCCAACCCCCCCCCCCCACACACACACACACACACACACACGCACAAACA
>JBBKCR010000038.1:23185434-23202715 GCA_037577295.1 Ladigesia roloffi
TGCCATCATTTTAAGTGGGAGAACTTGCACAATCGGTGGCTGACTAAATACTTTTTTGCCCCACTGTATATACACAATAAGGGCAACAATGACCGAACAGAGTGCTCTGGGTAGACTGGATATAAATAATATAAATGTGGAGATGGGTAACAGGTGAAGGGTGTCACAGGGTCAGCTGGTAGCCTAGTTTTTGGGGAGTTGGTCTGTGATCAGACAATCATGGGTTTGAATTCCAGGACTGCTAGTGACATTATTACACTCAAAAAATGTTTAAATGAGCAGACCATTTCAGAAGTAGTTAGATAAAAGTCTTCAAGTTTCTAGAATACACCTTGGTCACTGTTTAAACTGAAACAAATCGAACTCCAACACAAAGACACAAACATACACACAGACACACAAGCATACAGACACACACACACACACACACACACACACACACACACACACACACACACACACACACACACACTGACATATGTAACAATTGGTGAGAGACAGAAAACGAGAGTGAAATAATTTATTGTGATGATACCGATTAAAATTTGAACCAAGAGCCAGTTCAGTTCAGGTCAGGTTTTGTATCTGAATGTCTAATCTTAGAGCTGTTTTACCCTCGACTCCCTGATGTTCTACAGTAACCCCCCCCCCCCACCCCTCCACCCCCTTTCCGGTGCTGATTGATGCTGATTAGCGTGCACGCGCCGCGGTATAAAGCGCGTGCTGGTGGTCCCGCGCGCCCCAGTGGCGGAGAGAACGCTCTGGAAGTCGGAGCTGCTGGTCTCGCTCTCCTACGCGCGCTACTTTTGATCGAGACGTGATCCGGACATGCTGAAAACCGGCTCTTTTCGGTTAGTGCGGCAAGCGACGCTTCCCTGCAAGGCTCGTGCTGCACGTAGACCCTGACTGATCGATTGAATGATTGACTGATTAACTGATTGACTTGATTGATTGACTGGTCTCGTGCAGCTCGAGCCCATATAGCCCGGTTATGTCATCGCGGAGCCAGACGGATCCGTCTGGCGCGAGGTGACCGAGAGCGTTTGCATTGGTTGACAGCCAACTTTGCTCGTGTCCTTTCATTTCTTGCAGGGACGGGAGAGCACGAGGCGAGACGGAGAGGAAGCGCTTGTCTCTGTGCATCACGCAGGTAATGTCCTTATCTTCTGCTCTGATATCCAGCGTGGTCTCGCGCGCGCGCGCGTGTGTGTATACTTAAACAGACCTGCAGTTAACAAGCTGCCATCAATTAGCACCCGATTCTTGCATTAACTAATGGCCACAGGGGGCGAGCACTTCTGGAGCCCAGGTCATCAGGTGGCTTTGCATATGGAGTGGATTGCGTGGCCAAATGTCTGTGGACAGCAGCGTATCTCCTGAGTATTATTAATGGGGGGGTGTTTGCTGCAGTAAGAGCTTCTACTCATCTGGGAAGGTCACCAAATGTTGGGACATTGCTATGAGAATTTGACTGTAGCCACAAGAGTATCAAAGAGTTCAGGTACTGATCCTGGAAGATCAGTTCTCAGACATTCGATGGAGCTCTATCACTTCAGATAATTGTGTGTGTGTGTGTGTGTGTGTGTGTGTGTGTGTGTGGTCTGAAACACCTTGCTGGAAAAATTTGATTGCAGCCATATGAGCATCAGTGAGGTCGGACACAGATGTGGGAAGATCAGGTCTGAGGCTTCAGGGTTGTTCCAAAATTGCTTGGTTTTGGAACATTGCTGTTTGAATTTGATTGCAGCCCTGAGATATTCTGTAAGGTTAAGATAAGATAAGCTACCTATAAGATACTGTCACCTTTATGCAAACTAACCTGACTTTCTAGATGATAAGTTCTTACTTTAGGGAACTGATGAGGGTGTTCCAACATTGGTGTGAGGATTTGGTGACAATAGGCTGTAATGGGGGTATGGGGGTGTCCCTTGGACATGGTAACCTTAGACTCTTGTGCAGCTGCTCCAGGGGTTGGTCAACTGGTCAGGGATTTTCAGTGGAGCTGTGTGTGCATAACTGAACATCTGTGTCAGCAAAGAGGGCACCTTAAAGGAGCAGTTCAGCAAAAAAAATCAGAACTACATGCTCCATTTGTAGTTAATTAGCCAAGACACGTTTGGAGTCCAGATTTTGCTTCTATAATTGCGGTGCATGTTTGATTCCTTGCAGAAATCATGCAAAACACAGTAATAACTACTGACTGTCTTCATTACATTGTATGTACTGAGTCCAGCTGCTGTCTTTTCAGCACCTCGGACAGCGGACGAGTGGTTCAGTGCCCTGTAGTTGTTGAATTCGTTTAATATTTAAACTGAACAAATAATCAGTGTCTTTCCAGTATAAACCATCAGAATGATCTAAGAGACTGTGATCAGTAGAAGCCCACACTCCATAATCCAAATTCTCTTTGGAGCAATGCCAAAGAAGATTGTTTAGAAGAACTTTGAAGCAGTGGTTCTCAAACTTTAAACAGTTCCCATACACTCTAGTCCATTAAAACCCCTCTACAGCCTTAAACCCTATCCGTTTAGATAAATATCATCTCAGACCTTCTCATACAAGAAACCGTCTCATTATCTACGTCACTGATAAAGTGGGGGCTGGAGGAGGTGAATTATGATTGACTGGCTCATATAGTAAACTCCACTGTTTACCATAAACCATTTTATAACCAATTTCTCACATGTAACCTAAGCAGTGTTAACAAACATTTTTGTGACTTGCAGAATCTTTCTGCATCTACTTTAGCACCAGTTTGAGATCCACTGTCCTAAATTGACATGTTTAAAATGAGAGACTATTAAAAGTTATTTTGGGAAAGGACCCACGCTTTCAAAACATAGGGCAAAGATGATGGTGTACTGGATGTAGAACCAAGAAAATGCTTGCTTGGTTAAATGGTTCTGTTGTGGAGGAACTGCTATATATGGTTCTATATTTGGTTCCTTTTTTGGTGTTTTGCAGTACGGAGTCCTTCACGGAGTCATTCATGATTGCTGAATGATGTGTGTTTGGTTTATTGAATGCGCTCAGTACCAAGGGGGTAAATTATTTATTTTCTCTGATTCTTTAGTTGTACTACATGTGCCGACTAACGGTCTGCATTTGGTCGTTTCCACGGTGCAGCTTCTTAATAATTAACTCTGAGTTGCAGTGTGATGTATTGAGCACTTTGGTGTATTGAATGCACCCCCTATGGCACGGCTCAATCGGTTGTAATAACACTTTCATTACTCATATTCTGCAGCGCAGATCAGTTTATTGTTCAATGCTCTTCCGCCGCCATTGAAAATGTACATTAACCCCTAGAACACGAGCGGAATGGATCTGTGCTGAAATGCAACAAATGCTTAATTGTCATCATGCGATAAAACAGATTCTCATTGGAAGTTCCGGCCAATTGTGTAGATGCTTGACGTGTCAGATGTCATGCTGGGCTTTGTTTAAAGTTCCTGTCATATAGAACCAACCGTATTGTAATTTAAATAACACGTAAAAATAATAGCCACTAGTTGCGTTTTAAAAATGGCATCACACACAACTGAACATAACTGCACAAATTAATTTTATTTTAGGTCTAAATAAAACAAAAAATGAAAAACACCATATCTGTGTATCTGAGAGAACTTACAGGATAGTCTCCGCCCACAAGGGGTGGGGTCCAGAGAGGGATCAAGCATCCGAAAGTCAGACCAGAAAACAATGAATGTGTAGGAGGACGAACACCAGTTTTAGATTTTAATATTTGCTGAAATCAGACCTTACTAATGCTCTCAGACTTCTAAGAGTTAAAGACATATCTGTATGTGGGGGGTACACTTTTTAGGAGCGCTCCCAGAAAATATGTTACTGTGAGTTTGATTCACACCCAGTCATCCATCTGTCCGTCCAGCGAGTTGTCCATCTATCATCTATCCATCCATCCATCCATCCATCCATCCATCCATCCTTCCACGCCTGCAATCAATAGTGAAGCAAAGACTGCATTGACCTTCACTGTGGACAGTAATTAATCCACACTCAGATGGATTGATGGCACCTCGAAGACTACAGTGGACACAGTATGTGCAAAAGTATCCATACCTCTAGATGATCTTGAGTTACTTCACACACAGTTAATCTTGTAGAACAGGCTTTGGAGAACAGAAGAGGTGTAAAGCCCCCTCACTGTTGGGCTGTGGAGTCTATGGAGGGATGGAGATCCAAACAAAACTTTGGGAGGACGTTGGGATCCAATACTAATCACACAACAATAATACCTGACCTCACCTATGCACATGTGGCTGCAGTCAATGTTCACAGCAATGTTCTGACATCTGGTGGCCATCCCAAAAGAGCTGAGGCTGTGATGGGACTTATTCCTTTAAGAACCTTCCATTGAAAATAGTTCTTCTGTGGCAGCTCTTTTAAGCATCCTTATTTTTAGGAACGTGTGTGAAGGATGTCTTTATTCTTTGAAGATCTGTTGGTTGAAAAGTGGTTCTTATTCTCCAAACAAAACCTTTAAGAGTTCATCTGAGTCAAATCAAAGCCCGAACTGTGTCTGAGCCACAGCTACTGTGAGCTCAAATGCGTTGGTGGGTGTTTGTAGAGCTCGAAGCCCAGGATGCAGCCGCACAGGAGACATTTAATGGCTTCTGAAATACATTATAAAGGAAAGACCAGCAATGTGTGGTGTGCAGAAGCCAAAAAAACTCATTTGAGAGGAAGACGGAGATGGAGAAAGGTAGAGAGAGCTGTAAAGAAAGAGAGAGCGAGAGAGAGAGAGAGAGAGAGAGAGAGAGAGAGAGACAGATATTAGATGGTGGGAGTGTGTTCCGCTTCCTCTGTTCTCCCAGAGGAGGATGAGTGTGTATAGAGTGCAGCCCGCGCTGAAAGCCTTGACTGTGTCTTAATAAGCCATGGGCGTCCTGAGATCAGATGGATTGCTCCTGAGTCTAGCCTGAAGAACATTTTTCAAGCACAGAAATGTTTCAGAACCCGTGCCTAAAAACTTGCTCTCAAAATCCCTCATTCTCAAAAAAGCCACATTTATTATTTAACCATAATTTTGGAGTGTTTATTGCTTGAATGAAGAACCTAGTTTCTATTCCATACTTCTGTAGTGTCCTGCTAGAATTTTTGGTTCCACCTTAAATAGTGCAGCTATCAGAACATAACATTGCACAACTTAAGGTACAACCCAAAACGAGATGCCAATTTAAATTCCAGGAATTACATCCTGAGTGTTACTTCAGTGGCTTGGTGGGCCTATTCTATAATATACACTTAATCTGTACAGAAATGTATTCCATGAAATGCTTATGGTTGTGCCAAGACCTTGTCTTCAAAGATTTTTGGCCTAAACCCACTCATGATTGTTGGATATATGAATTGTGAGGCAAATTAATCCCCAAATAAATATTGATTTAGTTCAGATTGACTATTTTAGCATCACCAGCATCCATATGAACATACGAGGACACATGGAGCTTCACTGGGCGTTGATAATAAAGGTTGTATTTGTGTTGGAAACATCTGGTTCCATTGGCCACCACTGTAAAGGTATCAGGGTGTCTACAATACACCAAACACACTTTGGAGGAATTTGTTTTGTGGGGAAATGGAAAACAAATGAGGAATTCCTTTTTCCGCTAATCCAGCTTTCTACTGACATAAATAGAGAGTTTGGAATGACTATAGTGTGCCTCTTTATGAGCAGGCCATTTCCATGAGTCTTTTTAGAAGTTTTTTTAATATATATAAACCCTCAGACATGGAGCTTCACTGGAAGTTGATAAATGTGCTGGAGACGTCTGGTTCCTGTAAAGAAACCTGAGTCTCTAAAATGAACCGTTTCATTCCAAACCCACTCTGAATGACTTCATAAACAATGAATAATGGGAGACTTCAGAAAAGTGGTGGAAATCGCCCTTAAGCATGTACCGTGTGACTTAATAAGTCGTCAGTGTCCCTAAATCATACAGACCGCAGTGAGATGGATGATTGCTAAAGCATGCAAAAATTCTTCATGGCTGTGGTGTAAGAGTCCCTCACCCACCCCGCTTGAGTCTGAAGGTAAATCCATCTCTGGAATGGCTAGGGGCCCGCGACTCCTGCCATAATGGAGATGATATTTAAGGCGGGTGGCGAGCCGTATGCTGAGCACCTAAGTGAACTTTATTAGTCACGGCCCGTGCCCTGGATCCATTTGTTTGCTGCGTGGCAGGGGGTGTATCAGGCAAAGCTGGTGGTCTGTTACTCTGGGGCTAAATGAATCAGCGCTGTGTTTAATTGGATGTAGAATTGCACTCTGGCACCGAGCTGGAGGTGGTGGAGCTCCATATGCTCCCCAAAACACCACACCATGAGTCTGATGGCACCAAGCGACCAACCCAAAAAGCCCACCCTGCAGTCTGATCGAGTGTGTAATCATCCTCTCTCTCTCTCCTTCCCTCTTTCTCTGTCCCTCTCTCTTTCTCTCTGCCTCTCTCGCTTTCTCTCTCTCTCTCTCTCTCTCTCTCTCACCCTCTCCCCCTCCCTCGCTACCCCCAAAACATTTTTTTATTTCTCTTATTTCTCTCTTTTAAATTCTCTCTTTTACCTCTTATGTCCTATTTCTAATCCATAATTGTCCCTTTTTATCTCTGCTTGCAAGGTGGGTTTCTATGTGTGTGTGCACCTGTTTATTACTTTGTGAGGACCAAATGTCCCCATAATGTTAGAAATACTGGAAAATGTGTAGTAATGGGGTTGCTTTGCTGGTCCTCACAGGGTGGTGTTTTCAGCAAAAATTCAACTCCCTGGCTAGTGGACTGTCCTCACAAATCTAGCAATACCAACATGTGTGTGTGTGTATGTGTGATACAGCATGTGACTTTTGGGGACTTTTGAATTCCAACAACAGATGGATTCCTCGACCAACTTCACATAACACCCTAAAGCCCCTAGTTCTTACTCTGCATCATCAGATACAGAATAAATCTGGAAGCGAATAACACTTTATGGAGGAAATGCTTCTGCTTAGCATTGTTTGGAGGTGTTACCTAATATTCCGAACCCAATGATTTTGTTTCCCTGCCTACTCTGAATGACTTGTGGGAATTTAGAGAAATCAGTGGAATTCCCCTTTCGATGGACTTGAATGTTGGACTGTTCTCGTGAAATGTTTACAAGGCTGGCTGGCGTAAATAAAACAAGGAGTCGGGGATGACGGCAGGACATTTGCATTATGAGGAGGACATTTGCATGAGATTGTCTTTTTAGAGCTTGAGGAGGATGTCTGAGTGCTGGCGCTGGTCTTTTATCTCGCAGCTCTGGCAGCCTGGAGTTGTTTGAATGTGTTCCACTTGTGTCATTTACATGTGATGTCAGTATAATTACCATTCAGCCCCCCCCCCCCACTCACCATGTGCTCTCCTCCTCCAGTTTGGGCCGTGGCCCCACGACTGTGGTGCTGAATGATGACCTGCTGCCAGCGCCACTCGTGTAAATTGATTTCCAATTTCCCAATTAATGGCTGGTCTTACAGATACAGCTCTTTCCCCTGATTCAACATTTCCCCTGAACCGCACCAGCCGATAGCGTCTCTCGCGCAAATTAAGCCGACTAGATCAGATTGTGGGGGAGACATTCTCTAACTAAGTGCATCTACTTTCATGTTATAACCATTTGGCCACATTTGCACTGTTGTCACCTTCACCACTGATATAGTCGAGCCACCAAGGCGGCTTTGGGGCCTTGTTAAGATTTGCTCTAGCTGATGTTACTGGAAGCTTTTACCCTACCAATTAGCACTGTGCTTGCAAGTCTACATCATCACACATTCATTTCAAAATGGTTGTAGATGTTAAGTAATTTCTAATAAACTGTTTAACACTGTAAAACTTTATGCTGTCTATAAGCATGCAATATAATATGCTAGCATAGCTAAAACAAGTAGCAGCCATGTAGCGATGTTTGAATCTGAATCCATATTTAACTGTGTTTATATATAGCAACATGCACACATGAAATGTGTCTTTCTAAAGCAAACCCACAAATTTGAACATAATTTTGGGGTCCAGGTTTTTCTAAACAGCTTTTAAACAGAGGTAGCCTCTAGGTAGCTGGTGGCGTAGCGGTTAGCAAGTTGCTCCTGTGATCAGTAGGTTGTTATTTTGACTCCAAGGACTCCTACTGTTATCACTGAGGTACCCTTGAGCAAGGTACCATTTACACACTGCTTCCCGGGCACCCCCTGTTGGTGGCAGCGCCCTGCTTCACTTGGTGATTGTGTTAAATGCAGAGAAAGAATTTCACACTGTTGATATTTTGCTGTGATGTGTGACATCTCTTACTTTTCTACTGTATTGTATGTGTATTGCCAGTAGAGGACCCATTACTGAAGCCACTGCTCAGGTCCTAAATTTTTATTAGCCTGTAATTTGAATGTTTTTCATTGCAGTCATGCTATTTTTCGAGCTTCTATATGGAATCTAAGCTAACTGTGTACTTTCAGCTCTCCAATAGATTTAATACTGATTTTTGCAGCTCCAAATACAAACAGTCATGCAACTTTTTAAAATGTTTGAGACTTTACTACTGGCCCACACTGGCACAGGATGTTTTTGCAAACACAATCAAAAGTTACATGTTTTCCAGAATTGCACTTTACACAATTAAATATAGCCAATGTAACGCATTAACCAAATCAGAATGGCTAGTTTGCATGCATAGTGACATCACAAAATGTAAATTTTTGCATGGCATAGGGCCTTTAAAACATTGCAAGCCTTTTATGCTGTGGTTTGTGATTTGAAAGCCAGAGCTCAAAATCTGTGTAAGAAAAACATACACTTCTATGTGATCCAGTCTTTTTCATTATTCAGCCTTTTATATTTTTTAATTTCATTGTTTATGCTCCGTGTTCAGACCCCAGGAGCAAGGCTGGCATTTAACCAAGGACAACAGGAGCTGGGAGACGCTCTCCAATCTCTTTAAGTGCATCGCCTTTGAACAGAGACATTCGTGAAGTGTCCCTGAGCAGGAGTGCTGTTCTTGGAACCTCAGGCCGGGGAAGTCTTTAAGGAAAGGCAGAAATTTACTATAGAACATCAGCCTCAGAATAAGATGCTTTATCAGTGTACTATGAGTCGCTGGTTCATTAGGTTCAACTACCATACATCCACACTTATTGGTGGATTTAATGAAGCAGAATGCTACACTCTGCAGGGCTCGAGGTTCAGCTGAATATCTGTGCTTTGCAAAGGTACCCTGCACTTTTACTGGCTTGTTCGGGAAGCCCACACTTAGGAGCATATTTCTGCTTTAAGAATTTGTTCTTGTCATTAATTATAGCCGTTTCCAACCTGATGTGTTTAAATGTCCAAAATCTCCAACATGCATTTACCAGCAGACAGAATTCAGTTTTGGAATGTTTTCTGTCTTTGTTACATGGGTTGATATTGTATAAGGTGTCAATAATTGAAAGCACTTTTTTACTACATGTCTAAATTCAATTTGAACATGGCATAATTACTATCTGTGTATTTTACGTTTATGGAACTTAACAGATACTCTTATCCAGAGCATCAGTGAATAAGTAGTTTATTTCTGATTTTACATTTACGGCATTTAGCAGACGCTTTTTATCCAAAGCGACTTCCATTCCTAACTACAGGGGACAGTCTCCCTGGAGCAACGTGGGGTTAAGGGTTTTGCTCAGGGAGGATTCGAACCCAGGACCTCATGGTCCAGAGGCAAGTATCCTACCCACTGAGCTACCTCCACCCACAAACCTAAACTAAAATCAACACCTGCTTTATAATCAACACCTGAGTTTTTTAGCTTGTATTCTTCTGACTATTTCACCTGGCAATGCAAACCGGAGCTGTCTTTTGTGACATTGCCTCAACCCCTAAATATTTATTAGTAAAATCTGATTTCAGCAAATAAAATTGGTGTAAAACAGCCTCACACCGGTGTTTTTTCCACTTCACACTCGCCATTTGCTACAATTTCTCTTGACGCACCACCGCTTGGCCGCTCTCCAGACCCCCCCTCTCTATGGGTTTCCCCCCGATTCATATTTGTTCTAAATGGGCATTTGCATGTGATGCCGTTTTAAAACCCCTGTAGCGGTTATTGTTATTTAAAGTCATAAAATTACAATAACTTTGTTTCTACATGAAACACCAAACAAAGCTCAGCATGATGCCTGATATCTCATCAACTCAAGCTTCCATTTAAGAAGTTAAGACACACCTTCCCATTCAATGTTTTTCCTTTGTTTTAATTTTCTAGGCATGATTAATACTGAAAACCAACAAATGAAGAAGGAACACATGGAACTATGCAGTTAACAAAAAAGAGTTAAAAAAACCAGAATATGTTTTGGTAATGACGGACTGTTGTACCAACGCGACCATCACAACTGATGATCCCAAACACATTAAGTCGGCAAGAAATTCCACTAGTTGTTAAGGCGTTTGCTCTGCAATCAGGAAGTTGTGGGTTTAATTCCCAAGACTGCTAAGCACCAATGAGTTACCCTGAATAAGATACTGTCCCCACATACTGCTCACTTGGTGAATGGGTTTAAATGCAGAGGAATCAATTTGTGCTGTTCACACTGTGTGCTCTGATGTGTTCACATATGAGAGAACGATCACATTCACTTTCTCTATTTCACCTTCACTAATTACCTCTTGATCAAGAACACCTGAAAACTATGTACCATTCCAGGTTGATTTCTCATGAATCTGATTGGGTGTGCAAAGCTGTCATCAGAGCAGTAATGTTTTCAATATTAATCTACAATGTAGCCAATAATAAAAACAAAGGTATTTGCTGAATGTGATGTTACATCCAAATTTTTGACTGGTAGTGTATTTGTTGCGCTTCTGGCACAGACCTTTTAAGTGCATAACTTCCTCTATAGTGCACCTAGAATAAAGCCACTCTGAAAAAAGAGCTAATCAGTGGTAGGTAGGCGGGCCCTTTCCACCAAAAGACTTGATGGACAGCCCAGATGGGCTTAACTTTGATTATTCAAAGTGTATCTATGTGGAATCTTTGATCAATTAAAGCTTCAAGGTTTGTGTTTCCAAAAAACTGGTCGGACTTGATGACTCCCTGAATTGCTGCTGTCTGTTTAGCAACAGTTCGGTATTTTACACGGCATGGCCTTCTCTTTCTGACCTAATGAATGAAGGCTCACTCTCCTCCTCCCCTGTTTATAAGAAATCAGCCTTAAACTGATAATTATTTCGAATAACTCAAACGAATCGAGCGAGTTAGTGCTGCTGGTGTGTGTGTTGAATTTCTACATCCAGTCCAAGTTAAAGTGGTCCATTCTGACCTAAGCCTTGTTCCCTACCACCCTTACTTATTAAGTACTTTATTCAAAAAGATATAGATTTATTATTCCCATTAGTGGCCCCGACGGCCCCATCTGAGAAACTCACATAGACATCCTCTCTAAAGTTATTAATCAGGCCTAACACACTCTTTCACACTCATATGCACTCCTCCTACTTGTTTTTACATCTGTTACACCCTGTGCCCTGGGAACGGGGGGTGTGGGGCTGGGTTGGGTGTTGACGTTCGATCAATGTCAGCGTGTTCAGGCACTGTGAGATGCTCCGTAGAGACTTGGAGGAGAGATCAGGCTCAGAATAGCCTTTTTGCGTCTGGGACGTGTGATGGACGAGGTCAGAGGTGTTCTCTGACCTGTTTAAACAAGATTAGAGCAGTTAGTTTAGACCTCATAGTGTGTCTGGCTGAGTCGCCAACATTTTCTAAAGATTTCTAACAGTCATCTTTGGCATATTGAGTAGATTCAATGAAAGAAATAGGAAGACATGTGTCTGGTTAAAAAGTGTCTAAAGATACAAGGAGCCTAGATAAAGGACTTCCAACCATTCAGCATTCAGCACCACCAGTATACTGATCACCGCCTGATCATCTGGAATCATCTGCTCCTGTTTCTTCACTGGTTCAGGACTTCAGTTAGATGCTCTTTGTTCTGCTTGAATGATTCATACGTAGGCCACTGTGTGGCTTAACCAACAAAATCATTCCTCTGAAACTGGTCAGGTTCAGGGACTGGACTGGAAATGAGAGTCTTTGAAAGTCCTTCAGGATGCCTGGAGAACTGTTCCTCAAGACCACATTAACATACAAGAAAGTCTAGATCTTTGGAAGCAAATCTGAGGGAATGAGGGGTTTTACACAGTTCTGTATATTTTTTGAATATCACTCCACCATATTCTCCCGTAACCTAGCAACGCTTTCCAGTGTGTAGCCTGTTTAATGGACCTTTTTTGTTTTCGCCTTTCACACCAAGCAGTTTTCTAACACTTTACATTAGATGTCTAAAAGTATCCAGCCGTTCTAATTAGTGAATTCAGCTCCCTTTTACACATTTCTTTATTTTCTGTTGGTAACCCCCCACAAGACATGTTTGTAGTTCAAGTGTTCCTTTTTATTTTAGAACTGGAGCTGCGTATCTAACACTAGAAATCAGTAGTCACCCAAATAGTTTCCATGAAAAAAAAAATAATTCTCTAAACCCACTGCATCTAGATTTTCATTAAGGCGGATCAGAGTTATAGACGTGGTTTAGGACACAGTATAACTTACTGTGGGCTGTATATTGATTTAGGGTCCAGAGAAATTAAAAGATTTAGCGTGACTATTGACTCCTAACATTACCTAGAAAGTCAATAGTGGAAATGGGAAAAATATTCCTTACAGAGTGGCTCTATGGAGTTCCCAACGTCAGCATTGAGCTTCAGCCGGAGGGGTGTAAAGCCAGCATTGGGCTGTGGGGCAGTGGAGCTACGTGCTCCAAAATCTGACCTCATCAATGTTCCCATGGCTGGCTGCAATAAAATCCTTATAGCAATGACCCAAAACCTGGTATGAAGTCATCCCAGAAGAGTGGAGGCTCATACAGCACCAAAGCAAGTAAACTCCTTTTATTGATACCCTCAATTTCAGAAGCAACACTAGAGGGGCAGATGCCAGATGCCTCCAATCGTTTGGACTTATAGATCGGGCTTCAGCCTGCAGAGCGGCCTCTCCAGCTGCCCAGGCCCAATCAAAGTGCGCTTCATCCGCTTCCAAAAGTTGTTCATGTCGTTCTCCAGAACTCATTACTGTTGGAGCCGGGCGCTAAACCGTCTGAGCACTGAGACTCAAGTCTACAAATCACAGGGTTGGCAATGCCCACTGACAGCCGGCTGCTGTGTCTGGGAGCGGCCTGTTCCGTCTGCGGCGCCAGGCAGCCGATTTATAGAGAGCTTTACTACCTGTTGGCACCTCATTTGGCACACAGAGAGATGGATGGACTCTCTGCTATTTAATACTATGCAGAAGGAAACCTGAATGTGTTTTCATTTCTTTGGAGCAAATTCAGTAATTTTCACATTTGCTTGCTGCTTTAAAACCCATGGTGGTCCTTGAATGGACATGCAGTTCTAGCAAAATGCTTTAATTGGATTTAGGGCTGCACAAAATATCATTGATAATCATATTAGCGATATCAATCTCTGCAAATCTGAGGTTGCAATGTGCAAGGGAGCCTCTAACCAATACTGGTGTTTTGACAGGGTGACCAATCACAGCTCCAGGTGAGTTACAGTGCGTTCTGATGAATTGAGACCTTTCTGGAATTCACCAGAAATCTCATTTTAACTTTTGAATTTGATGGAGAATTGGTTTCCTGAATGGGAATCTCCTGTCACAAGAATAAGGAGATTTAAATGTGTTGGTTTTCTGACATCACACAAACTATGATTTGACAATGATTTTCCCTACATGGACTGTGTGGAGAAAACATACCATCTGAAACAGTATTTACCGACTTAAAGTGGTGATATGTGGCCTTTAACATACTGAATGGAATCACAATCATCGCAATATGTAGTAGTAAATTTGCAGCACTGATATTCAGACAGTTCTCATTAATTCACACATACTACAACATTCTCCCTTGAATGGTCTGCCCGAGTTCTAGAACACCATATTTCATCCATATTCTTCAACTGTGTAAATCTAGTATATTTTCCACCCATTCAAACTCCTCCTGAACCACCTTCACAATGTCCTAGAATGTTCTCCTCCATGTTCATGACCTGAAATGTTCTTAAACGTTCTCCCTCATTCCTGCCATTGTACAGTATTCTCCTACCTTCACATTATTCCAGAACGTTCTCCTCCATTCCCACTGTTGTCTCCTCTCTAGAGTTCTCTCATGTTTATGAGTCTGAGGTGTTTTCCCTCATTCTTAATGTCACAAAAGGTTCTCACATTCACGATGTTCTATGCACACATTCTTTGAGAAAGTGTTCCAGAGTGTTCTCTCCAATCACACATTGCTCTAGAGTATTTTGTACCTGCACTCCCCCCTGTTCACACTGAATGTGAGACACCAATCTGCATTAAAAAGTGAGTTTTTGGATGAGAATGGCTGTGTTTTAAAACTGACTGCTGTTTTATTTTTTCTGTCGTTAGGAGGAAGGACGCAAGTATCATCGCTTCTGCAACCACAGCGGTGGAGGACCGGGCGGGTCCAGGATGGAGAGGTGGGTGATCTGTTTTATGTTTGGTGTCATGATGGATTCCGTTCTAAAATTTTAGCGTGAGGTGACTTTTTACTTTGAAGAACGTCTCCAAACCTGCAGCTTGAAATCTCTCGCTTTGGATTCAAGCCGCAGCGTTTCGGCTCTTTTCCCCTCGAAAGGCTTTTTAATCTCAACTTCAGAATGCGCCGCCACCCCATGTCCTGTCCTGTCTGCTGTCTGTTGTCATAGGAACCGCCATCAGCGGATGGAGGGGGACGATAACAGTCCACGTCGCCGTGAGCAGCAGCTGGTGTGGGAGAGCAAGGCCATAGTGTGAGTGTTATAGTTTTTTACCTGACCTTACCAGAGGGGGGCACTGTGGAGCGGGGCAGCAACAAGTACAGATTCACATTAAAGGCCCAAATGCTTCTCCTGAGTCTCGGCACAGTCATTTACGTTCACATGTATCTTCCATAAGGATCTGGAGTTCCCCCAACAGGCCCTATAGTGTTCTGTAGAGGATGTCCTGGGTTCTCCAGTGATGTGTCATGTGATGGGTTCACATGCTGGTAACAAGGATTGCAATGGCAAGACCTACATGAGGTGCCAAAAAGAACCCACACCTCCAGGACTATCACAACTAAACACTCCAGAGGAGGTTCTAGACTTATAACACAGTTGAACTAAAGTACATGTTTCGTTGTCCTTGCAAGTAACATACAAAAGATGAGTGGTGCAGAATTTTATCGTTTTGGTCAAATTGAATGTGTACTTGGGTTAATATCACTTATTTCCTTTTCTAAATTCAGTTGTATTTTCACATGAAAATCATCCTGTTGTCCTCTAGAGTGGACATGCTGGGACGTAAAATAAAAAATAATTTTTTTTTTAATTGTAAGGTGTTTTTTAAGGCCCAAATAGATAGAAAGTCACACAAAAGAAATAGTTTATTTCTTCAGATCTCAGGATATTAAACATGCTTTCAAATTACCAATGTACCAATGCATGCAGCTTTTAGGGTGTGTTTATTCATAAATAATTACCCAATTATGTCATGGTTCACCACCCTTTTTAACTCTTAAGTACAATACTATGCAAAAGTCTGTACAGACCCATCATATCTTTATATTTTGCTCTGAATCACCTCTGAATCAAATACTGTTTTGTGCATATTGTTTCGATGAAATGAAAGACATGGGAATACATCCTTTACTGTGATGGGCTGCAAAGTGTCTAAAGATACAAGGAGCCTAACTGAGAGTAATGTTAGTGTCATTTCTCTGGAAATGAGTCCATATTGAAGCACGGAGCACTTTTGGCCTATTATTAACTTAGCAAAGATTCTGCCGATCAAACTAGGCTTGCTCTTTCAAAAATAACTCCCAAAATAGCGCATTATCCAGTGAACAGTTTTTAAAGTGCAACTATGAGACAGAACCACCTCTCAGAGCCAGACAGTTTTTATGCGTGACCTCAGTCCGCGAGCAGTCTAGCAGCGAAATCTGTTTACCTTGAATCGATAATACATTAATTGCACCATAAGCATCCTGTGTAATACACCGTTCACGGAAAGAGAAAAGAACAGAGGAAATCCTCCCGCCTCCTCCTGCCTCCGACCTGAGCGACCTTATGGAACCCCGAGAAAGTGATTCATATCGACTGCAGCCAACAGCCGCTGGACAAATTCAATTACGGCCGGTCGTGCGCAGGTTCAGGAGCGACGTGTTTGTTTTGTCCCCGACTCAAACACGACCTTCCAGGCTCGGACCTGGACGCGGACCGCTCACCTGCCGGTGAACCCTAGTCCGGCTACAAAAACCCAATCAAGGGCCTAAATTACATCAGCGTCAGGCCGGGATCGATAGCAGCGAGGACAGGAGAAACACGCCTGAGCGAATTATCCTAAGAGATCACAGCAATAATAACACCAGCAGGGCTGGAGCAGGTCAAGCAGAAGAAGAGGTAAACAACAGCAGTGCTGGAGATAAAATCTGCTGGATTAAACTACGGAAACAAGGGATTTGTATTAATATCTTATTTTACACCAAAGGCCTACTCAGCATGTGGTGATAAGACGCTATTACTGTCTATTTTACATTGTTCGGCTCTTTAAAAAATGGTTGATCTGGTGCTGCTTTGAACCATTTTTGCACAGTATTGTACTACTGGCACAAACACTGATGCTGGACCACAGGGTGAGGTTTTAACAGGGTTAATAGGTTGGGGCATTAAGGAGCCGATCACAATCCAGATTCTTGTTCCTTTTCTCAGAATTCAGAGGGCCTGGCGTACTGCTCTGGACCGCAAGCAAACCTGGCAGGAGGGCCCTAAGAACCCCTTGCAGCTTCATTGTGATCCAGAGGAAGAGGCCTTCACCACTGAACTCACCATTGAAGACATCGACCAAAACCTCACACTGGTAGGGCTGCTGGAGCTTGGTTTTGTGTGTGTGTGTGTGTGTGTGTGTGTGTATGTGATTGAGAGACTGAAGTGTGCAGCCTCTTCCCGCAGTCAGCGCAACATGACTTGGATTTGGGGTCAAGAAGTGAACGTCTGGTGGCGAAATGCCCAGATGCATAATTAGTAGTTAATTAGATGAATTTGCTAAGTTGGTTGATTGATTAATTAAGTAGTCAGGGAAGTGCCAGCGCCCTTGTTCTGTCTGCCCTCTGAGTGCAAACACACACAAACACACACACACACACACACACACACACACACACACACACACACACACACACACACACACAAAC
>JBBKCR010000038.1:23296811-23312487 GCA_037577295.1 Ladigesia roloffi
GAGGATGCTGAGGAGAGACTGAGTGTGTTGGGAGGAGGATGTTGAGGAGAGACTGAGTGTGTTGGGAGGAGGATGCTTAGGAGAGGGCCTTGTAGAAGGTTTATGCATGCGGGGAGGGAGGACACGCCGGTACTTGTGTGAAAGAGGTAGATGCAGAGGAGAAAAGGAAATGGAGACAGTTGATATTGTGACGGAGTTTGGCTTGGGAGGGCTGTCCTAGCCTGCATTGCTCCCGCCTCGAATTGTTTATGTGTGTTTATTGCAGCCTGAGCCGGAATATGAAATGATTTGTTCATCTCTTGAGTCGTACGTTCATCAAGTGAAGGTCCCTAATTTTGAGCTTACTGTGCTGCATATGTTGCACCCTTTACATGCCAATGCTGTTTATAAGCTCTCAAAAAAGCTGTGGAGGATTCTTCCCTGTGAGTTCAGTAGCTCTCGCGAGTGCTCCATTCCTACCCTAAATGATCTCATCCCTGGGCCGTTATACATGGACTAAAGCAAAAAAAATTTTTTTTTTTACCAAATGCTCTGTGTCGTTGGCCCATACCACCTCACAAAATTGATGTGAATCCGTCCTAGCAATGGAATCTTTAAACCATGCATGGTCACCTCTAATCGGGAGCAGTTAGAAGTGGTAGAAGAAGATGGAACATACACTACTATTTATTTGACTGTTGCAATATGAGTATTGAAGAGAGTGGCAATGTGATTTTTTTCCTTCATAGTTTTCCTTCACAGTAACAATTCCTAGTTTTCTGTATAGAGAGTCAAATTCAGATTTAAACCCGAAACTTGATAATGCTGCGTGGGATGTTTACAAAACGTAAAAAGTTATTACTAATTAATTTGCTAATTATTACTGTTGAAGTTTGGCTATACAGTCTATACTCCTTGGTGCTTAACTGTGATGCATCTCTGGCAACTGCAGTTCAGAATTTTCCCCATGGAGTGTCTTGAATGTACTCATGTTTTCATTTTGTTCTTTTTAAACCCCTGTATTTTATTATTGTAAATTTCATTCATTTGTTACTGTGTTTTTACTCTGCTTATACCAAATATATTGTCAGTGGATACCAAAGAAAACACACTTGCACAAATTAGGGTACAATACATACAGGGTAACATTTACATTAGGGACGAGTATCCGGTACGGATAAAGCACTGTTGACGAGGATGAGTATCATACGAGTAATAGGAGTCAATATTTGTGCTCGGATTGAATAAAAATTCTCATTGGTTAGCTGACTGTGTCTGCGTGCAGTGGCGTCTGACACACGCGCGTGTAGAGTCCATGTAGAACACGTAGCGTTAGTTTCATTTGCGCATGTCGAGATTAAAAAAATAAATACATTTAAATATTTGGCTGTTCAGAGCAGGGGGGCCATAAGTAGGGACAGGAGCAATTCTAGGGGAGCTCTCTCTCCCTCTCTCTCTCCCTCTCTCTCTCTAGCTCTCTCCCTCTCTCTCTCCCCCTGTCTCTCTCCTTCTCTCTGCTGGTCTTCCGAGTTTTGTTTTTTAACCGTCTGCTGCCTCCAACCAGTTTTTTGACTTCATGCACTGAGTGACACTTTCTTGCTGTATTTTATAAAAAAAATTAAGGTAGTTGTGGTATAAATAATATTACAAATTAAGCTACACACACAAACACACACACTCACATACCTGGTGTGGAAATAAAAAATAAATAAAAAAGAACAAAAAAAAAATTCACAATGATCAAAAAAAATTAAAAGTTAAAAAAAGAAAGTTATATTGAGATGAACACTCTTGTTCATTACATTTTACTTCATAATTGCAACCGCATGTGTTGTATTCATTCCGCATGTGTTGTATTCATTCAAAACAATGTTCTGTATATAGATTGTTTGTTATTGTAATCAAAACCACTGATCTGAAGCTCAATGCTGATGCTGTCTTGTAATTAGTTTTCTAATCAGCAATAAATATAACAATTTCTGATCAACACATATCAAACTTCCTGGTTAATTCCCACCCACTTCCGGTATAGGCCCCGCCCAGTCCGAGTACAGAGACAGATAATGCTGTAATGTATTATGCTGAGTTTAAAATTGTGAGTAATTTTTACCACATCATAAGTTCACAGATTTTTACTATTTGCAATTGCTTTGGAACATAAGCCCGGCAAATGTTGGGGGTTTATTGTATGGTCTATCCCTTTATTCTTGCTATAGCAGTTTAGTCAATCATGCTCCAATTTAGCACATTTTATGGAAAAAATCAGATTTTTGTTGCATTACATTACGACCTCCATTTCATCAGAACACCCAGTAACTCACCTGGAGTCGCAATTGGTCACCCTGCGAGAAACACTAACACTTTTCATTTGCATATTGAATGCTGTTGCGATATTAGTATTGCAGAGATATTGCGATATTGTTACTTCTCTGGTAACAATGTTCAATTTTTTTCTGTATAGAGAATAAACTTGATAATGTTGTGTGTGATGTCTAAAATCCCAAAAAACGTTTTATTACGATGTCACTGCCTTTGTAAACAATTGGAGCTGTGAAAAGTTGGATTAGAAGTAAAATAGTTGACTTTTGTTGGATTACAAGAAGATGGATATTATGATACTGATGAATAGACGATATATCGTGCAGCTCCTCACTTGTAAAGACGTTCCCTTGTTTTCTGTATAGAGAACAAACTTCATATTTGAACATGGAACTTGATCATATTACGTGGGGGATTTAAAACGTTAATAAACAAGAATTTGTTGAGTTAACACTGTTTAATATTAATGAAAAATTTTGTCTCGCGCCGTTCTGTTTTTGAATTCGAGCTCTCGAACCGGCAAGGGGAGGGGTGGTTCCATGATGCCTCGCGCGGGGTTGTAACGAATTTAGGCGCCATTTTCAAGTGGGACTCTCGTACTTGTCGGAGCTGCGGGAGAAAAAAGCGAGCGGAGAACACGCTACAAACAGCACCAAAAACAGCACCGAACGGTGGGGTCCGGGCTGGGAGACCCGTGTGGATTATTTTCAGAGAGCACTTAAAACATTCTAACCCAAATTAAGAGGTAAGGGCGTTTAAAACCGGTCTCTGCGTTTCAAGCAACGAGGAGCTTCAGTTCCTCTAAGCCAGTCCAAAACCACAGACACGGATTTAAGCCAGCTTTTAATTAAAAATTGCAACACAATGCACATTTTTACCACCTCGACCATATTATTACAGCATTTGTGCACAAATTAAAGCTGTTCATGTCATGTTATCCCTGCAAGTAATGCTAAATTTGCCTCAAGTTTAATAGTCTAGCGTTTAGCCATAACAAACATAAGAACAGTACGTTAAGGCTGTCTGAGGAGCTGGATATTGGTAAGACTGACAAATTTTAAGGACTAACAGCAGCTTTATTGTCTTGAATGACGTTTGTTTGCATTTAACGTTTTATATTTTAGTGGTCAGGCTGTACCATAGAGGATTGTGCGCTAGCCAAGTGACTATTTAGGCTTTAAATTTAAGGAAAAACGAATAAAATGTGTTTTGCTCATCAAAACGATCAGTACTTCTAGCTGCTACGTGTTTTGACATGTGGCCAAGTTCTCTATGCGAGGGTGCTAGCTAACTAGGTTGGGTTTCTGAGCGTGTAGCTTTGTCATCACCCGGGTCAGGCAGATCTACAGTATTGGAGGAGTTAAACTTCTCGATGCAGTACATGTAAACTCATTAATAGTCCTGTTTTTTTTTTTGACCTGCTGCTGGAGTCAGCTGTATGCTCGGCACACTCGGTTGGCTATTTGTGTCCTGTAGAAGCAGTTTGTTGACAGAGAGAAGAAACGTCACCGTTTTTTCTCCCCCCTCGCCGTGGTGTGTGCGTGTGTGAGAGAGAGAGAGTGCGAGAGAGCAGAGAAACTTTTTGGTGTTTGGTACTTGGCCACCGTGCAACACTAACCCATATTTTACAGGGACGGGGAGGGGATTTTTTTGCCACTTTCTGAATCAAATCGCTTTCTGACGACTACATGTTCCATTTATTTATTTATTTTTAACCTTCTAAAGCCTTTATGCCTTTCAAAGGGTTAAAAACAAAATAGTTTTGAAATGGTGGCAACACAAAGGTAACAAATGGCTCATGCTGCTGATTTTTGTTTGATTGTAATTTTTTGGCATCGTCCCTCTGATGCTTTTGATGACGGGGGGTAAGAAGACCTTCTGGGTTTTTTGTTTTGGGCTTTTGCACCCCCAAGTCCACGGAGGAGATGAAGGATGGACCGAGTCAGGCCGTTGGATCTATAGCTGCTGACCCTTGTCCAATTTCTTCTGCAAGGTCTGATCATGCCAGGGAAAACGACCAAGAGCTCCACGACTGCGAAGGCCCGAGGGAAGGGCTCTCTATGGGACTCGGACGAAGAGATGCCCCCCGTCCCCCGTAAGGTCCCTCGGTCGGTGGACAAGGACCCTCCACTGACTAATGGTAAGAAACAAAGGACAGTAAACGGGGAAACTTTGCCGCAGTAGAGGCTTTCCTTCTTCAGCTCAAAATCTGCTGCTTGATGTACCTTACGTGTCATTTATTATTAGTTTAATTTATTTTTAGCTTGTTGACCTTGTTGGCTAAGTGTGACAATTGATCTTTGTCATCGATATCCTATAATCACCCCAGAGATAAAAACAAAATCCCAAAACTTTTTTTTGCAACGTCGCGGCATTTGTAAGCTTAGACCGCGCGTTTATGAATCGGATTAGTTTGGAAATGACAAAGAAACGAGAAAAAGAACGTGGGCTGTGCTTTTAGAATTTCTTTCCTTAACTCCCGACTCACCTTTTATCGGTCTCCTTTGTCCGATTTGAGAAAAAAATAACCCTGTCAGTTAGCCGCCTGCTAACTATTTGGCGATTTTTTTTAAACGAACAAACAAAAGGAACCGAATGGCTTGAGGTAGGTTTTCTTTTCTCTACTGAGTGAGAAATAAGATTAGTTAAGGTCTCTGTGTGTGGAGAGTTTGTTTATATAGTCTTCAGCCATAGACGCTGTTTATTACAGAACGACGAAGATAATTTCTCCCTTTTATCTTTACTGTAGTGCTTCTGGCTGGGTTTAATGTGTTTGATTCGGGGTGGTTAGTCTATAGACTGACGTTTGAGCCCGATCTCACACGGTCTTTGTTCTTTTTTTTTTTCTTTTTTTTTGCACAGAGCTCTTGTTTGTTTTTGTTTGTGTTTTGTCTGCCCCCCTCCTCTCTCTCTCACCTCGTTTATAACCCAGCCTGAAGTGAATGGCTTCGTGGAATAAAAGTTTTAACTTTTTTCCTTCCCTCTTCCTCTCCCCCCTCATTTTGATCCAGATGCGACTCCCGGGGAGCCTGCTGAGGCGGTTTTGGACAGCAGAAGTTTGGAGGAGATCCTCGGTAGCATCCCTCCACCCCCACCCCCAGCGATGACCAATGAACCAGGAGCTCCTCGTCTGATGATCACGCACATCGTGAATCGAAATTTCAAATCGTACGCAGGGGAGCAGATCCTGGGGCCTTTCCACAAGGTGAGAGTGTGTCCTCATTCACTGTAACATGATGAGATATAACTATTTATTTGTACAAAGGATGGCACATATGCTTTAATACACCACATATTCAAGGGCTTTTATTTGTTACATACATAGGTATCTAGGACAACATATAGAGAAATAATTATCTGTCTAGCTCTTAGATTGTGCTGAATAACAATATGAAGTACAAAATAAATTAAGTAGTAATAAATGGCAAATAACAATTAAGTGAACAGAACAAGAGAAGATAGAATCCATCCAGCTATAGAAATGAACTTATTTAAAATATAAAATGTATAATATAAATATAACTGCATTCTGAAAGAAGTTATGTATATGTTTCATATATTATTTTCTGCTGGCATTTCCTTGGATTTATTTGACCTTATATTTTAAACTGTTTTTGTCTCTGTGTATTAGTGCATTAGATATATAAGAAATTTCTGAGTCTGAAATGTAAATACACAGTGGGTATCTTCAGATGCCTATGAGCAACAGACTTTGCTTGATGCTCATTTTGTATTTTAAGTGTGCTGTTTCTGTCCATGTTTAAACCATCTTACAGCCTTCATAATTGCAATGGTTGGAAATTTAGCCAAAACTAGGACCGTATGATGTGTGCTGTTTTTATGATATGGGTTGTGCCAGCAAATTAGTAGTACTGTAGTTAAAACGATTTAAACCATGGATTGTTTTTTTTTTAAATAAAATTTTGAATAATTTACAAAAATTCACTCCACAGTAGAAACAAGTGTGGGGGGGGGGGGCACAATTGGTGAGAATGAATTCATTAAAATACAATGGGTGTCCAGTCAGCCGTCTGTTACTAGTTTTGTTATTAAATGCTGATGGTTGATTATCGGGTCTTTTTAATTCTGCATGCAGTATTAATAATACTTATGACACAAAGGTGTCTTGTGACAATTCTTAAAGATATATTATCTGGTCCTAAATAACTGTAATAAGGCTGTAATATTGTAAATATCACTTAATATATTCATGTACATTACTAGGCTTCGGATCAGTGAGTTACACTACAGTTTTGTGTGAAGGGTTTGTGATTTGAGCATTAGGCCCACAGTAGTATTTTGTGATTGCATTTTGTTCCTTGATGGTCACTTTAACTTTTATCACTCATGGAGGGTGTCTGAATGATAATTAATACTAAATGAGAGTCAGTTTTACTTCACCACTAAATTAAATGCCAAATGCTAATTTAGAATCATTATCTTCTCAGTTGTGAATAGTAAGAGCATGACTTTTCACCTTTTTCTTTTTTCTCACGTTCCAGCGCTTTTCCTGCATCATTGGTCCAAACGGCAGTGGGAAGTCCAATGTGATTGACTCAATGCTCTTCGTGTTTGGATACAGAGCTCAAAAAATCCGATCCAAAAAGCTGTCTGTCCTAATTCACAGCTCTGATGAACACAAGGACATCCAGAGCTGTGCTGTGGAGGTGCACTTCCAGAAGATTATCGATAAGGTAAAATACGCATTTACTAAATCACATCATTGTGCTCAGGAATAGTTTCAAGAGTAGTGTTTTCAACTGCCATGAGGTCCCAAATGAAATCAACCAAATATGTTGTGCTGAGTGTGAATCTGTAGAAATGAGCCGCCGCTTCTAAATGTGTGTTTTGTTTTTGTTTGTTTTTTTTGTATTTAACTTTGATAACATTACATGTTAATGTAATGTATTACAAAAATAATTACAAGTAATTGTCTCATTTTTAAGAGGACTTTGCTTTGTTAGTTCTTACAGATGTTTCCTGCGTGTGGGTTTTTTTATGTTATGTAAAAATTATTTACTTATTGCTCCTGGGCAATGACATGTGTCTGGTCAGACACTGCATTCTTTGGTGAGAACCAAAAGTAGTTGAGGACCTTTGTCACCCTGGCATGAGATGCTGGTAATTATGTTCCATAGATTGCAGTAAATTAAGTGCATGTGTAAAATGTTTATAAACGTTAATAAAACGTTATTTCTCTTAAATTCTTGACTTTGATGACGTGTTGTCCTTTTATGAGCGCAGAGAACGGACTTGTTTTGTAGCCTGTAATTTTGTATGAATAAACGATTTCTGTGCATTGTCATTGGTTCTGCTGTTCTCTGCTTCTAACTAGAAAATTTCCTCTAATTAGCATGTGGTTTTGGATTTAATATTTGCTAACTGTTGCTTTTACACTCAAGATTGTTTATTCAGACGTGTTGTGGTATTGTTTATTTTTTAAATTATAACAAAAGTACAAATTTAAAAGTTTTCCCCCTCTTTTTTCCCCTCTCAGCTCAACACATTGTGTGACTGTAGCTGCTGTGTTGTAACTACCATAGAAAGTCAGAGAGTGTCTGTTGTAGTGTGGTGGTTTTCTCCCCTCTTTAATGCAACTGGACTAATTATTTGAGATGTTTGCTTTGCGTGTGCATTGAGAAACTAAGCTGGTTTGTTGCCCCTCCCCCCCTTTTCAGGAAGGAGATGAGTACGATGTCATCCCCAACAGCAAGTTCTATGTTTCAAGAACAGCTGGTAAAGACAATTCCTCTGCCTACCACATCAATGGCAAAAAGTCCACTTTCAAGGACGTTGGCACATTGCTCCGTAGCCACGGCATCGACCTCGACCACAACCGATTTCTTATTCTGCAGGTAATAAGTCAGTTTAATTCTACAGAGCCTCTTGTAAAATGGTGTTTGATTGTTTTAATCCATGCCATCATCTCTGCTGGCCTTGTCCTCTGCATAAACACAATAATTAATGTCATAAAACTGGCCCATGATCATTTTCATTTAAGCGGAACTGCAACCAAACAAACCAAACGGACACTCGATGCCAGTCCTTAGACTGCTATAGCAGCGCATCATGGTTTTCAACATAGCAGAAAAGGTGCAAACCATAATTTGCTGCTTTAGAGTTTTAAGGGGATTGCATAATCGGAGCCACACTGGACTTATGGAAAAGGTCATTTGGAATCTGTAACAGATGAGTCATCCAAGCTGTCAAAAAGGTCAGGGTTCAACATCTCTCTCCACTATGCCTTCTCCACTTTAGCAGCACGTAAATATTGGTGTGTGAGAAAATAAATCCTAACCCCAATATTACTTGTGCTGCTTCAGTGAGGCAGGGCCAAGCACCTCATTCCTGTTTATTCGATTTAAATATCCGTTTTTGAATTATTTCTGTAATTACCCTCATTTACAGCTATAGATTCCACTGTTATATTTTTGTGCACTTTAATTATCTAAGGGATTTTCAGGAAATTAGGAGAAGTAAAGAAGTAGTGGGATTAAATTCTTTAAGTTGACCAAATAATACAAAACTGACTTGTGATTGCACACCTCAATTAATATTCTGCCCTGACTAGGCAGTTTATTTTAATTTAATTAAATGTTTGTTGGTGTCCTACATACTAAATAGCTGAAGGGTAAATTGGTTTAATATTTACTGCTGTCTATGTTGTGGATCAATAGAAAAAATTTCCAAATATCATAAACATTTTATTCCATTAAGTTACACTGAAAGTTTAGACATTTTTTATTTACTTCTGTAAAGATTTTTAAACATATCATTGTTCTGGGAATTTTTTTCTTCTTCTATACATCAGTTTACTTTTTGTGTCCCCTTTTAAACTGTTTTGTTTGTAGATGTGCACAAAGGTTTTTTTTTCCCTAATGGTTGAGCTTTACAGTATAGGAATGTTTATTTTGAAAAAAAAATTGCACCAATTTTTTTGCACCAATTTTTTTGCCTAACACTAACTACATTTTTATTACCATTTGTTAGATATATATACCTTCTTTTTGCCTTTGATTTATTTTTTTTGGTGACTGTAGCTGTAGCAATCACACTTTTTGCAATATTATTTTTTTTTTTATTGAACTGTTCCTTTTAAATTGAGTTTCCAGTACACACACATTGTTGTATTTGGGAATATGAAAATTAGGCTTCATTGCTCTACAGATGTTAGAGATGTTGGGTAGTTTCTTTAATAGTCCTACATTTGAGTATTTTGTTGTTGATATATATACACACACACACACACACACACAGTAGTGAAGAGTTCATGCAGCAATTATAAAAACTCAAGCGATGTTGGGGTGATTTTATGCAACATAAGTAATCTTTTAATTTGCCTTTGTGTATTTGCTCTTGAGTTTATCCCAGTTCTCTTTTCTTCCTTCTAATTTGCATGAATTACATTTTAGGTTTTTTTGCTAAAAAAAATTTAATTATTCTATATTTTGTAATTTTTTTGAGTCTCTTGCCATGCCTAAATGTATTAATAATTTTATTAATGTTATTATGGCTGACGCTTTTGGGTACATTATGCCTGAAGTGTGTGTGTCTGTGTCTCTCTGCTGTTTCATCAGGGTGAAGTGGAGCAGATTGCCATGATGAAGCCCAAAGGCCAGACAGAGCATGACGAAGGTATGCTGGAATACCTTGAGGACATTATTGGCTCCTGCCGACTCAAACAGCCAATCAACACTTTGTGCAGACGTGTCGAGCTGCTCAATGAACAGAGAGGCGAAAAGGTGAGCTAGAACACCTGCCAGAAACTTGCTGGTAATGTTCTTAACTAAAATAAATGCTTGTGGTTGAGCTCTTGGGGCCCCAGAAGTGTGTTTGTGTGTCCCACAGGTCAGGTGGGACTGAAATTGAGTTTTTCAAAAGTAAAAAAACTGGCTCACAGTTCCTTCCATCTTCCAACAAAAAGCAAAGGATTTTTTTTTTAACTTTACATCAATTACATCACCAATATTGGTAGTCCTCAGATATTAGTTTAACAAAACTGCTAAATACAGTACTTCCTCTGCAAGAGTGATTGGTTATTTTGTGCAGCAGAGTAGTTCGTCCTTCTTGGAGAATGTAGTGATAGAATCTACATACTTGTTTATAAGCTGAAGCATGATTTCCAGCATGTCTTCAAAAGTAAACTATAGGAAATTATCTGATAAGTGAACTGGATATTTTCTGTTTTTATATCTATCAAAGTAGACATGCAAGTGATTGTGATTGAGTTTTTGTGAATTTGTTTTAATTAAAACCAGCAATGTTTTCCCTCACTTAACTCTTAAACAACAAGATTAATGCCGAAACTTTTCGCAAATCGTTTAAACGGGAAGAATGCATTACATGATTTAATGCATGGCACAGATTTAAGCATGATATTTTTTTTTTGAGCAGCAGATCCTCTAGTTGCTATGTGAGGGTTTTATGACAGTTCTGTACAGTAAGTTTGTTGCTTTTGTTTGTGTTTAGGAAGTGACATTTATTTCCTAGACTGTTCAACTTTCTTTATGGAAATCATACAAAAGAAATAGAAAATAAATGTTCCAATGTTCATCTGTAAAACTGTAATAATTAATTGTAAATATTTGCAAGCAGAGTAAATTTTGTTTTGAAAATTATGGTCAAAACCAATTGTTCAGTGTTCATGTAACCGTGTGGCTTTGATGTGGGGTTTGAAAGTGTGTATGTATGTATGGGAGGGTAGTATATGTAGTTGGTCTAATTTTAATGTAATTACATCAGAGGGGGTATTTTCTTGTTTCAGTTTAAACTGTAGTGTATTTTCATTGCTACTGAATTTGCCATTCTCTTTAACTGCAGGTAAAGTTTAGATTTTTCCAACACTTACTCATATACTCAGTGTTTAACATTTAAAAACATTTAGCCTTAGTCCATATTTTAGGTTAAGCTAACATTTTCTTTAAAAAAATTTTTCCTAAACTGCTACACAGCATATACTGTTGTCCTTTTTTATTTTGAGAACAAGACCATTTATTTAGCCATTTGTTAGACTTACAAAATTTATATCGTCAGGGCAGTCGTCTGACGTTTACTGACGTTGCTCCCTTGGCTTGTTTACTTTGGCGTAAGTTGTCCATTCAGATGCGTCTTTTCCCTCGTTTAAGTGTCAACTTCTTTCACAAAACGCTTAAAAGCAGGAGACAAGGACCGGTGCTTTACATGTGGCCATCTGTGACGTTTTATTTATATTTGTAGCTGTTTCACTTAAAAGGACCATGAGTGGCAACACACTTCATAAAGTTTTGCTCAGCTTTTCCAGCAAGAGCTCCTCTCTTTCTTTTTTTCTTTCCGCTTTCTGTCCTGCCAATAATAATTGCAAAATGTTGAGCAATAAAGATGATGGCGAGATTTATGTATTTTAATCATTTTAATTACTTTAATTATTATGAGGCAAACCTACTAGCATTTTTGGTGAGCAGGCAGTGGAAGCAGTGCTGTGAGTTTTGTTTAGAGAGTAACAGTTTTCTTTACTGACCTCGTTCCATTGTTCATTTTGCATGTTCTGCTAAGCATGTAAGCTGAGATGTAGAAATGCAGTTGTGTAGATGGACTGTAGCTTGAAAATGTGTGTGGATAAAGGAATGTGGCAAAAATCTGGAATGGTACATAGAACAAGTTTTATTAGGATTCAGGGCTTAAGGTCAGTCAGCTTGATGTGTAATTTTGTTCAATTTATTTATCTTTAGTATTTATGTCCTCCTTATTGACCAGTTATTTTGTTTGTTGTATAGTGTATTTAATACCAAGCATTTTCTGAGTATTTTCAGAAAGTTCTGTTTTGAGTTATGTAGTGTCTGCAGTCGTTGTATGAGTAGTACCTTCTGGGATCAATAAAGTTGTCTGATTTTAATAAAATGTTGCTGAAATTACTATTTCTTTCTTAGTCCAGTTTAAAAAGCCCTTTTTGATTGAATTGGCTATGAGAAATTCTTAATTGTGGCAAGTCTGAAACTCTCCAAAATATTATTCTGTATAAATACCAGCTAATTTGTCAATTATTAATATTGTAATTGTCATAAATGTGAAAGGACGGTTTTCTTAACACTCCAAGAAAGTTGATTGTGACTATTAGAGCTTTTTCTCTCAATGATTGGTGAGGACAGGTGGGATAGGGTGGTGAAACAAGGTTGTTTGGTTAATACAATATTTTTCTACCTGCTAGTGCATGGTGATGCCTTCGTTTTAAAGGTGGGCCAAAAGTCAATAGATGTTCATGAATGTTATGGAAAAATTATATACAAATTATATACACGGGGGAGGGGGAGATAGATAGAGATATATAGATGAATCGTGCTTAATATAACCAAGAACATTAATGAACAAATTAAGGTTTTGTTTAATGTTGGCTGTTAACAGTAACAATAAAACATGTTAATTATTGGATATAATTACATACAAATGGTTTATTTAACAGTTACTTCTGATTTTCCAGCTGAATCGTGTGAAGTTAGTGGAGAAGGAGAAGAATTCCTTGGAGGGTGATAAGAACAAAGCGGTGGAATTTCTCACCCTGGAGAATGAAATGTTCAAGAAGAGGAGCCAACTCTGCCAGTTCTATGTGTAAGGCCATGACATTTTTGTTGTAGACAGGTTATCCCTATTTTCTCAATATAAATATATATCTGCTGAAAAATGTGCTATTTTTCAGATATTGGTTTGTGATTTTTGGATATGTAATGGGATTTTCCCTGGATGTTTCCTGACTGCCTCTCTGTCTCGGTTTAGTTAGTGTTGTAATCTTTCTGGGCCTAAACAGAAACAGCTTTTTCAAAATAATGCGGAATATATCTCGAGTTATCATGTTGTCTAATTATTTAATATGTAGAGCATTGCTGTGCAGTAGTACTATGTTGCAATACACTAATAAGCTGCAAGATTCCCTGACGGGGAATGTGGATAAACATGGATTCTCGGTGAAGGCAGCAAGTGTGCAGTCAGTTCTTGAAGCTAATATGCTGGCAGTAAGTGTTGCTTACTGGGGCAAGAGGTGCAGCAGGATGGCCTATGGGATGGCGCCAGCATCTTCAAGGACCTCAATGTGTCCGCACGTGACTGGGGGGTGTGCACACAATTATGCCATGTTTTAATATTATTGGCTTATCAGTATATAATGGGGAGAGTAGCAGTTAGGGCTGAACGATATGGACAAATTTTCATATCTGGATTTTCATGCCAGATATCTGGATATTGGTACGGTACGATATGACTGTGGGTTCGGTGAAAACCAAGCATTTCTTGGAAAAATAAAACATCATAATACAAAAAAATTTGGAAAGTGTAGTTTTATTTTTAAGAACTCACTGCCAGTCATCAACATTAACAGAAATTACCAAAAAAATAAATTACAAATCTAACATTTTACTGCAGCTCTGCTTTAACAATAAATCCGGATCTGTCACAGACCCAGAGCGCGGAGAGGGGAAATCTACATCGTCGATATCGTTGCTTTTTTCGATAGTAATATCTTGAAAGTTCATATCTTGATATAGCTACGATAAAGATATATCTTTCAGCCCTAGTAGCAGTTTTGCCCAGAGTATACGTTCCTAGTGACCTCACTATTTTTTTTTTTCTCCCTATGAATTGTAGTCTTCAGAATGAATTGTATTTCTATGCCATGGTGATAAATTGCTGCACTTACTCTGTGATGTCCTGTAGTACAGATTTAAATTTTTTTTATTGCACAATGCATTTAAATCTCTAAATTGTGTCTAGCGGTAAAAATATCTTTAATGGTTTTGTGGGTAGTTTAAATGCAAGCTTTAAATTGGTCTGGGAGTTGGGGAAGTGAACAAACATTTTATAGACATTATCAAGTACAGTGTGTTTGCAATGTGTCCCCACATCTTTTAGCAGGATCAAGTTATATAGACCAGGTGGACAATACATAACATTTAAAGACCCATAGCAAAGGTTAATATTAGGCTTTAAAGCTTTTATTCGTGTGATCTCCAGTATGTAACAAACTGCTCTCATGCACAGCCAGGATTAGAATAACGGAACAACTGACACGGACACTGAAGTTTAATATGATAATGGAGAGACAATCTGCATGCCGTTGTACAAGCAACTGGTGCTAATTTGTTCCTCACAAAGCTGTGGCAAGCTTTTGAACTGTACATCAGATTGATTTAGCAGGCTTTGCCATGATTCATTTTTCCTGGATTCAGGTTTCAGATTGTAAGCGGTGTCTAGTTCCACCTGAGAGCAAAACCATCTATCACCAGACTTGACAGCATATGCACATGCCATATCCTCTCAGACTGCATTTCTGCAATAGGAGAGCTAACTTCCATTAAACTGCACTTAAATGTGGCCTAAAGTTTTTGCTTACATTAGTGTTCTTTGGTGTTTTTTTTTTTTTTTTTTTTTTTTTTTTTAAAGAGGCATTTTTTAAAATAAAAAAAACAAATAGAGGCATGGCTAATTCATGAAGTCTTAAACTGTATTAGGCTTAAATATTAAAACCAAATGAAATGAAATTACATTTAATATGAATTGTAGATATTTGTTGATATTTTCATAGCATAGTCTTGCAATAATGGATTTGGTATATTAAATATGCTTTGTTTTTGAAGAACTTGATCTGAGAGTACTTGCTGCTTCAGAGTGTTTGTATCTACATGCATTAAATATCTAAACAGTCAGATTATTTACGGTAATTGCATATTTGCTCATTGTTTATTTGAAAGATAAATGGTGATGTGTGTAATATCAGCTCAAGCTGATGGCAAAATGCATTTAAACTATATATTGTTGGTAGAATATGTGTGTATTTTTGAATTTGTATGCTAGTGTATCGTCTAAATGTGTTCCAATTATAGCTTTAGTAGTTCCCTAAATAGGCATAAATAATTGAGCAACAATGATTGTCTGCCTTGTGGCGAATGCTGGTCAAGCCAGTGACTTATCTGTAAAGTTGTTTCCACTGTTTGTTTTTAAACTCCTGTGTTGATTTTGTCAGGCATGATCTACAGCAGCGTGTGGCTGAAAAGGAAGCGGAGAAACAACAGATCCAGGAGGACAACAAGGGACTGACTGAAAAAAGCAACCAGCTCACAGAGGAAATGAAGGGAAAGAACGAGGCCCTGAAAAATGTGGAGAAGTAAGAAAGAAGGACTGATTCATTTGAGTGTGATGTGTCTGTGTCTGTGTGTGTGTCTGTCTGTGTGTGTGTCTGTCTGTCTGTGTGTCTGTGTCTGTCTGTGTGTGTGTCTGTGTGTCTGTGTCTGTGTGTGTGTCTGTGTCTGTGTGTGTGTCTGTGTCTGTGTGTGTGTGTCTGTGTCTGTGTGTGTGTGTGTGTGTGTGTGTGTCTGTGTGTGTGTGTGTGTGTGTGTGTGTGTGTGTGTGTGTGTGT
>JBBKCR010000038.1:23312587-23326873 GCA_037577295.1 Ladigesia roloffi
TGTGTGTCTGTGTGTGTGTCTGTGTGTGTGTCTGTGTCTGTGTCTGTGTCTGTGTCTGTGTCTGTGTGGTTGGGGGGGGGGGGGGTTGTTTTGGATAAATGCAATCAAGTCCAAAATGTTCCATTGCCATATCAGTTGGCTCTCATTGTCCCATTCTCAGTATTGTTTCTTTTGTATCCCCACAGCTAAAAAAGAGCATGCCTGTTTTGTACACTCAATACCCCACCCTCCTTTTTCTCTGAAATGGCAATTTAGGGACACTCAGAGCTCAGGTTTCTCAGCTAAGTGGAGTGTTGTTTGTCTCTCCAGAAAATTGGGCAAGCTGACCAAGTTCATTGAGAACCAAAAGGAGACGTTCACCCAGCTGGACCTCCAGGATGTCGAGGTGCGCGAGAAGCTCAAGCACACCAAGAACAAAGTCAAGAAACTACAAAAACAGCTGCAGAAGGATAAGGAGAAGGTGTGTTTGGTGCCAGTATGGCTGTTTGAAATGTGCCTTTTACTATAATTTATACATACATACAGTCAAGTACACATACATAAATATGTATTCAATTAAATCCTCTTTTCAAACTTAAAAAATGGACACATCTATAACCTACACAAACTACACAGAAAGCATGTTATCATTTTTAGAAACTGCACTTTTCACTTTGGCAATTTTAAAGAGTTAAATTATATCAGTGCAGTTAATTGTTCTTGTGAGACTGGTCTCATAGCCTGGCATTAGTAAACAACGATGCAGTGTATTTTAAAGCATGCACTACTGGCCTGACATGGTATTTATTTTACAGTGAATCCAAACTGATACTATTGAAATTTAATTTTGTAGTAGATATAAAAACACATTTCAGTTACACAAACTTGGACAGTGTCTTGAAACAATTTACACAAATGCTTAATTTTTTTCCCACACTATGTAAGCTCACTGTTTGTTGCAGACATCATTGTTGCGGTTAAGTATACACTTATAAATCATATACATTTCTTTTTGGGCGTAATGATGGTATAAATAATGTCTGATACAAAGTTTTCATAGGCTAATTATATAGTAATTGCTTAGGGATGCCTATGCTTTCCCACTGTAGTGGTAAATAACCATGTTTATGTCCACAGTCAATCAATTTCATACCTCATGGCTTCCGCAGAGTCATAGAGGGACCATCGCCGAAAAGTACGCCGCCTGATATGCCATTTAAAGGAGATTACACAGGCCTACCCCACTGGATTTGGTTTTACCAAGTCCTTAACAGCTCTCTTGGCTTTTCTGAATATGTCTTGCATTTGCTGTCTTGCTTCTGTTCCTCTCAGTATTGTATTGGCCGTTGTTAAGCCAAAATAATCTGGCAGTATTAAGTGGTTGTGAGATTTTGGGGAGAGGGGTGTCTTGGGTATAACACGGTTCAGCTCTCTGCGGTGCAGTGTTCCGCAGAGTGCCTGTGAAGTATAGCTTTGTGTAACAATCACAGCAGTTTCCCTTTTCACCCGCAAATTAACCCTATATTAAAGGCTTATTCACACTCCCCTTCCTTTGCCATGGATGGCATGGCAGGAAACCTGGGTTTACACAGCTGTCTGGCACCTATGATCTGAGAAACACAGCATCAAGCCGTGCTTTTTGAACACTTATTTGTCTTTCCTCTCCCTTTTCTCCCAGTTTAGCCATAGCCAATTCCCAATGTGGTAGTAGATCTCTGACCTATCACACAGCAGCCCTACCAGTCTGGGGCAGCAGGGATTGCTCACTCCTCCTCAGCTGCATATGGTTCTTGCCACTGCAGAAAAAAATGTTCTTTGAGACTTATTAGAAATGAACGGGAAGATATGTCAAGGCCTGATTAATGCAGCCTGAAATAAGTGTTAATACCCTTAGACATATTCAAACACACTTGTTGTAGAATAAAATGATGCTGATGCCTCGCTCTTTTATTGTGTCACTGTTAAATAAAAAATGTGACTCTCTTTGTTTTGTCAGTTGGAAGAGGTAAAAAACATCCCTGCCAGCAGTGAGAAGATCATTACAGAGGCCTCTGAACAGAAGGAAGAGCTGGAGAAGCAGAAAGTAAAGGAGGAGGCGGCCCTGGCCCAGGTGATGGAGAGCCTGAAGGAGGAGACCAGCGGCCTGCAGTTGGAGAAAGAGGTTTGCAGCACCACAGCTAACAGTGCATGATGCTTTAATGACTGTAACCTGAGCTGCTTGCTGAGTAGAATGTTATGATGAAGTCGATTTTCTAAGTAGTTATTGACATCTACATTTATGATGTGGTCCCTGACGATTCTCAAAAGCTTTTAAACGTATTAAGGAGTTTAAAGTAAATATTAATTTTTAGATTAGCTATATGGTTGTAACAATAAATTTTTCGGTTCATGCAATTTTGCTCAGTTTATCAAAAGTGCTAAGTATATACTGGCATTTTAGTGTTAAAATTTATATATATTTTCAGCCCTGCTCAGAGTATGAATCTAACCTCGCTTCTATCTACAGCAAAAAGAGAAGGCGCTTCTGGAGTTGAGTAAAGCTGTGAATGAGACACGCTCACAGATGGATGTAGCCCAGTCAGAGCTGGACCTCTACCTTAGTCAGCACAACACTGCAGTTTCACAGCTCAACCAGGCCAAACAGACTCTACAGGGCACTGCTGACACACTCCGTGAGAGGAGAGCAGCCATCAAAGAGCTGCAGGTCAAAATACCCAAGTGTGAGACGGAACTCAAGAAGGTGTGTCTGTCTGGAGGTTTACATAAATGCTGTCAATATTACAGAAATGCTAATTAAACTCTTTAGTGTTGAAGAAAAAAGCTTTGCCTTTTTGATAGCTGGTAACGGTTAAGCCATGAAATTACCCTTGGGAATGAAGCGCACAGTGTGTGCATGCGTGCGCCCGTGTGTGTGTGTTTTTTTTTAATAAAAAGTGATTGTGTGTGTGCACATGCAGGATGAACAGGAGCTTGAACAGATCTCTGAGCAGGACGGTCAGGCCAGGAGAATGGTGGGTGACATGAGACAGAAAGTTGAGGAAGCCAAAAGTTTTCTGTCCTCCAACCGCAGCCGAGGAAAAGTACTTGATGCCCTTATGCAGCAGAAAAAATGTGGGAAGATCCCCGGCATCCTGGGACGTCTGGTAAGATGCCGCACACAACCCATTATGATGCTCTCTATATAGTGATGTGTGGTATTTCCTTTGTTTGTCTAAAGTGTGCATGTATGACCTTTCTACTTTAACTTTTTTTTTTTACACCATTGTCTCTAGGGTGACTTAGGGGCCATTGATGAGAAGTATGATGTTGCCATCTCCTCAAGCTGTGGCTCCCTTGATAACATCTTAGTGGACACCATTGACACAGCCCAGAAATGTGTCACCTTCCTCAAGACCCAGAATATTGGAGTGGCCACATTCATTGGCCTAGATAAGGTAGTGATGAAACACTCTGTTCCACATGAAACACATTACATTAATGTAAATTTAATCACCATGACAGTGTTAATTTTTATTAATACATTTAGTACCAACATGTATTTATTATGTAAATCTGTATCCTTACATCAGACTAAACACTGTTTGTGTGGGTAGATGAAGGTCTGGGAAAAAAACATGGCTGCAGTCTCCACTCCAGAGAACATTCCCCGGTTGTTTGACATGGTGAAGGTGAAGGATGAATCAATTCGTCCTGCGTTCTACTTTGCACTGAGGGATACACTGGTGGCCAACAACTTGGAGCAGGCCACTAGAGTGGCCTTCCAGAAAGAGAAACGCTGGAGAGTGGTTACATTGCAGGGACAGATCATTGAACAAGCAGGTACGACCCTCTTAATTGGGATTTTACATCTAATGCATCAGGTTTCTCCTTTTACACACATTCACTTTTTTTTCTTTCAGGCACCATGACTGGAGGAGGAGGACGTGTAATGAAAGGCAGAATGGGCTCTTCTATTGGCACTGAAGTCTCACAGGAACAGGTGAGATCACAAACCCACTTCCATCTGTTCCACATTAGACCACAGCCTCCAAGACCATAGTGTACCTGACTGTGTGTGTGTTTGTGTAGCTGGATCGTATGGAGAGTGCACTGAATGAGAAGGTGGTGCAGCTGCAGGACTGGCAGCAAAGGAAACAGCAGCTTGAGGAGAAGGTGCACAAACAGAGACGGGAGCTCAGAGACATGAAGAACACATTGGAGAAATACACAGCCAGCATTAAGGTCAGCCAGAATACACACCTCAAAAGTCTACAGTAAAAAAAAAAAAACTGTGTGTATAAACTTCAACATCTCTATGGAAAGAGGTGATATCTCTAGTGCAATCTAGTATAAAGATTTGGTTATTGTGCTGTATATCGTCCATCCTATAGAATTAATGATCATGCAATTATTAAAATGTGAAAAATGAGCAAATGTATTCTCTGTAGAGCCTTGAAGAGCAAGAAATTCTCCTGAAGTCTCAGATGAAGGAGTTGGAAGCTAATGTTATTGCTGCTGCTCCAGACAAGGCCAAGCAAAAACAAATGGAGAAGAGCTTGGATGCCTTCAAGAAAAGTAAGAAGATGACTTTTTACATGTCTGTAGATTTAAGAACAGTTAAGGGCTCAGTTAAACAATTCTTTGAAAATGTAAATGTAAAAATGTTCTGTAACTGAACACCAGGAGGACCAAAGTGGCATTTTTACCTGCGGCATGTCTCCTCATTGGAGGAGTATACTGTGAAGCGCTATGACTTTTAATGAAAAGTTTATTGACTGTAATGTTTGGCCAACTACATTTGAACCATTTTTTTTCCTCCAAAGACTTTGAGGCTGCCTCTAACAAGGCAGGGAAGGTGGAGGCTGAGGTCAAACGACTCCACACCCTAATTGTAGACATCAACAGCCACAAGCTAAAGGCTCAGCAGGACAAACTGGATAAGGTCAACAAAGAACTAGATGAATGTTCCTCTGCTGTCACTAAAGCCCAAGTGGCTATCAAGACTTCAGGACGGTGAGTGAAACTTCGCATCTGGTTAAATTAAAAATAATAAAACGTAATAGAAACAAACTACATTTGTGTGTTTTACTCGTCCTACAAGTTCATGCAAACTGAAAATCCATTCAGAAGGTACTGCAAATGGATGGGTCATTGGGTCTGTGAATCTTTTCACGAGTTAAAATATCCTCTTCCTCATAGTAATCTAAAGAAGTCAGAGGAAGTAATAGTACGTCTAGAGGCAGAAATTGCAGAGAATGAGAAGCTCATGGAGGAGCTTATGGAGTCACTGAAGAAACTGGAGGATGAAGCAGGAGAGATCATGAAGACCTGCCAAGAGGCTGAGGTATTTTGGTATATCCACGTTGGATTTAATGGGGTTGTAAGGTGTTAAGAAACTTTAGTCTGTGGTATTCTATTTCGAATTATGTTGGTGCAGTGTTTGTGTATACTGACTGTGGAACATAGAGTAGTAGCTTCAGTTTAGGTGCTACAACAGTTAAGCACTCAGGAAAAATTACATAAAAATAAACTGTGTTTGTGTCTGGCTTGTAGGAGGCTCTGCCTGAGATGCAGGAGAAACAGCGTGGAGTAATGAAGGAGATCAAGGCCATCCAGGAACAGGAACATGCTCTGCAGAAAGAATCGCTGAATATCCGTCTGAAGGTGGAGCAAATTGACACAGCCATAACTGAGTGCCAAAATAAGTGCAAACACTGGGAAAAAGAGGTGAGCAGTCTTTTAGACTGGCAATTTTCTTCTTTTTTTTTTCTTTTAGCCTCTTTAGAGGTTTGGTTTTAAAATATCACTGTTTGGATCCTCTTCAGGCAACAAAGCTTGCTCTGCATTCTATTGATGACAAACCAGCAGAGGAACTGCCTACACTGATTCCTGAGGAACTGGAGAATATTAAGAGCCCAGATGTTATTAAAAATGAGATAGCTCTGCTGGAGGAACGCTGTGCCCAGATGTCCCCTAACCTAGGAGCTATTGCTGAGTTCAAGAAAAAGGTATGTACACCTTTACTTTACAAGGTTTGTAGAGATTTTTCTTGACTTAAATTAGCATTATTTAGCACAAATAAATATCTGTTAAATGCAACTAGGCTGTGGATTACATTCACCTTATATTGTAGATAATTAACTGAGTTTCAACAGATTTTATAAGCAGCAGGGGTGCCCGACTCCAGTTCTGGAGGGATTGTGATTACCCCTCTCAATCGCACCTGGTTCAATTTGCCTTTTAATTGCCAGGTTTAATGAGTGCATTTAAGGAAGGGAACTATCAAAGCTGCTGGATTGTTCATGCATATTATTTGCTTTTATTTTGACTGAGGTGTTTGTGTGCAGGAGGAGCAGTATTTGCAAAGAGTAGCTGAACTAGATGAGATCACCACCCAGAGAGACGACTTCAAGCGGGGTTGTGAGGACCTGCGGAAGCAGAGACTGAACGAGTTTATGGCTGGCTTTAATATTATTACCAACAAGTTGAAGGAGAACTACCAGATGTTGACACTAGGGGGCGATGCTGAGCTGGAGCTGGTGGACAGCTTGGACCCTTTTTCTGAGGGCATCATGTTCAGGTGATGAAGATGCAAAAATAAAGCCTTCAAAAATAAAGTTCTTAAATGTTAATGTTATTTAAATATTTGAAATTTAGAAAACAATTTTAGGAACATTTTTTCCATTCATGTTTTAAAGTGATTAATGTACAATATTGTAAAATGTCAGATCTTCCTAGTTAAAACATTAATCTGGAATGATAACTGACACTATAAACTAGAATTTGAGTGGAAAACTAAATCCTTCATTCCCCACCCCTCAGTGTGCGTCCCCCTAAAAAGAGCTGGAAGAAAATCTACAACTTGTCTGGAGGAGAGAAGACACTGAGCTCCCTGGCCCTGGTCTTTGCTCTGCACCATTTTAAACCCACACCGCTGTACTTTATGGATGAGATTGATGCTGCACTGGACTTCAAGAATGTGTCCATTGTGGCCTGCTATATTTATGTGAGTCTTTATATTTGTCTTTGTGGTCTGATTAACTATTTTTACTTGCTGATGTTCTTGCCCCAAATGTACTGGTGGGATTACATATTAAAACGCTTCACTGCCATAGCATCAAGTTTATTTTAAGGCTTATTTGTCTTAAAATGAGTCAAAGTTTACTTATTTTGCTTCGAAAGACCTTCCATTTTAACCAGATGGGCATGATCCAATATGACCAGGTTCCGATATTGGTCAGACAGCCCCGATCTCTATATTCCAGTTCGCGTCTTGCACGGGACCTTATACTCTGCGCTGTGTAACATGAGATGCGTCGTTATCAGACACCTGTTTACATTTTACAAAAACCCATAACTAATTTTAAATTCAGATACATCAAAAAATGCCATCCTGAATTTGCCATGTTTTAATTTCATCAGGCATTTGAATATAGGCAAATTTGAAAAATGATGTAAATTACCCTCAGTATAGAACTCTTGCACAGCTTTGTTTTGCTGAAAAGGTTTAATGTCCAAAATTTCCACACATTGACCACTCCTTTCTTGTATTTCTTCTACCAGGAACAAACAAAGAATGCTCAATTCATCATTATTTCTCTGAGAAACAACATGTTTGAGATGGCTGACCGTCTGATAGGCATCTACAAGACACACAACACCACAAAGAATGTGGGCATCAACCCCAAAACCATTGTCCTCAAAAACATCATTGAAGCTGCATCAGGATAAATTCATATCACAAGTGTAACTAAACAAGTATTCTGTATTCATCTTTCTCAGATCTTTTCTTTTTAGAAGACACTTGTACTTTTTACATTTTACTCTTTACTTCCTCCTGTGTGATTTATACCTGTCCTTTAACTCTCAACGTAAGGCTGCTGCTGTTTATACGATTAAAGTTTATATATGGATAATTATTTTGAGGGCATTCCTTTTTTTTTGCCACCTCATTGTTAAGTTGATAAAGCTTACACAGGATAATAAATACTGTGTCCATGTTTAAGGCTATAGAGAAGGCCACTTATGTATGTATCCAGGTCTCCTGCTTAATATTAGCCGTTAAAAATTGACTAACACACAGTTTAGAAATATTAATTTCACAAATCAAGCTGATTCAAAGTATTAAAGACAAGTAGAAAAAGTAGGAATAAAAGTAGAATGGAAGTACAGCAGCAAGATAGAAAACAGACAAGTTATTCTGACAGTTTGCAAAACAGCATGATTAATTTACTTGGGTTAGCCCTGTACTATTTATTGTTCTGCTGTGTCTTTCTGTTCTTGTGGCTTGTCAACTCCTGAGATTAAATTAGCAAGCCTCAGCTTTCTAGAAGCCATGCTTAACTGAATTTGTGCCAGTTTGTTGCATATTTTTTTCCAAGGTCAGTACTGCACACCACTTCTGAAATGTGTAAACATTGTCTTTTAGCATTAGTGAAGAGTTTTGAAAAAGAAGGCCACGTGTTGATATGTGCTCTCTCCCAGAGCGGAAATATATGAGCTGAATCTAAGGCTGAGGTCACGAAGCGTGCAGTAGAGGAACGTCCCAGATCCGTGCAGTGGAAAGGCCATTTCAGCTGCTAGGCTTTTAACGGCCTGACTAATCTGTGATAGAAGAGAAAACCCAAGGGATGCTCCACCCACAGGGTTCAGACATAAAAGCAGAACTAGCAACAGGAACAGTGTTAACAAGGCAACAGAAGTCAAAGACTGAACCCTAAACCATCTTTGAGTCGACGCTGAGCGCGGTACCGCTTTGGAGCACTCCTTTACGTGGCAGGAGACTTTTGGGACTGGACCATCTTCCAGCTTCCCGATGGTTACGCTCGCCCAGTGTTGCCCTAGGAAGTCTTCCATGCGGGGTGAAATGGAGAGAGAAGGGACCTCTGGTAGTGTTGTCTGCGTCAAGGTATCCACCCTCTCCCTCAGGTGGTGAACTTTCTCCAGAAAAGTAAGGGGGCACTCCTCATCTCCTAGACATGAGCTCAGAGAGATCAGATCCAGCTGCTCCTCCTTCATGTCCTTCAGTTTCTCAATCAGTGGGTCGTAGACACAGGCCAGCTGCACGTTTGCCCCATCCAGAGCTTTCTGGAACAGCTCTTTCTTGTGAGCAAGAAGGCGTTCTAGGGCCTGGAAGAACTGCAAGACGGCCTCACGGTCTTGACGAACCAGGCCTTCATGCCGAACTTTTTCTTGCTCCAAGCGTTCGACCAGGCCGCACACTTCCTCCCAGCGCTTGTCCGTCAGACACTCGACGAGCTTGGCTGGGGTGTCACGTTCCTTAACGTATGCCGTCTGGAGGTTGTCAATCGCGTGGCCCTGGTGTTGGCCAATGGTGAGGCAGAAGCCACATATGAGCTTGCAGTCCTGAACGCAGTAGACATTCAGAGGTTGACGAGGATGTTCAGGGCAGACCGGAGTGCGGGGTTGACTGTCGCGCTGGTACTTTTCTATGATGGCGCGCAAGCAGACATTGACTGGAAGGGCTTCCACACCATTGGGGGGCAGCTCCACCACACTGCGGCAGTTGGGGCATTTGAGCGGGAGGCGAAGTGGGCGCCAAATGGAGAAGTTGGTGGAAACCTGGAGGACGTTCTCCAGACAGCTTTTGCAGAAGGTGTGTGAGCAGGGAAGAACTCTGGGATCATTGAAGAGGGAGTAGCAAACGGAACAAGTAAGGTCTTCCTCCAAGTTATCCATACCACAGTAAGGGAGGCCTTGGCTGCTGTTCTCCAGTTCTCCACACCACCTGCTGAAAACCCAAAAAAACAATAGCCTCATTTCTTTTCTGTGTGGGGAAACTAATTTGAGCTAGGCTCAAAAATGACATCATGCCTCTAAAACACATGCCTGCAACTGTTAGCACAACAGTGATGGAAAATTAAAGAATTGCTGACGTATGCAGGACAAAAGTCTGGATGCACAGACCAGATGTAGAATTATTGACTAGATGCAAGATTTGTGGCCGTTGGATAACACTACTAGGAGTCACTCAGCAATCTGGCATGCTAGCAACATGGTTAGCACCTCTATGTAAAGGACTATTTCTGTCCGGTGATGACCAGGTTTGGAAAAACTGGGTCAGCTACAGTTTCTGTCACTGAATGATGTAACATTAGGTTCTAATGACGTCCACATGTTAGCTGCCATACACTTCTATGTCCAAAAGTTTGTAGACACCTGCTGATCTTGTTTGGCCTCCTTCCCCAAACTCCCTATCGACCGATTCTGCTTCAGTAAGTGCCTCTAATGTTTTTGGAGTATTTGATTGCAGCCATGCTTTGACTCACCCTAAATGTAATGGATGGAGCTCCATAGACTCCAGAGAACCCCACAGCCACAAGTTCCACTATATTGGTCAGTCCCACTTTTTGGAGATTAAGCAGTATGTGTCAACAATCAGTGTCCCTTAAAATAGCTGAACTCTGATTAGGAGTGCCAGTTGCTTTTGAACATATAGGGTATAATAAAGCCTACTGGACCTGGTATTAGTTTAAAGTGTTTTTACGGTCGCATATTTTGACAGCAATTCATTTTAAGATATTGTTTTTAAAAATGACATTTACTTCCTAACCATGCAATCCGTGAAGGGGACCTAAGCTGCGAGTTATCCTGTTTTCAAACCAGTTTTTGTGATGTCACATTTACATGAATCAGTTTCAGGCTACATACACAAGTATTAATGGTACAGCTCGGTTAATTCAGTGACTGAAAATAGGCATGTAAGGATAAAGTGTTATAAAATATATTTTTGGTAAAGATTTTAGGGGAATAACAAATGTGCATATTTCAAAATAACCAACTTTTAATGGTTAAATACTACATTCATCAGAACACCTAGGAACTCATCCACTCTGCCAGAAACTGAGTGACTATATTTGTGCAGCCCTGTTGTCATTCTAGGTTGACGTTTCAGTACTGTAACCAGTTACTGGAAACAGAGGTTGGACTGGATGCAAAGTATAAAGGGGATTGGAATTTGAGAGCTGAGCTGGTGGTGGTCGGGATTATACTGGGTTACACCGACTGATCTGCACGAAGGGAGTTACATTTGGAGTCCCAAACAAAACGGCTTCGCCCAATTCCTACACTGCCTCCTGCAGCTTAGACATCTAACCTACTTTCAGCCTCCAGGGGCAGACAGTTCCTTCTGCTGGGGGTGATCAGACTATTGATCCACATTTTTTTTACAAAAAAAACAAGGACGTGCCCTACATTCATGCTTGGGTCAATACTGCTTTACAAATACAATAACAACACTTTGAACAAGAAAGCCTTAACTGGGCGCATTAAAGGTTCTTTCACCCTTTTGACAAACAACAATAGGCTGCCTTCAAGATGAACAAAACGTACCCAAGTATTTAACACATGGAACACGAAACCAGCATACAGAATACATCGACAGGCACGAAGGCACATTAATTAATTGTGTGACAGTAAAACATCTTTACAACAATTATCGAGCATGTTCTCTGTATAAAAACCTCAATAAATATTGCGAGTGCCGTGAACGCACCCCAAACAGACAGTCTTTCTCTTCTTGCTTTACTTTTTCTTGCTTTCGGACTAAATAAACAATCCAGGTCTCGATCATTTGTTATTTTAACTCCATTCTTAAATACCAGAAATTGTAAAACGCTGTTTATGTCTGCATACTTTAGTCGATATAGTTTTCTGTTCAAAATGAACCGAGTCCTCACCCGATTTCATCTCTTTATATACTAAAGAACTGAACCAACTGTGGTTAAGAACAAATATCCTGACTAATAATATAAAAGTTACTTTGAATTAAGTAAGCTGGAGACTCACCTGGTGCACGTTCACAGTAACAATAAACCGTCTGCTAGACCAACGTGCCAACAAACCTGCTCTTTCCAACCGACTCTTTTGAACAGACTCGGGAAAACCGATCGAACGGATCCTTATTTGTTCCGTTAAATAATTCGGAATCAGAAAATTGTATCGATGGCAGTTTGCGTATTCTACGACGGCACAGAGACGCCTGACACAAAGAAAGGAACATTATAAAATATAAAGTCTAAATAAATTCAACAAACACTGTAGAAACACTCTATATTAAAAACACTACCATATAAAACACGTCCAGGGCATATAAACTACAGAAAATTAACTCGCAGTTAAGTAAAATACGAATAAAACAAATGCCTGAAATGAGTACATTATTGTAAGAAACAGAAATTGTTGCTTGATCAGCAATACTGGCAATTCACGTGGTAATACTTTTGCATTTAATAATTTAATACGGCACATAATCGAATGATTTATCATTCGCTTACAAAACTTCACACGGATGTACACATGGTAAGCCAAGATTTAATTTCATGTTATGTCAAGTTATAATATATAGAATAACACATTGTGCTACATACTACTTTATAATCAATGTTCTCTTTTAGGTTACAGATTTCCTATAGGTTTCGGGATGTAAAAAACACAATTTGTAACAAATATTAAATTTTTGTATTCTGTAAAATCTGGAGTGAGGAGTCTCCCTGCACTATAACTGAGCAGGTAAAAGAACAGAGGACTTGTTGATCAGTCTGTGGTAATTGTAAATCAATGAGTCAGGAGGTCCGAGTCTGATTCAGTGAAGCGAGGAAGTTCTAAAGAATCGATTCGAAACTTGACGTTATTCGCGCATGCGTGTTTGCGCCGCGTCTTCTCTACCAATCAGCTGCTTCAAATTCAGGTTTTGAAGTAAAGCCGTCGGAGCCTGGTGCTGCAGAGCTGAGACCTGACTGATCTCCTCCAAACTCATGCTGTCTATGTATTTATATAAACATATCCGCATGCATTAGGCTTGTTAAAGTGTGTTGTGAAAATAGGAATAAAATCAGACGCTGCATTGAGTAATCTGCCCTTTATCGTGTGCAAATGAGGTGCTCGTGTGTGTGTATACACGCGTATTTTTTAGAGGTACACATGCGTATACATATTACCTACCAAAAGCAGCAACAAAGAAGTGTGGTATATACATTCATACTCTTGTTTCTCTGTGTAGCCGCTTGGTGTCGGAATCTGACTACCGTGTTCTGTCTTTCTGCTCTGTGGGAAGCATGAGACCCCAGACTCCATGTTCTGGGAGCTGAGACGTGTGTGACCCAGTTTCCGGAGGTGCTGCTCCTGGAGAGCACGTTGGTGTGCTGTTGTCCTGGAGGAGTGGCGCCGTGGCTTAGTTGGTTAAAGCGCCTGTCTAGTAAACAGGAGATCCTGGGTTCGAATCCCAGCGGTGCCTAAACCTGGTCCCATTTTCTCAATCCCTGTCTGGGTCAGAGACTAATCCTAGATATAATACACACATGAATTCAAACGAACTTGTCCCCTACCAGAATGGGCCTGATGTTGATACCAGATGAAGGGACACTGTCCCCCATTAAAACTTCCTGCCTACCTAACGTTAAACACTAATTACAATAAACACAATCAACATTAATACAGTACATTGAGTGTATGCCAATGTGTCAATTTCTGTTCTCATGGGAGTCCAGTTTTACTTGTAGCTCTGTTTTTGTTTGGTTGCTTATTAAATGTAAAAAATCCTCACGGCTGGAGGAATAGAGCAGGAATATAGAACCGCACCAAACTTCCTCTAATCAGCTCACAAACCTACCACACGATTTCATAAAATATCAATTTTGTTTTCATTTAGTCCAATATAAACGCAATTTAATTGATAATATTAACGCACTGATGTATGTGGCTTCAGGTTTCAAAGGTGCCTTTTGCACTTTACTGTATTCATGTTTGTACATGCACATACACGTTTACGTACTTACATACACATGTATAAAGACAGACATATCTGAAATCTCTACAGTAATAGAATCTTTAGCTAGTCAGTTTGGACCAAAGGAGGAGGCTCTGTTCCCATTTTAGCTCTCGGTTCCTCCTGAAGTTTCTCCTCCAGCTGTAGTGACCTTTCTTCACCTCCATCACCCCTCGTCTTGCTCACGAGACTTAGACCTGGATTCTGTTAAACTGCTTTGTCAATGGAAGTTGGAAAAGTGCAGGATCATAAACCTGGCGTGACTTTGACCCCATCCAACAATTCCTTTGAAAACAGCTACATGCGACATTGTCCACATCTCCTGGTGTTAGCCTGTGGAGTGAAGAAACTCCATCCAGCATCAGTCCCTGAATAATCTGTGCAAACAAACCCTCAAAGTAATGTTCCAACTTCAAGTGGCCTTCCCAGAAAAGAGGCTCATACTTCCATTAATTTACATTTACAGCATTTAGCAGACGCTTTTTATCCAAAGCGACTTCCATTCCTAACTACAGGTGACAGTCTCCCTGGAGCAACTTGGG
>JBBKCR010000038.1:23326973-23341126 GCA_037577295.1 Ladigesia roloffi
AAGGGTCTTGCTCAGGGACCCAGTGGTGGTGCTAGGATTCGAACCCAGGACCTCATGGTCCAGAGGCAAGTATCCTACCCACTGAGCTACCTCCACCCTATTAATGTACAAGTTTTTGGGTAGAAGTGGTTCTCCAGCGCTGAACAAACACACTTTTGTGTGTAATTAATATATTATTGCATGCATTTTCTCCTGAGACAGACAGAAAGAGACTGAGAGACAAAGAGACGGAGGAAGACAGTCAGAGACCAAAACCTGTAATGAAACACGAATTGTGGTATGGTTTCAATATTTATTTCCTCAAAGCAACTTAGCCCGTAATCTATGTTCAACAGGTTAAGCACACCATCTAATTCCAATGTTTTTTCTTTATTTCCCCTCTTTCTTTGAAACCACATCTCAGCTAACAAGGAATGCTGTAAATAGACCCCTATGTCCAACAGAAGGTTATGAGCACAAAGAGTAATCCGTCTCTACAGTGTTCTGAAGTTCAACACAAAAAAGAAAAATAAAAGGGGCTCTAAAGGGAGAAAGGACAATAGGATGTACTCAAGAACAGCACTTTTTTCATGCATCTTTTTTTTTTCTTTTTCTTCTTCTTCTTGTGCTCTAGAAAGAAGGCACCGCACAACAGTCTGCGAGCCACCAGAGACTTGAGGGAGCTGAATTATCACACCATGAAAAAACATCTCTCCCCGTAATAGGAACACCCCAAAATAAGAGGCAGGTCATTTATTTCAAATCATTGAAACTACTGTGAAGGTTCTTAGCCCCCCCTCCCCCCCTCCCCCATGTGGCTCGACATTAATTAGGACTATCTTATCTACACTTATAATCCCCCCCCAAAATAAAATAATCATAAAAAAAAAGTTGTTTGTATGCATATAGTTGAGGGTGCTGGCACATGTCCATCAAATCTGAATCCCAAAGTACGTTAGGCTTCCCTCGTGTGTGAATGAAACGTCAGTTGGACCAGGTAGATACAAAAAGGGGTTATTTTTAAAGGGGGTGGGGGTTGGGGGGTTAAAGACATAACACCTGAACAGCAGTTTACTAATAAAAGAAAAAAAAAAAAAAAGACATTACATTAAGTACACATACCTAACAGAACCTAAAACCCCTAAACTATGCTGTCGTTTGGTACGTGCCAAAAGTTCTCATGACTTTTAACACCCCCCAGTCAAATTCTGACAGCACAACAGCAGAGCAGAAGCTTAAAGAACGGAAAAGAGCAAAGAAAAGAAATCATGCAGAAGATCAAATTGGGTGAAAGCATTAAACCGAACTTGTAAGGAAAAACTACAGAGGTTTAATAGGGGGGTGAAGGGGTTATGGGGGGCTTGATTGAAATTGCTCAATTCTACACAAGCACTGAAACAAAAACCTGAAGCTAAAATGAAAAAAAAGTAAAACACTGGAGACTAAAAGCAAATCCCAAAAGCTGGAGCGCACCATTTTTACTATTATTTTTTAAAGGTTCCTCCTTTATTCTGCCCGACAGCTCAGTCCAGTGTTGATTCTAAACTGGGAAAAAAAAAATAATATAAAAACAAAATATTTTCTTAATTTGTTGGTTGTTATTTTTGATTTTTTTTTTATTGTTAGATCAGATCAGCCTCTTCGTCCGGGCTGTTACTCCTCATTTGTCCCCATTTTGCTTCGTTTGAAATTTCCAACTTGCTTAAATGCTCCGATGGTGACTCTCCGCATGCGTCCACATTTTTTTTTCTTTCTCTCTCCCACACACGCACGCACACACACTCACACTCACACACCCCCCATTCGTCCGCTCACTCGCACGTGTAGCGCCGGCGGACAGTGCGGAGGCGCGGCCCGTGTGCTAAAAATGTTAAAGAATTCCTCGGTCCGGGAAGGAGATGAGCGCCGCCTTCCTCGGCGACCGAGTCCAGACATTCACATTCGCCAAACGGCCCAATCACACACAGCTCTCACAGCGTGGGGGGAGGGGCCGGCCAGGGTGACTCCTCCCTCTCCTCGGAACCTCTCAAGTATGATATGGTTCGTCTTTTTATGTTTTACTGTTCATATTCAGAGGTTTTTTTCTTGTGTCTTTGCCTCCAATTTCTAGTCGGTGTCTTGGCTATCCGCTGCCGCTTGGTTTTTTGTTTGTTTGCTTTTCTCGTTGTTTGGTAGACACGTCCCGATGTTTTGTGAAGTTTCACGAAAATGTTCTCTGAACGCATTCGGTGTTTTGATGGTCGTGTTTTGTTTTGTTTTTTTACAACATATAGTAGCCACTCACTCTCACTCGCACGCACTCGCCATCACAAACTTCGTTTGGACTGGATCCTCCTCCAGGGTGCCAAACGAAATCCACACAATTTCTCTTGGATTAGATGCAGCCATGGATCCCATGAGCAGAGCACAATGGATCTAATTTCTCACACTCTCGCGCGCTTCTCTCTTTCTCTCCTAATTTATATTTTTGTTTTTATATGTTGAACAGAGTGCTGCATCGCAAACAAAACTCTGGATCATAAGTCGCCAACCTTCTAGAACTGGAACCCCTCTGCTGGCACGTTGGCTGAAGAATTGAACCCGTACGTTCCGCCCTGAATGGCCTCAGGAACCAGACTGGAGTCTTCGTCGATCTGCAGAGAGACGGGCCGTCAGCTACATTAGCCTTGGCTACTTTAACCAATACAAATATTTTAAGAAGCTTATTTAAGCACAGATTAGCCTATTAGAGCACTCGCATGAAAACCATGATCTCGAATGGACATATATTAAATTACAGCTAAATCCCCTCACATTCTGTGGACAGGGATCACAAGCCTCCCTGGAAAAGCAAATACGAGAGAAACTCACGTCATCGGATGAGAAGAACTGATCAATGATTTCGTAAGCCAGTTTGTAGATGTCCTCATTTTCGTGATTCTGCAGTTGCTCAATCTTCTCCAGGCCTGAGTAAAAGCAAAGGTGCGATTAGCATTCACACATCAAAAATAATCTGCTATAACCCTCCAGTCATGCCATCATATTTGTTTTCATAAAAATCGAGACTGTCTACTCTTAATATAGTCTTTAAAAGTCCTTCAGAAAGTCCAGTTCCTGAACCAGACCATTTTCTGAAGAAAGTTTTTGTTTGTTAAGCCACACAGTGACCTACGTATCCGGCAGTGATCAGTATACTGCTGGTGCTGAATGCTGAGTGGCTGAAACTCTTATCTAGGCTCCTTGTATGTTTCGTCACTTTGCATCCCCTCACCATTTCATTTTCTTTCATTTAATCTACTCAATTTGCTAAAGAAAAGACAGTCTGACAGGAATTAAATAGTAGTTTTCCACTAAAACGGTGATTTAAAGCAAATGGGTGGGTAGGGGGCTTGCACAGCAAGACTTTTGCACATCACCAGGAAACTGCAGAGCATTTATAATTTAAGGTTGATACAAAATTAAAAGCTCACCTCCACATTCTTCAATGAGGTTGGCAATGGTCTCTGCCTCATCATCAGCCATCTTCAGAATATTGCTCAGTCCATCCAGGACCACCTGCACCACCTGAGCATCCTTCACCGTCAGCAGGTTGCAGAATGGAGGAATGACTTGCTGCTGGATCAGGTAGGCCACCTAGGAGACACAATTAACCATTTAATACAAACCGTTCTGAATCGAATCAAATACTTCTTTAAAGACAGAAGTCTTTAATCAGCAAGAACTGGTAAAGATGCCAACCTGATCTTTTCGGCCACTTATTGTGAGGTTGCTGATGGCCCAGGCTGCCTCCTTCTGAGTGCCAAAATCTCCCTATAAAAGCACAAAAACAATGCTTCACCTATTTAAGCATTTCTATCAATATAATTCAGATAAGCGTTCAATATTGAAATGCACTAGAACACAGCGATATATGAATATTTCATACTTCTAATGAACATTTAGGAATAAAGACAAAATCTAAGCTGCAATATCAATTGTTACCATAAATATTCCTCAGTATGTTCAATAATACATGCACTTCAATAAAAATAAAGAAAAAGACCTTATCAAGCAGAAGGATGATCATTGGCACCAGGCTGGCATCTATGACTGCCTGGACCTGCTGCTGGTTCCCAGCTGTGATGTTAGACAGGAACCACACTGCCTCCTGCAGGAGTCACATTCAAAGGTCAAGGCACTGTCAAGTTCACAGTTCTGTTACTTAAGTTCTCCTATAAAGAATTTGATGTGACTCTGTTGGATCAGACTCCAAGAAACTGTGGGGGAACCACAGTCCCTGGCTGAGACACTGGCACTGGGAGAACTGGGAAAGGGGGTGGTTTTGAGGCTTTAATCACCGGCCCAATCACAGAAAAGCCTCAGTTTGTATGTGAGGGGCCTCAGATGCACTCCTTTTTCTGCATAGACTCAGTGGTCTTCAGCTCCCCCTATTCACCAGCCAGATAATTAACACACTCACTCATGCATACAAACACAGACTATACACCCCTTCCCCCACCCACTATTTAAACATTAACCCTTTATACAAGATTTGTTCCTCAGTAGATCTTCATCCGTGGGGTCGAGAAGCTCCTGTGGCCTATAATAGAATTAACTAAGTAGAGTTCCATGCACACATCACACAAACACACAAGTGCCAAGCTCTACTATCATCATATCCAACACCTTACAATTAGCAAAGTCAGAGTAATTTCAACTTCATGCAGTTTAGTGCTGGACAGTATTAATTAAACCTTTTAATTTACCCCAAATATCAGTATCAGGAATTGTTCATGTGAGAATTAAATGAGGGTAAACAAATTGATTTATACACCATGGTTAAAATGACATGAGAAACGAATGCCCTGCATTGGAACGTTATGTAACACTTTCTTGAGATAAAGCCAAAGAGAGATCAGTTTTGCAAATATGTTCTAGACAGGAGCGGCGCTATTTACCATTTATTCTCATATCATCTTTCAAATGATAGTAAGTATGATTTTTTTTCATTTATAATTATACAAGCCACTGCACAAAAGTCTTAGGCAGCAGCAAAAGTATTTGAAAGCTGAGGAATGTTTATTTTTTCCCCGCACACAAATATAAACAGTGGAGGAACCGAGGAGAAATCTAGAACGAAACTATTTTCTTCTCACCAGTTCAAGGAATATCGCACAAATAAAAACACAAATCCTGACCATTTGTACTGCTTCCATTGTTGCTTGCATTTATTCTAACGTTAGCTAGCAGAAAAGCACATTAATTATTACATGCTAAGAAAAATAGCTTTAAACAATTGGCTTGAGTGCCTTTACCAGAGTAGTGTAAAAACACCAGCGCCTGAACAGATGATCAATATTGTCCAGCACTAATCCAGGTGTATTTAAACACTGTGTGGAGTGTGTGTGTGTGTGTGTACCTTGTTGATCTTCTCCTTAGGGTGTGTGAGGAGAGCAGGGAAGTGACTCAAAGCATCACAGTTCAGCACCACCTGCGTCTGTTCATCCGTGCCGGTCACGATGTTCCCCACCGCTCGCAGCGCAGCCGTCTACCAGCGGAACAGAACCATCAGCCTCTTCGACGTTTATACACAATTTTTCTAAAACTTTCAGAAATGCTGCACTCTTTCTGCAAGGCTCCGTCAACAAACCCCACGCTGATCACATCAAATCAACATTTAAAAAGTTGATGCTAAACAACAGAACACACTATGGGGGAAGGTCATGATTAAGAGTAAATATGTGCTTTGAGATTATGTAGTATGATACACAAATAACTGGGTCAGTTTAAATAAAATACATTAATCTGTGCAGGAATAGCCAAATGTAATGAGACCCAATAATAAAGTAGAGCTTCAAAAATAAATATTGGAGTGTAACACCTTTGAACAACAAATGGGTTTCAAAGAAATATTGCGAAAAAGACTAAATGCAGACATTTCAGTAGTGTTGGGGGACATATTTCTAAAAACCAAATTGTTCCCTTGAGCAAACCTGACGAGGTGTATGTATGCATGTATGTGCATAAGGGGAAAAAAATACAGCCTCGTCCTCGTCCAAAAGTCTCGTTCCATTGCACAGAACTAAGCGAGACTATTAAAGCCACCAATAATGGAGGATCCACTAAATGCTAAGAGCTCAAATTAATTCAACAAACTCGAATGAAAAAAATTACTGATAAAATTGAAATCAGAAAACACTAATGCAGGGGTGGGCAAATCCGGTCCTGGAGGGCCGGTGTCCTGCACAGTTTGATGGTAGTCCTCCTCAAACACATTCACTAAACCTGACAATTAACTGGCAAGTTAAATCAGGTGATTCTGTGGAGGGAAATCACCAAAACGGGCTGGACTATGGCCCTCCAGGACCGGATTTGCCCACCCCTGCTATAATGCATCATGAATGCCCAAATTCATTAGATGGAGCTTGTGTGGCAGATTGGGGTTGGATCTCCAGGACCAGACTGTTTTTCAAGATGCGGGTAGAATTCAGGTCCACTTTTTAAAGCAAACCACAACGGAATTAAGTGAAAATACTGATTTGTGCGCATAACCCCCGCCCACTAAATCCAGGTCAATCTCCATTCATTACCCATGCTGTAAGCTTGTTTTTTGTTTTTATTTAACAGTCCAATGCTACTGACCTGTACTTTGACCTCCTGGTGGCTGAGGAGGGGCACCAGGTGAGGGACAATGCCAGAGTCGATGACCATCTGGATTTGCTCATTTCCAGCGTCGGTCAGGTAAGACAGGGCCCACACCGTGTCGACCAGGATCTGCCCAGACACAACACACAGCCTAGCTCACTCTCAGCTCACAGCCATGCCCACTCTTCACTCATGTAGCCATACACGTACATGTTCACAAAGGAGAAGTTAGTGTCATTGGCATGAACGCTTTTCTGTAAAGACTGCGAGAAAAAACTTACATTCACATCAGTGTGATGGATCAGGACACACAGGGCAGGCAGGATCTAGGGGAGACGAGGGAATATAAGAAACATAGAAACCTGCAGCGTCTCAAAGGCTTATACAAGCCTGCACAATTAGCCTCTTCCACGCAATCAGGATGAGCTCGGTTTACTTAGCATAGCACATTTGTGACGTAAGCTTAATCCCTAATCAGTTTGTGTTTGCAAAGCTTACATAAAGTGAGCCTGGGGTCAAGTACTTCATGCATTTATTGCAATATGCTGTTTGCATCTTGACAAAGGCTTCCTTGTTTGTCCCATGTTTTGGTCCATTTATGGTTTTGCCTGGTTTAAAACTCAATAAATGACTAAATAATTTGACATAATACCTAATACATCTATCACAATATAGTTAATCGTTATGATATTTGAAATCTCAAAAGCGCAATAAGCAAAATCAACCACCATCAACCAATCATAGTGTTTCTGACAGGGCAACCAATCACATCTCCAGGTGAGTTACAGGTTGTTCTGGGGATATTCATGTAATCCAACAAGAGTCGCATTTTTAAACTACTGTACAGAATAAGGAGGTATGTTTAAATGTGCTGCATTTGTGAAAGCACAAAACAGGCTGTTGTTTAGCCTTGTGTCAATTTACAGACTGGACGAATGGGGAAGTATATGTTCCATCTGAAACAATATTTACAGACTTTAAGCCTTTTTAAGGCCAAAATAGTGATGATATTCAGCCTTTAATATCTTGAGTCATTGCAAATTTTAATATGTAGTAGTAAACCTGCAATACAGATATTTTGACCATTTCATGCAGCTCTAATTCATTACCAATAGGGCTGGGTTTTGTTGCCGATTTCCTGAATCGATCCGATTCCGATTCACATGGTCATGATCCGATTCGAATTCGATTCATTTACAGATTTCTTTGTGTTAATACTAGTTTGTGTTGGTAATAAATAGACTTGAGTGGAGGATATCCCCGTGTTAACGGACTGTACTGCAATATTACCTGTGGAAAGTAAACTTTTCTAATAGGTGTTTAATATAATAACGGATTGGATTAATTATAAAATACAGTATATTTATATTAAAACACATGAAGCACATGAAGCACATGAATAACTAACAGGAACAGTGTGTGTGTGTGTGTGTGTGTGTGTGTGAGTGTGTGTGTGTGTGAGAGTGAGTGTGTGTGTGTGTGTGTGTGTGTGTGTGTATATATGTGTGTGTGTATGTGTGTGTAACAGAGAGAGAGGGAGAGTCACGAATTAAAAGAATTTAGGAAGAAAAGAACTTAATTGGCTGAAGAAATGTAACCATAAAATTGGTTGAATAAATATTAAAAATCAGCAATGACCACAACTGGTTAAAACGATCAACACTAGCTCAGCAACCCCAGCACATACAGTCTAGGAAATTCTGCCTGACTGATAAGACTCTTACACTTTAGGTATTAAGAGATTTTTCTGGAGGAAAAGTATACAGTGGTGTGTTCACATAGATCACAGTGTGCGAGTGGAGTGGAGCGAGTGTTTTACAGCTTTCCTTGCGTAGTCGTGAGCAGAAGTGGCGACAGGAAAAGATCGATCCGCAAATTCCTGAATCGATATTGTATATTTTAAACGAGAATCGATATTGATCGGTGAACCGATTCTTTAAATCCAGGCCTAATTACCAACATTACTGTCAGCGACAGAGCTGGCATAACGCAAATATAAGACCATGACAGAAGACCACACACACACACACCTCCTGGATGGTCTCCATTGGTGGAGGTGGGTCCTTGTGGCGGCAGAGGTTAACCATGACCCAGGTGACATTGCGCAGGAAGGTGATGGGGATGGAGGGGCTGATGAAGGACAGCAACGGCTTCACCACACCGAGGCTGATCACATAGTCTCTGCACTGCGGTCCATCGCCTGGGGGAACACATCATTACCATGAACTCACTGCTACTCACAAAAGGCTCCGAAAGTATTTTGTATATTTGGATTTGCATCAATAGCAATATAATGAATTAATATCTTATGAACACAACACTGAGGAGTTCACTTTCAAGTAATAAAATTAACCACTCAACACCAACATCATCATTTATGTACTTTAGCAAGGTGTTTGACACTGGCACTTACTAAACCTGGGCTCAGATAAAACTCAATATATAGGCAATATAACACAGATTAATTAAATTATTTCTACATAATGATAACGTATAATAATCTTTCCCCAAGTACATTTCTAGAATTTGTTTTCTTTCCAGGTACATGTCCCTTATATATGAAGATTAATTCAAAACAAGGAGTTTTAATTAAAAACCAAGTTATCTTTAACCTTATAGATGCTAAAAAATATATACAGCACTGGGCAAAAATATTCGGCACCTATACTCATTTTTTTTAAGCTACATCGTTTTTCAGTCCAGGTTCAGTGCCACAGATTCCAGATTTTTCTTCAGCTCTTCCAGCTGTTTGGCTTTGTGATTTAACTTAACGAAGGGAAACCAGGTTTTTGATGGAAACAAGAAACACTGGACTTCAACAAGTAACAAGACAATGATATACTGAACATAAAATCAATATTTACTGTGTAATAAACACACTAATATACTTTGTGTTAGTTACTTTATCTGTATTCTTTTTATAGCTGAATTTGGTGCCTCTTCATACAGATTTTCAGATATGGACATGGTTCCAACCTAAAAATATCCGCTATATTTTGGCAAATGTCAATGTTTTTGATTAGTTGATTTAAAAAAATAAATAAAAAAAAATATATATTTAAAAAAGGAAATTCAGTAAATTTCCAAGGGTCGAATCCCCGCTACAATAAATGCAACCTAGTGTGCAAAGCACTTGCCTGAGAAACTGACTATCCTAAAGTTGCAGGTTCACAAACCCACTTTCTACCAGTGTGTCCTTGAGCAAGAGCTGCTCCAATGAGAGCGTCTCTGTAACTAATGATTGCAAGTCGCCCTGGATATGAGCACCAGCCAAGTGCCCCTTGAAGTCACTGATAAGGAACCCGGAAAAGGGACAAAATGCAAAGAAACAAACTGAGAGCAAAACACACAGCAAACCCATTAACAGGTTATAGAACGGCATGTCACTGAAAAAACAATTGTCGTTTAATTAAAGATAAGCCTGCAAATATGAAAAGATCAACTGTCCTATAAATGGGTTTCTAATAGCCGACAAGTTCATACTCTTCTTGCAGGTGTAAAGTGCCAGCCTCATTTAAATATAAATTTGTTTATTAAAAAAATAATAAAACACTTTTTGGCCATAAAACAAATGTCAAGGTGTCCCCAAACACTGGATTTATCAACCACAATTTACATTTTGCAGCAGATATACATCTAGATTTATTTATTCGAGATTTATTCAGTACCTTTAGTAATATTAGAGTGAGAAAACTCTCCGTGGTAATGTTTCACAAGTGTCTAAATTGTGTAAAAATATTTTTCTCACATTAATGTTTACATAATTGCAAAAAACACATAGGAATGGCTGATTCTCATGGTATCAATACCTGTACTGTACCATTACTAGTCCAAACTGGGTGATTTTGGGCCAAACACGGAAGTTACTCACCGATGATATTGCCCAGTGCCCAGACAGCCTGTTCACACACATTCTGATGGGGAGAATGGAGCAGCCTTAGGAACAGAGGAACTGCATCTGCACACACACACACACACACACACACACACACACACACACACACACGATTAAAAAGACAGCATGACTCAGACATTTCTCTCTCACAGTGATGACTCACTAGCAGGCTGCCACTGTGGTCAGCATGCCTGCTTTCTCCACTCCCCGGAGAGGCACTGTTCTCCTCGCAGACGCTCCCTGCCGGCGCTCACCAGCGCCCAACCTGCTCTGAATTTAATTCCAACATCAACCCATCTAATCCAATTCTCTGCATGCGCATTCAGTGTCCACACTTTATTCGGTGAATGAGATTTAACAAAGAGTCAAAGCATTCATCTCTGACCACAAACGATATTCAGTCAAGTTATTTCGGCACTCATCAACCTTACAGCATTATTTGTTCATTAATGCAACAAAGCAAAGTGAGATACACACCTTTTCTGCATGACTTGTTCTTTTCTTACACTTTTTATCGCAAGCTTTATATAGTGTGTAATGGATGTAATTAAAAAATGTCTCATGTCTAGCCAATATGATAAAAATGTTTAATAATTTAACCAAATATTTGGACAAAAACTTTCTTTTTTGCCTTTAAAAATCAGTTTACACAGTATTAGAAATAAAATTACTGTATACGACTACATTAACAGTTGCTATCGTTCTGCACATCTTTAAAACAGACAAGAGCAGCCCTACCGCCCACCCCCACCCTCACACACACACACACCACTTCTACCCACTCCCATACACACTCAAGTGACCGGGCTCCTCACACAACCAGGCTTCCTATGACATTTGAAGCTCCACTATGGACCCAGATACACCAAGTAAGCAAGAATGTTTATAAAAGCCATATTTTAGCAGCACTGGTCTGGAAAAATCTAACCCCAATGGACAGTGTGGAATGTGCGGGAGGTCCCCTTATCAGAACTGTTTGGCAGAGAATTATATTTGCTTAATTTTCTGTTGATGCGCAGATGTAATTAACCAGCCAAGACATTCATTTTGCAGCTTTACTTTATAACTTGACCTGTAAGTGTAATGTCACCATTATTAAAACGGCAAAAATCACCAAAATGTCACTCAAACTGCTAAATGGTGAGCTGGAGATAGTATTGTTAATGCGGTTTAGGCTCAGTTCTGTTATTCAGCACAGCTTTCTGAATACCAGCTCTTGTGTTGACCCAGAGTCCGGCTTTTAGCGGAGATTTTTTTATTTTTTACATTTACAGCATTTTAGCAGGCGCTTTTACCTAAACCGACTTCCATTTCCTAACTACAGGGGGCAGTCTCCCTAAGGGTCTTGCACAGGAACCCAGTGTTGGTGTGTTGAAGGTAGGATTTGAATCAATGACCTCTTGGTCTAGAGGCAAGTATCCTCCCACTACCTCACCTTAACCACACCACAGATCTGACCCTCCTCATGAAGAGCAGGATGTGGTTTGGGATGTATTTTATTTATAGACATAATTTGGGTAAATATTGACTTCATGTTTATTAGTAAATGTTATCTTGGCATCTACAGGTCTAAACTACAGAAGCATCATCTGAACTCTGCTGTTGAATCACATGTGGGTTAGGTGGAAAATGAATTCGATTTTTGTTGAACTAATTTTACAGTTTAGAAAAGCATGGCAAAGCAATGTGGGGTCATTTTCAAGACCAGTGGAGCTACAAGTCACTGATTAACTTCATGTTTTGGCGATTCAGTGATCATTTGGGCAGTTTGACAAGAGCACGGGCAGCTGACTGTGCAGTTTATCAGGATTCTGCAGCTCCTCTATTCCTGAAGACAGCCTCACACTAGTTAGTCATCATCGCCCAAAGTGATGCAAAATGATTTAAAGTATCTGCTTCCCACACATTCCCCACTGCTGTTCACACACCATCCACAGTGACTTTATTCTTCTTCACATATTTTACAATGTGGCTTCATTGAGTTTTAAATGACACCTGATTTTCTTTTGACGAACTGAGAAGCTTGAATTGTCTTGTTGGACTAATTTGTTCAAACTGAATTGCTTTTAATGAACCAATTAACAGAATAATCACAATAAAACCAGCTGCCATAAATCAATATATTTTTTCTTCCGACGTATTCCTACAACAAACCAAGCAATTCAAATACATTCCATAACCTCTTAATGAAAATAAACACACTTCTTATACACAGACACAAATGAGTGTTATAACTTTACAGAAGTGTGCAAATGTAAATTACATGAGACCATTTCTATTGGTCTATTAGTAGAGAAATTTTCACAACATGTAAAAATCAAATACATACAAAGATCAATCAGGAATTGGAGTTACAAGGTTTTGATATGACATTCATTAGTAATAAAGAACAGATCATACACTTACTAGACTGCACCACTGCCTGTGTCTGCTCTGAGGTGCCTGAAGCGATGTTGGTCAAAGCCCAGGCTGCCTCGAACTGGAGAGATGGACTGTGGGCAAAAAAAATGCAATAAGCAGAATTCTCATATTCACCAGGAAAAGCAGTTCTCTGGGAAATGTACCATATTTAGACTTACTTGTCATCTCTATCCAGGCAGTGCACTAGAATGGGCAGAATACCAGACTTTATCAAGTCGTCTATGGGAGGGTTGCGATCACTTGATAGCAGTTTCCTACAAAAGCAAATAAAATGTGTTGTAAAGACAAATCATTGCAGATGCTAAATAAATGTCAGGATGTGTCAATATTAGATATTTCATATTGGTTCATCACACACTGCTGCCTGGTTCATATTGTGATTGCACTATTGTTTAAAAACTCCTACAAAAACAGAATATTGGTTTAACATTAATCACCACAGATGCTTAATAATGCATCTACATGGTTTCATAACACTCCCTGAAAGCATCCGTATTGCACAGGGTTCAGCAGGCCTGCTCTTGCACAACATTCTGAAGGAACCTGCATGGAATGTTTAAGCGTCTGTGGGCATGGTGACGGCTGTCAGGTGAGGCGATCTGTCAGTTGAGGTTTACCTGGCGGCCTGAACTGCACTCAGCTGAATGCCCTGGTTGTCACTGGTAGCGTTCTGAAACCGGGGTCAACAGAGGAAAAAACATGAGATTGACGTACACAGAGGGGAGCTCCAGTTTAGAACACATTAATGTAAGAAAAGCAGCCCTTTAGGAATGTTAACTCGAGGATTATATGATACTGTGATGTGTCATGGTACTGGATTCTGTCCAGCGCTAAGTCAACAAGTGAAGTGTTTAGGATCAGATGTGTCGCGTATCACTTGAACCTGACTACAGCAGATGCAGCCTTGAAGCTGCTAATTTTGGCGTTTACGTCACATTACACTATAAACAGCTCACACATTCATTCAAAACAGGGTTGAGAAACTTCTTCCCCACTTACTTGAACTATTGCTTCCAAAGAGGTGTTTTGCTGTAAATAAATAAAAACAGGAAATTTAATCAGTTATACAGCGTGTATTTTGTTCAAGAATAACATTACAATTACTAAAATACGGGTTATGGGATGTATACAAACACACACGTGTGTGTGTGTGTGTACGTGTATATATATATGTGTGTGTATATGTGTGTATATATACACACACACACACATGTATATATGTGTGTGTGTATATATATGTATGTATATATACAAA
>JBBKCR010000038.1:23343726-23356942 GCA_037577295.1 Ladigesia roloffi
ACACACACACACACACACACACACACACACACACAAACACACACAAACACACACACAAACAAACACACACAAACACAGCTAAGATCACAATAATTATGATAACTCCTCAGGTAGAAAAAAGTGATGGACAAAGTGTCTGATATCAACACTGCACTGCTCTAGTCAAAGCTCCAGACAGAATTTAGAGGCTGGACAGAGTAATAAGTGGCATCTGCAAGTCTATTCTAAAACTAATTTAAATTACTATAGGTAATAAAGTGAGTATTACTAAGAAACTAAGATCCATTGTGCTCTTAAAGAATTATCTGCCTGAGAAGGAGAAACAGGAAGAGTGGATTTTAGACAAATTAAATTTTAACAGCAGCAAGGAAAGTGCATTTTTACAGACCAATTGTTTTACTTGTAGGACATCCCAGGACAATATAGTGGGCCTTTTAAGGATATAAAAGGGAGTAAGGCTGAACATTACATCAGTTGATGATCACAGTTTCAGTCTCTGTAACACTGATATCAAAGCAATTTTCAATATTCAAATGAGCCCCTAACCAATCAGTGTTTCTGACCATTCACAAATTCAGGCGAGTTGCTGGGTGTTCTGATGAATCCAGATCTTATTGTAATCCAACAAAAGTCCCTTATCTAACCATTAAAGGGGTTAAATTAAGGTAGATATGGGCTGAGATAAACTACTGTAGTCAGTCTAAACAGATTCATATAAATGTGTGTTTGTGTGATTTGAAAACAGGATGTTCATGTAGTTTATGTTTTTACATATGGACTGCATGTATGCTGAGAGTAAATGTATAATTTTAAACTGTATTTCGTCCCTTTAAGACTTTAAATCCAGAAATATGACACTGGCCCTTAAAAGTTAAGAAAGGCATTGTAATATGGAGCTTTACAGTCACAATGCTGGTATTCTGTCCATATTCTTTCATGCAGCTTTAAAGGGGACTGGGGTTTTTTATCCTTTTTTTAATGAACGGCTCTGTTTTTGTGATCCTGGGATTCATGGCAGATGAAGGAAGCAGTGATCATGTTCTGAAAGAGTAGTCTGACTAAGCTAGCAAGTTGGACATATACGATGTCTGAACATCTTCTGTTAACAACAAGCACTCAAAAACAAGCACCCTAATGTAAATTGGGGCAGGTAATCAGTACTATTTTTCGGGGGGAAAAAAAAACAAAAAGCAAAATTGGAGTCAGAACTACGTGAAATCTGATCATCAGCCCTGCCGTTGATGAATTACACTGCGACGGGGGTACCCGGGAAACACATCTGGGTGGTTTTTATGCACATTTGTAGGCCTCGCAGACCAAAAACCAGGATTTCGAAATGCTACTTAACATACAAAGCCTGGCTAACCACCCAGCTAAGCTAAGCTAAGAGTTAATAAGCTACTACAAAAAAAACAGAAATATAATGTTAGGGCTCGGAGGTAGAAACAAACGTTAGTTACCGCGTTAAACAAAAATATTATTCGAAACATTCCATAACAACAATTTTTACACATGACTAATTCCACTTTGGCCCAACCTGGCTGCTCCTTGAGGGGTGTTCTAGGCCCTAATCGTGCTAACAGGGGTAACCCTGGTATTTGTGGGCACAAATGAAGGCGAAAAGGAGTAAAATCGCAAATGAAACCGGTTTCTTTTACGTAATCGATGGCTTCGTAGCCACGATGTTGGTCAAGTTAATTAAATGACTCATCTATCATCCCACACGGAGCGCCTTCTCGAGCATTAGCCGAGCAGCTGCTATGCTAAAGCGAGCAAAAGGCTCAAGAGAAGGTTTAGCGCGGAGAGGTTGAAGAAAAGTAGGGAAAACGTTGCTGGGGAGTTAATGGAGCGGCTGGGACGTGACATAGATAAAATATAAAAATATAAAATCCTTAAGAGGTATAGATTTTGACGAAGCAGCGGGGCGTAAAGGAAAGGGCACCGTATTAGCCTAGGTGCTACCTAGCCCGGAGCAGCATTTCACGTGAAGCCGCTCGGGGGAGAAAAACCGGGCCAAAAAGAGGGTGCCGCCGCTGAGGGCGGAGTAAGACGGTCTGGAGGAAAATGTAGACCTTGTGGGCACAAAATCAAGGGCCATTACGAGACACAGGGGTTTACAGATGAAGAGAAAAACGTCTAAATTGTAAACGACGTCACAGCGAGTGGGGGAAAGGGGGGACTCCCATCCGGACCGGACTCACCTCCAGATCCCGACCTTTGTTTTTGAAATTCTTCAGCCTCTGGTTGTCCAACTTCTCGTTGTCATTCATGTTTACGAATTCGTGAATACAGATCAACGCAGGAAGAAAATAGAACCGGGTTTTCCCGTCGAGACTCCTTCGGCACAGCCTGTTCTCCCTCTACTCAGCTGCTGGACTATTTTTTTCGCTAGCAAGTAATAAGCCCGCAGTGCATAGTGGGAATGCCGGTGGTATGGGCGCAGCCTCAGCCATAGAGGGGCGCGTTCCAATCCACTGTCATTTGGACTTCTACTCGCTCCCTACACTCGTGCCCTAGTCCGAAGCAGGAGTCGAGAGAAGGAAAGTGGCCTCTTATAATTATCACACCACACACCACAGCACAGAATGTAAACAATGTGAAATGCGTTCTCTGCGTTTAACTTATTCTCCAAGTGAAGCCGTAGGCAGCCACCAACAGGGGGCGCCCAGGAAGGCCTGGGATTCTTATCACAGGGGCAACTTCCTAACCACTAAAAGTGAAGTGGCCCCTTATAGTCACATGTGAATTAGCCACTGCACACAGTGCAAACAACGAGAAATTCCGTCGCTGAGTTTGACCCATTCACCAAGTAAAGTATTGGGCTGCCACAGCCTCAGTAGTGCCACTAGCATTTCTGGGATTCAAACCAACCACAGCTACACCAGGAGGCCACTATGAGTTGTGGAGAACCCCATTCTGGGGTTTGCTCGCTTTGCCTTGACTCTTTTTGCCTAAACTTGGAAGTGATTACAAGAACGCATTGGCTGTGTCCCAAATGCTCATAGGTTGCCATCATTTGGGATTCATAATATGGACAAAAGTATTGGGACATCCTAATCATTGATTTCAGGTGGCCAAGAATTTCCAGTGGAGTATAATCTTAATGCTTCAGCAGACCAAGGCATTTTGGACAACGCCATGTTTCCAGAATGATTGTCTCCCAGTGCACAAAGCAAGCTCCATAAAGACATGGCTGGAGGAGTTCTTCAGAACCTCAACCCAGCCCTTCAGTGTCTGAACTCACAAATGCTCTACAGAATGGATGGAAACAAATTACCTCCAAAGTCTTGTAGAAAGCCTTCCAAGAAGATTGGACGCTGTTATAGCTGCAAATAGGGACCAACTCCATATTTTTCCATAGTTTGAATGTATTTAAATGGATTGGTGTAAATGAATGTATTGGTGTAATGGTGAGGTGTCCCAATATATTGTACTACACACTTGGCTCAGTTTTCTCAGACCCAAATCAAACCTAATCACAGACTAAAATGAATTTACACATGATTAAGTACAGGTTTTGCAGTGTGAAGTGTGAGAATTGTGGTGGATATTAGAGCTGTGCGATATGGCTAAACTTCAGCACTGCTAGTTTACTGCTACGTGTTGCAATTGTGATGCTTTTCAAGATGTTACAGGGGCCATATCATCACTTTTTGGAATTAAAAATGCATTAACTCTATATAGATGGTTTCAAATGGTACATTTATTTGATTTAAATTTGTCAGTGGGCAGGTGTGATTTCTGTTTTTCAGTGTGTGTGTATTTGGCTCGCTACAAACATGTATTGTTTTTATTACTTCAGAAATGTGTAGTTATTCATAATGGCTGTGGCTCCAGATCCCCCAGATGGCTGCTGTCATAAAAGCTGATCCTAGATCAGGGATCCTCCTGCTAAGGCAGTTTGTAAAAACAGACCCAGTTGTGTAAAAATGTTGCAGGATTTGAGCACACTGAAGTGAACACACTTTTTTTAACAGCTCACAATAACTCATACTGTGTCCTAAACCACGTCCACAAGTCTGATACACCATAATGAAGAGTTTACAGAAAAGATTTGGGTGAAGTGGAGCTTTAACATTAGCCTCATATCTAAATAAGCAACATGTGAACTCCAAACATGTCTTCGCTGATCCACCACATATGGTGTCAGTGAAAAAATATTTACAAATGGGACTATTTTCTTTTCCAATTCATGTAAGATGGTCAGTATCATAAAATGAAAAATGACTTCATCTTGCACCAAATGATTTAACAGAACAAAAAAGAATACAAAAGAAGCTAAAAAACTGTTTAGGGAGTGAAAATGAACTTTGTTTGCATTCTGTTTTATTAATCTGATAAAACACAAATACATTTAAAAAGAATAAAATACAAATTTGATGAAAATAAATATTAGAAAATGAGAATAGAAAATCACAAAAAAACCCAAATCTGGTTTTAAAGCATGTCTTAAATTCAGTCTATGCAAATGAGTTGTACTTGATTTTAGTTTTTATTGAGATAAATAAAGTAAATGAAATATTCCTAGTCTCAAATCCAATGTTAAAATAATAAAAAAAGTATAAAAATAAACAATATTGTAAACATAAGACACAAAGTCAATAAATAAATCTCAAATAAAGAAATTACTGTGAACGTTAAATAATTTCACAAGAAATTTAACACAATAATATTACTTTTATGGAAGCTAAAAGTAATAGGGATGGATAAAATGGAAAATAATGGTCTATCATGGTATTTACAAGCGTTTTCATGATACATGATACCTTCAATGATATTTTGACACTGACAAGATGTGCCAACATTTGTGCAACATCTGTAAACTACAATCAAAAGTGCAAAGATTTACATTCAACACAAACATGCAGATAAACACAATCATGCTGCTCCTCCTGTAATGAAACCTGAAACTGGTAGGAGTTCTTATATACCAGGTGTATCTTCGTGATGGAGTATCAGTAACATAACTGATCTGATAACGATAAAATATCATGATATCACTGACCTCCAGCCTTATCTGCCAGATCTCTTGAAGACAAGTCTGACCCAGGGAGTGTTTCCAAGCAGTTACCTCCAGTCTCAGCTTACACCACTCTCAACTGATGGAGTGGTCCTTCTTTGCTTGAATTTGTAGTTTCTGTCTCTGTAGTCGTTTTCTCCTTTCATGGCTGTCTTAAGAAACTGGACCATCCTTCGGAAGCAGTCTTCCAGACCAGCTCCGGTCCTTCCCGAACACGGCTGGACAAACCAGTCCCTGTTCCCACAAATCTGCCTCAATTTTAAGGCCTCCGTGACATACTCCTCACTCAAGGCCCCAGGCAGGTCCTGCTTGTTGGCCAGCACGATCAGTGGCAGTCCTTGGAGGTCGTCGCTGCCCAGAATTCGCTCCAGTTCCTGCCTGGCCTCGTTTAACCTTTCCTTCTCTTGACTGTCCACCACAAACACCAGCCCCGACGTGTCCTGGTAGTAGTGTTTCCAGTGGGTCCTCATTTGCTGCTGGCCCCCGACATCCCACACGGTCAACGTCCAGCCCTTCTCCTTGGTTTCTAGCATCTCCACGTTAAAGCCCACGGTGGGAACGGTCAGCACCGCCTCATTGTATTTCAGCTTGTAGAGCAGGGTGGACTTGCCCGAACCATCGAGGCCGAGCAGGAGAATCCATGACTCTGGTGGGATTTTGGAACCGTGCGATCCCATCGCGTCCTACTCTGGCACTCTCTCTTGCAGGTGCCAAAGGAAAGGCCTCTTATGAGGGAGCGAACATGCAAATAAGGAAAGGGGTCAAAGTCCAGGGTGCCCAGCGGCTCACTGTGGGATTCCTGAGCTGTGACTATAGTTAAAGGAAGCCACGTACTGGCAGTGACAACGCCACTCCGGGGCAGCAAGTGACTCAGGTTTCACCAGGAATCCAAAGGGATAGCAACTGTTGTGAGCCATCAGGTGCCGGAAGTCCCTTTAGGGACAGAAAGTAAGCCAGCTGGCAAATTAAAAATGACATCAGTGTGATGTCATCCCAGCTGATTCTGGAGGTCCATCTGATTTTGTGATCTAAAGAGGACTAATTTATGTATATTATACATATTACTAACTTATGGTATGTATTTTCCACAGTCCTCCCCAGCAATGCTGGGGAACGTAGTCCTGAATATATTTTACTCTTTTAAAGTCTGTCGCTATGCTTTAGGAACAGGGATCAGGATCAATATCATGGGGACCTGTCAGGTACCACAGTGATTTATCTTAGTCAGTCTGAGTGATTTATGGTTCACAATTACTTGACGCCTAGCAACAAGATCCAAAACAAACTGTTCACCCTTTGCTGAAGAGTTTCCAAGGAACACAGCCATATCTTAATACCCTTAATACCATTAACATCACTTTCATTTCATTTTAACACATTACTGGTCTAGATGTAGCATTGCTAATGTTTTTTTTTTATCTAGGACTTTAATATGAATGCTAAGATGCTACGATACAGAAACCGCACCCCAGAACTTCGTAATAATATAAGGCCAATCACAGCTGATAATCAAATAGTGACCTTTTCCCTAATAGAGCCTGAATAAATATGGGAGGGACACCAGATTAAATGTTCTTTCATCAATGCCGATTATAAGAACCGTTACATCCACAAGCTAAGGTTGTTAAAGGGGAATATTTTTCAAATACAATCAATCAGTCACTGAGGTGTAAACAAAGTGGGTGTAAAAATGTTTCATGGTGTAGAAACTCATGCTGAGTCCTTTACAGTGGTAGTGAATGGGACCGGACGTCTATAACAAAAGTACAGCCATCTTATTTGCTATCGGTCTTCAGTGTTTTCTGAGTGTATTTATATGGAATGTTGATAATGGTATGAAAATAAACCTGAACTAAATCCGTTTTTTGGGGGACTATTTTGTCTCAGGACAACCTGCATGTATTCCTCCACCAGGAATGGGTTTAGTTTTAGGACAAAAGCTTCTCATAATTCTGGTAGAACAATATCTCAGGTGTCAGCCAGCACAGTCTTCTATGAGGGAGCTTTTAGAGGCAGACGTCTGGTTCCATTTACCTCCACTGTGAACAGTTCTGACTAGGTAGAATTTTAGACTTTGTTTATATGATTGTGATTTATATATGATTTAATTATCTAGAAATTTTAAAAACTGGTGGAATTTACCTTAAGTTCACCACCAATCTAAGAAACTGAGCACATGGTCATGCCATGTGGTAGGAATTTATCTGATGAACTTTAAGATCTAAAGGTTCTGATCCTGAGATCTCCGAAACGTGTTCGTCTGTGAAAACTCATCCACCAACCAAACATTCATTTCTGATATATATCGTGACTCGTTCACATCCCAGCAATCCAGCAACAACTGCAGATTTGAATCCTTGCACGTTTTATTGTCTTAAATTCACAGAATTCTCTTTTTTTTGTTTACAGCATCTTAAATTCAATGAAACAAAACACAAACTCCACACAAACATCCTAGAACACATACGGTAGGAGGAATATACAACTGAAAAAAAAAACACACACATAAAAAGACTTATTAATCTCTTCTGATATGAATAAACCAGATGCATGTTTTTTTTATCTTATCGGTGTTGTATGAGGTTAACGATATCCAATATGTACATTCATTGTATTAGTCCATCTTGAAGAGACGTCAATATGCAAAATACCGTATTTACATTTTGATGTGCATGACAGTCTCAGGACCAGATGGGATGGGGGAAAAAAAGAAACAAAGGTTTTGGCATAAAAACCAAAGAGGCTAGTTGAGCATCTTTAGCATAAAATAAGGCAACAAGAACAATTTTTCTGCCATTCTTTATGCGATCTGACTTCATTTTACATGTCAAGGCTTCACTGCCTATAGGGCCGGTTGCAGTTTACAATCTGAGCTCCTGAACTGGGTTATGTATACGTTTTCCTCATTATGCCACTAGTTCAGCGTCAGATAACCTACAGAATGAGGGCAAGGACAAAAACAGAGATTTATAAAACCCTTCACCAAAGTACAGTACTGTGCAAAAGTTTTAGGCGCCTGTTTATACTATTTTAAACCATTTATATGGGCAGTGAGCGACTTTCAGCCCGCAAAAACACAAGCTAACATTAGAATAAAGGCAAACAAACAAGAAAAAGCTTTCTATTATATCAAGATTTGTTTTATTTGTGAAAATTGCTTGGTTAGAACACAGGTTTTTTTTCCAGATTTCTCCCTGATGCCTTTGCATTGATCTGTGAAATTCCATGAGGGGGTCTTTTATTTCATCTAATAAAGTATCGAATACGCTGAATTCTGGTATTTGATGTGAATTACAGAGTAAAATTGGGTGTTCAAGATAAAGCAAACAAACAGACATGTAAAAATCTCTATTTATAGTGTTAATATCATTTGTATATATTCTAATATTAGCTTTTAAAAATGTTTACTACTCAGTGAAACATATTTTAGATTTGATTTTTAAGACTTTTGCGCAATACTGTACAGTTTTACATGGTAAAAATACAAAAAAAACCTCACAAAAAAATTCATCGATGACTGGGACATGAAAGAACCCTCATCCAATCATTAGTCGCTTCATCAGATGCCTGTAATAAATCACCCCCTCATGGTCTATGCACTTTATATCTACATTTATTTAAATATACAGACGAATTGTGCAGGCACGCCATCCCTCTAGGATATATTACGCATAGGCACGCCTTCAATTAAGCAGTTTAGCTCTCTAATCTGCCTGGATAATTCTTAACATATCTATATGTAAGAATGGGCAAAGCCATTAAAAGCCAAGAGCCAGCGTCTATATGAGTAAATGTGAATGCATTCACTGAGCATGACTGATGGCACTGTTTTAGACCAACACATAACAGTCCAGTAACAGCTGAACCGTGTTAATTAGGTCTCAACATGAGTCTTGCCACAGCCACGTAATGATCGCAGTGCTGAGAAAGCCCAAAATGAAAACAACACACTGAAAAATATCCATATTTGCAGTATAATGGCCTAAATATCAGAAAAGAACAAATATAAATTAGCCTAATTTTAGTGTCGGCAAAGAAATGATAAAAAAATATCTTCTGTTTGGTTTGAGACTTCTAAATAAAACATAGAATAGATTTGGGCAATTAAATCAAAGGAATATTCAACATTTTTCAAACGGATGCATAATTAAGTGGTTCAGATGTAAATAAAGTCATTCAGAGTGGGAGTCAGGACTGTTAACAATGAAGGTGAATGGAACCAGAGGTCTGACTCTAAAGTCCTTACGGTGGTGTCACAATGGAGGTGAATGGAACCAGACGTATGACTCTAATGTTCTTATGGTGGTGTCACAATGGAGGTGAATGGAACCAGACGTCTGACTCTAAAGTTCTTACAGTGGTGTCACAATGGAGGTGAATGGAACCAGATGTATGACTCTGAAGTTCTTATGGTGGTGTCACAATGGAGGTGAATGGAACCAGACGTCTGACTCTAAAGTTCTTATGGTGGTGTCACAATGGAGGTGAATGGAACCAGACGTATGACTCTAAAGTTCTTATGGTGGTGTCACTCGACGCCTGAGAGGTTATTTTACCAGAGTTTAGTTCTTAAACTAAACCCATTCATGGTGGAGGGATACATGCAGGGGGGGTTGAGGCCAAATGGCCACCAAAGAAAAGTGATTTAGTTAAATATTTACTGCTTACCATCATTTGTGTTTTATTTGTGTTGGAGACGTTCAGTAATAAATAATTTCACACCAAACCCACTCTGAATGATTTTGATCACAACACTGCATCATGCAGAACATTTGAATCTACAGTGGATTCCCTTGTAATTTGAGAGGGAATCAGAGCTGCAGGGATAGTGACGATGCATTGTTCTGGATGTGTAACATGACATATCGACATATTGAGACTGGACTAATAAGAGAAAGGGAAATTAGATGACCTTACAGTGTGTCTGCTGCCCCATTAGACACCATTAGACTGTGTCCCTATTCATCAGAGGGCCTGAAGACGATGTAATGAGGGGTGAAATGGACATATATTATTTGCCATTATTGTAATAAGAAACAGTTCTTGCTCCAAAAATAGTCATGAAACGGTTTTCCTTTTACATCTCAAATCTATGCATACATTAATATGAACTGTTAATGGAGATATTCGCCGCTGCACTCCTCACTGCTCGGCGGTCTTGGCGCCGCTCTTTTTGAACTTGACCACCATGACGGTGATGTTGTCCGGGCAGCCGCGGTAGAAGGACTGCAGGACGATGCTCTTGGCGCCGAAATGGGGCTCGTCGAGGCGCTCTCGGATGAAGCGCACCGCCTCCTCGTTGCTGAAGGCGTCCCACAGGCCATCCGACGCCAGGATCATGAACTCCGGCTGCAGCTTGTCCAGGTCAAAGGTCAGCACGTCCGGATCCGGGATGAGGACGTTCAGGTTCTTCAGCGGGTAGTCGCCCAGCGAGCGGGACATGGCCAGGACGCCCTGGACACGCCACGATCCATTAAAGCTGATGAAGCCACCTGGGAACAAGAGATCGAGGTTAAAACGACTATCATTCTGTTCTTAAGGTTTTCAGTGATATTAAGTGAAAAAATGTGTCCAACTGAACTACAAGCTTTAAAAGGTCAAAAATTGTGCAGTCAAATCCACTCTACGTTCTTTCTTTAGTATTGCATTCATTTAAGAGCCTGTAAATCAATTACAGGCCGGAAAATGAAGCAGCTTTCATTTAAATGCATCATTTTTGGTCTGCAGAAGAACGAGCAACTTTGACCGTGCAAGCTCAGGATCACCCAACAAGTTTTTCTACAATTTCATGCTGACTGTTCCACATCCTCATCCTCAAAACACCCCTAACAGTAGTCTAGTGCTCCATTACAAACCATGCAGGTAATACAGTTAATTTATAGGGAGATGTTTGGAATTCCACAAGTGATGGCCAAAATAATGGAAACATAGTTGCAACTTTTATTGCATAAAAATGTATTTATGGGGACATTAATTATATTGATATAAAAAAATAGCCTGACTGCATAATTACTGCCAGCAAAACAAGCCCCTTGGTGCAGCTATATCAAGCAAAAAATGTGTCAGATTGCACTCAAAAATTGTACAGCCAAATCCACAGTATGTTCTTTCTGTATTTGTGAATTTATTCAAGAAGCTGTAAATCAACCGGCTACCACCTCATCCTCACAACACCATTCATAATAATCTAAAGTTTCACTGCATGCAGATGCCATATATGCTGATATTTCATATAATATAGGTGACGGCCAAAATACTGGAAACAGGAGGATTTTCACTACGAAACCATCCCCCTTAATATTGCCCAGTTAAAATGACCTTAATTTTGACCTTAACTTCCCATACAAGAAAGGAAAAAGGCACAGATTAAGGCCGATTAAGGCCGAGGAAAAACAACTGAATTTACATTTTCAAATTACCCTCTTAAACAATAGAACCTCCTGAAAGGATCTTAAATTTAAGACCAAGACACACTCATGCCTTAAATCTATTTTTAAGATCAAATGAATGGGTCGGTTTCACAAATGATCAGGCACTTAACTCAAACGCAGGGGTTTGGTGTATTTTCAGGGGTTAATTAAGGCGGTGTTAATCACATTTGAAGTACGTCGTTTTTTGTAGTGTTTTAAAGAACTTTGAAGTGAAATGAACGGGCAGGAGCTTGAGTGACGGCTATAAAAGAGGAAGGACAGCCAGCAGTCTGATATCTGTCATTAGCAGTCTAGCTGGGCTGCATTTCCAGGCCGCTACGTCACTGAAGGGGTGCTCCAACCGGGACCCGTTTCATACAGCGGACAAATGCAGCTACAGTCCGGATGCCAGAAGACGGCAGCGTCCCTCACACATATCTGACACCCCGAATCCTTCGCCTACGTCATGCCTGACCTTGAACAAAGTTCAAGAAAACTGCTGGCAGATGAAACCACCACATCTGCAGAATCACAGTCAGTGCAGCTACACTTTCAAAATCTCATGCACGCTGAAATGAGCCCCCCCCTCATTCAGAGATGGAGAGAAAAGGACTGAGAGAATGAGAATGAGAGAAATGAGAGAAATGAGAGAGAAAAGAGAGAGAGAGAGAGAACTGCTGTGAATGTAAATGTAGGTGTAATACACCGTTTTACCAGCAGGTGGTGATGAAATGCTGAAGAAACCTCCTGACCCACACTGGACAATGGGCTACTAGACTGGCTTTGAAATGGAAAGAGCCTCTTCATCAGCGTACTCCGAGAAGCTTTTAAAGCTTTTCTCTCTAAGAAGTGGTGTTACTCACCCGCTTTCTTGATCCTCTTGCGCTCTTTGAGCTGGTAGGGCTTGTGGTCATGTGACAGGGGGGTGGCGTTGCCATCTTTATCACACAGGACCCCTCTGGAATCACCGACGTTGGCTACAGTCAGTTCCTTATCAGACAAGAGCGCAACCAGGCATGTCGTTCCTAACAGAGAGAGAGATAAAGAGAGAGAGAGAGAGAGAGAGTTAACACTGTTAACATTTCAAAAGGTTACATTCACCCCACCCTCCCCCTCAGACCATTCATAGAAACGAAGTTACAAAAATTCCATGATTTATAATCAGTCCCGTGATCCACCCTTCATTTCTTCCTATTTTGCTTCCAAAGATCCAGACTTTCTTGTACTTTTAATGAGGTCTTGAGGAACAGTTCTCCAGGCTTCCTGAAGGACTTTCAAAGTCTCTAGTCCCTGTACCTGACCAGTTTGAGAGGAATGTTTTTTAAAAAAAAAGATCATCTAACTGAAGTCCTGAATCAGTGAAGAAACAGGAGTAGATGATCTGGCGGTGATCAGTATACTGGTGGTGCTGAATGCGGAGTGGCTGGAACTTGTTAATCTAGGCCCCTTGTATCTTTGTACACTTTGCAGTAAAACATTTGTTCCATTTTTTTCACAAACAAAGTGATATTTTAAAAAAGGGGGTCACCACAGGCCTGAATCATCACACATTCCCCTCAATCTGCTGTATGTTGGTCGGTGTTATCTAAAACAGGGGTTCTCAAACTTTTTTGGGCCGGGACCCCTACTGGAGCAGAAAATTTTCAAAGGACCCCCCCATAATCGCACTAAAAATAACAATTATCGCTAGGGATGAGCGAGTACAGCATTATCTGTATCTGTACTCGGACTGGGCGGGGCCTATCCCGGAAGTGGGCGGTGGTTAACCAGGAACTGGGTCGGGATG
>JBBKCR010000038.1:23368529-23379063 GCA_037577295.1 Ladigesia roloffi
TAGTTGGTGTAAGGGTAGAGGATGCAGAAGATAGGACTAGGTGGAGACAGATGATTCGCTGTGGCGACCCCTGAAGAGAAAAGCCGAAAGAGGAAGAAGTCCTCTGCAACTGCGCTATGCAAAAAGCTCACAGAGACCCCGTTCATTAAGTAGGAATGCACCCCTAGACTTACAAATACAGCCTCAGGTCAAAGTAAATCTCACATTAGGCTCATTAAGGTCAAACTTTAATTAAAAAAAGACCAGGAATGCTATGAAGGAAATTAAAAGTGGCATCTATGTGTTTAAACATTTAGACACCTTCATTTTGAGAGCACAGTACAGTGCAAAAGGCCTTGAGCCCCCTCTTATTTCTTCACATTGTGTTTCCGGAGTGCCAGACTTCCTTGAATTGTTAATGTGGTCTTGAGAAACCGTTCTCCAGGCTTCTTGAAGGAGTTTCAAAGACTCTCATTTTCAGTCCAGTCCCTGAACCTGACCAGTTTACTATGTATGATATATTCAAGCATAACAAAGCACATCTAACTGAAGTCCTGAACCAGTGAAGAAACAGGAGCAGATGATTCCAGATGATCAGGCAGTGATCAGTATACTGGTGGTGCTGAATGCTGAGTGGAACTCGTTTATCTAGGCTCGTTGTATCTTTAGGGACTTATAAACACATTCCTATTTCCTGCATTTAATCTACTCAATAGGCTGAAGATGAGACAGTCTGATGGGAATAAAATAGTATTTTTGCACCAACAAGGTGATTCAATGCAAAGCAGAGAGAAATGTGGAGCTCGAGATTTTGCACAGCACTGTATGTAAACAGTGTAATATATAAAATAACAGATGGGGGGTAAAAGCACAAGCTTGGCAAAGAGAAGGACGCGTTCATATATCAAGCAGCACAGCAGCTGCAGCACCGAACACAAAGTCACCATTGAGGCCACCAGACCATCAGCATGCACTTCACCTATTGTGTGTGTGTGTGTGTGTGTGTGTGTGTGTGTGTGTGTGTGCACCAGTCTGTGACTCAACCCCCGCAAAAACATGATATGGAACTCGTTATCTGGATGCCTCATTGGTTGTGGCTCTTCTTGGAGTTTGCAGTGTTTATGATGAGGAAAATCCCAGAAACACTCACAGTTGTGTGCAAAAGTTTGGGCGATCCTCCACAAATTACTATTCTGTTATACTTTGTTTTGTTTCCACACCTTTACAAAGCTAGGCCATATTTACTGTCTCTTTATAATCATGCCATTTAACATAGGGTGTGCAGACTTTTGCATACGACTCTAACCTACTGACCGTTGTCGGAGCTGCAAGAACTATTGGAGCAATCACACGAAAAGCAAAGAGGAGTTTGAAATTTCACGAAAATCCGATCCAGCTGAAACCCAGCTGCAGTTATGGAGGTTATACAAAATAGGGCTTTTAATTCCGCTTCTTTCCCACTGATAGGTCAACCAATTCAGTCAATCAGTACATAAACAAAAACAAATTACATTACCCAACTACTGACTAATTATAAAAATAATAATAACTGATACAACATGGACTACCACGTGCAAAATTATAATAATCCAAATAATATTTCAATTTGAAATTCTTTGACCAGTTCAAGGGGCAAATTTTATGAATCTTTTAATATTTTAACCACCACAGTAATCTCAAAATGGGCCTCAGAACTTCAGAGCCACACTAGTGTCAGCGTGCAGGTAACACTACACCTGTTCAGAGTCCGGCCAGAGAGAGGGGGATAGAGAGAAGGAGAGAAGGGAGAAAGAAACAGCGGGAGGTGAAATAGAAAGAGAGAGAAGAAAGATGGGGAAAGAAAGAGATGAAAGAGTGGGAAAAGAGATAACCAGATAGAGAGAAGGAGAGAGAGATAGAAAGAGAAAAGGGAAAGAGAGAGAGAGAGAGAGAGAGAAATGGGACTAGATATGTAGAAAGAAGGGAAAGAAAAAGAGAGATGAAAGAGAGAAACAGATGTCTCGTACCTCCCCCCCGTGTCCGTCGAAGATGCCGAAGATGGACGGGTGGCTCTTGTTGAGCTGGTCTGTCAGCACCTCGAAGCGGTCCTCCATGTGCTCCCTCCGGCCCTGGATGGCGAACACGGCGGCGCTGCTGCTCCGGAACTCCCAGGTCTTGGAGAACTCGGCGTCCAGCGCGTCCAGCCCCGCGAATTTCTCGTTCTGCATGATCTCGGCCACCTTCCCCTTGACCATCTTCACGGCGTCCCGGCTCGACTTGACGATGGTCTTCACCTCGTCCGTGTGGAAGAAGTAGCTCCACAGCGCCAGGCTGATGCACAGCAGGAACAGGGTCTCCGGCCTCAGCAAGAAGTAGCGCATGATCCGGCCCAGCAGAGACAGCAGGGTCATCGTATCTCCGAGCATCGAGAACCACCAGCACCAGCAGCGCGCGCGCTCAGAGCCCCCCCACCAGCCGCCCCCACGACCCCGCGACCACTACCAACACCACCTCCTGCACCGACCGCGCGCTTCAGCACCCCATCCTGGGTGGACCCCGACCGTCCGAGATACTTCACTGGATTATTCTAGGAGATGAATGTTCAGGATTTAAAGGTTCCCCTACACCGCGGCGCGCGCTCCTTCCTGCGGAGCAAAGCTGCAGAGGAGTGTTTTCAACACACATTCGCACACACACACCCAGCAAATGTCAACCGGAGGGACCCCCCCCTTTCCAGTCCACAACAGTGACACACACCGTCCGAAAGTGTGAGCGCAACTTCCAGCAAATAAAACAGCCTATGTACCTATATTGGTATACATAGATAGATATGAATACTAATATGTATAAAAAATATATAAAGCGCAGGTTTAAATATTATAGTCTACATAATTAAATAAGTCGAATGATATAAAATATTGCGTTTACTGCGGTGTTTTAAGTTAATACTATTACATGAAATATGTTAATATGTGGTTTTAAACAGGTAAAATACTAAATATAAATAATGTAAAGTGTATATGTACAGTATATGTATAGTGGTTGGTATATATAACAGTATTATAAGAAAATATGTAAATAATGCCTTTTTGAATGCATAATATGATATAGCATATGACAGAATGGTCACTTTCAATTAATCTAAACCCCCCCAGGATTGATGGAGCTTCATGTAGTACTTTTGGGATGAGATGGAGTGATCTGTGATCACACAAGGCCCTCTTGGCTGCAGGCAAATCCTCACAGTAATGTTCCAACAGCTTGTGGCCTTCCCAGAAGAATAGAGGTTCTTACTGAAGCAAAAAGAGGGTCTGTTATGTTGGACAAGAAGGCCTGGATTGCAAAGGTCCTGGATGGTGTCGAAGTCTGTGCAAACAGTCAAGTTCTTTCACGTCTAACTTCTCCAGCCTCGTCTTTTTGGAGCTTGCCTTATGCATTGGGTCACAGTCATGCTGGCATAGAAAAGGTTCTTCCACAAACTGGGTCCACAAAATTTGGAAGCATGATTTGTCCAGAGTGTCATGGGATAATGTCATGGTATGCTGAAGCATTAAGATTGTTCCAATACGTTTGTCCATATTGTGTAGATTGAAGCATCAGTCCAAGGGGTAAAACAAGGATTGGAAAATTGTCATGTAATAATAAAATGTTAACTAAATGTCTAATAATAATAATAATAATAATAAGAAGAAGAAGAAGAAGAAGAATATTTATATAGTACTTTTGAAAAACAAAGTTACACATTGCTGGACAAAATCAAAGTTCATGAACAGAAAAGGTGTAAAGGCCATTAAGTAATAGACAAGGTTATACAAAGTAATTAAGGAGAAAATAATAGTATAACAATCAAAATATAATGATATACACCTAATTAACCTATAAACTGAAAAATGAACTTAACACTGAAATTAACTATGAAATAAAACTTATCAAAAAATAACTTAAAACTTAAAGAAAACTAGGAAAATCAGCTGATCTTAAATTATGTACATGTGTTTAAGGTACTAAGAGATCAGATAATTATGAATCATATAAGCCTCCACAAATATCCTGGGAAGTAATACAAATGTAAAATATGGATCCTTTGGGAAAACCTTGTTGGATCACTTGCTTTTATAGTGAGACATTTGTTGGATTACATGAAGATTCATCAGAGCACCAGTAACACACCTGGAGTTGTGATTGGTCACTCTTTGAAAAAAATGACTGTGATTGCTTCGTATATTGCAGCCCCCCAATATCGTGATAACGCTTAACAGACGGTATATCATGCAGCTGTTGTAACCATGGCGATGTGACTGCTCTGTGCAGTGCACGCTGGGTATTGTATTTCCAAATCGCTGATTGTCGAAAACATACAAAAAAGGAAACACATTTGTAATGTCAAACTCGATGAGGCCGGGGGATATAAAATTGCACTCCAGATAAACTCTCTTTAATTTAATAATATTTTGAATCCTACTTTTAGGTATCTTAACCCCTAACAGCTTTAAATGTTCTTGTACCGTCTGTCTTAGTAATATGTAAAATGCATTATCTGGGGTTATTTGGAATTTATGTCACTTTTCCGTTAAATAATTTTAAATAAAAAAATGGAGAAAATGGTTTTGTTAGATCCAGTCAGGCGCGGCGTTGGTTGCCTGTTGGGGTCCTCTGCTCTGTCACCGTGGTCAGGCATCACACGTGCGGGTGAAGTTTCTCCTAGTCTTGGATTAAATTTGGTTCTGTTTTGGGATTAAATGACAGTCCGTTGGTGAGGGTGGACACAACGCTATTTTGACTCCGTCAAGGAGCGTATTCTGTGGTTTGAATCGTCTCTAGGACCTCGTAAAGTGAGTATTTAGCTGTAGCCTGTTAGCCTGGGCCCGGGTGTATGGCTAATAGTATACTTTATATTATTTTTTGCTTTTATAAAAGGTGTCTCCACCAGTTTGGCACTGTTTTATTTAGGGTGTTCAGGTGACAGCAGCCCAGGTGTGTAGTTTAGGACACCTACAAGACTGAAGTTGAATGAAGTTCTTTTCGCCCGAATTTAATCTTAACTTTAATCGTATGCAATATTTCTGGTGAAATATGTATAATATTTTGGGGTGAAGTATAACTGTATGCAATGTGCAATTTGTCTGGGCAATTAGTACTGTTTGTCAATGTGCTGCTACCAATCTGGGAAAATTCCAATGTGTATATTTATACATATCCACGTAATGCATCACAGTTCAGCATATATTTACATATACAGTGTATTTTTGTGGTAGTATATTTAGGGCAGCTGATGGTCTAGTGGTAAGGGAGCTATGTGGTCAGAAGTTTAAATCCCAAGACTGTTAGTGGCACCACTGAGGTACCTTTGAACAAGGTGCCTTCACCCACACTGGTCTCCGGGCGTTGTGTCACTCTTTGGGCACTGCTTCAAGTCAAGTCAAGTAGTTTTTATTGTCATTTCTACCATATACACAGTACATAGTGAAACCAAAACAACGTTCAATGGTGAACGGGTTTAATACAGAGAAAAAAATTCACACTCTTCACTGTATGTGCTGTGGTGTGTTCATGTGCACTTACTTTAGTTTGTTGTGTGTTGGAAATTTTTTCTGAACTAAACATCATATTTTTTCCTCTCCTGTCCTCATAGGCATGGAATATATGAAGACTCCAGCTACAAGCAGTCAGGGGAACATGTGAGTAACACATGGAATCTACATTATACACAATATGCATCATAACATTAATGCTGTCAAAGATTTGTGTTTTGACAAAAAAATACCAACAGAATAGTGAAGTCAAGGAGGTTTTATTGTCATTTTAACCTTATTTATGCAGTACACAGTAAAACAAAATGTTCCTCCTGGACAATGGTGTATCACAAGAACAGCAACAGAACATTACCTGTGTTGACTGGACAAAAGAGTGCAAAAAATATGAGCTACAAAGGAACTGAACAGTTCTGTAGTTGATAGCAGCTACTGTACAAGACTGAATGAATACAGTGTTATGACAGATACTGTATTGTACCAGCAAAGTTTTTCATTTGTTAAAATGCAGAACAGAGGTCTAACTGCAAATACAGCAGCAGCAGGACAGAGCATGTGCAGTGTAATAAATAGAAGGGGTATTACAGAGGTGATTAAAGTCTGAGTTAAGGCAGAGAAGACGTATATACTGTATGTATGCATTGTGTTAGGTGAAGGAGAGGGAAATTCAGGGGAGGGGTGTGTTGGGGAATTGCTCAGGGATTCATAAGTTAATATTAATATAGTTATTAATATTAATATAATATTAGTATAGTTAATATGTAGTGTAGTTCAATATTTGTTACATACAGGTTATGCATTCAAATGTGTAACCTATGTTATCTTGGATTGAGCAATTAAAGAGAAGAATAATACATTTAAATAAACAAGCAGTAATAGAACATATTAAAATAAAAACAAATACTGCAAACTCTGTAAGTGAACATTGTGTAAAAGTTGGGTTGTGCTTCACACAATGAAGTGTAAGAGTTGAAATCAAATACTGTCTGTGTTTATATAAATTAGTAAAAATGAGTAGAGCTGTGTGAATTTGGTAGCAGCACACATTTAGAAGGGTATTACGACGCTTGAGATCAGTAGTGAAGTCGTTTGAAATGAGTGCATGTTTGATTCTATACTTAAGAACAGTTTTAAAGTGCAAAGAATCTGGAGAAGTCAGAGTGGAGAAACTGTATGGGCCTGTAGTTTTTGTACTTTTTGTGACCGTACATGTATTGAGTACAGTTTATTGTTGCTGTAGCTATTGGAATTTTCTTTATCAGTAAAATATCATTATTTCTGCATATTATGTGACATTAATAAAAAGCGATCCATTTTAAATGTTAGGTTTTTAGTTACGTTTAAATTTACAGTTTTTTTTTACAAACGGCAATCATCCACGCTTGAGTGGGACTGTTTAATTTCAGTATTTCACATAATGCACAGCACCGAACCCACCTTTGGAATAAAAGTCATGTTTGTTAAGGACTCCATAGTGCCAATAGTGAGCTATCCACTGTTCTATAAGTAACACTTAGTTTGTGATGTAATCGGTGAGTAGAAACGGTGTTCGTATTTCTTGGACTGATGGACTGATCATCATTAAATCCTGGCTTTTTTTGCCTTGAAAATATTTTTTTGGGTCTCAAATCAACTTGAAAATTTTACCCATTGTGTATTTGAATCCTGGAATTTCTTTGGACACAGTAATTAAGTGTGTTTAAGAGACCTGTTAGGCAGAAAAATTCAGGAAGCATTAAATACACTTCGAGATCATTTACTACCCATGGTGTTAACTCAGTGCCCTGCTAATCAAATCTATCTTCCTTCTGCACAGCCTGTGCTGCACCTGTGGCACCCCCATTCCTCCAAATCCAGCCAACATGTGTGTGTCTTGCCTGAGGACCCAGGTGGACATCTCAGAGGGAATCCCAAAACAAGTCTCTGTGCATTTCTGCAAGCAGTGTGAACGGTACGAAAAAACTTATTAATAGAATTCATTTAACGGCGGCAGGGTTGAAAGTGGGCCGCAGCCTAGCTGACTGCATCGCTGCCTTCTAATTGGTCGAAATGTAATCACAGCATGAAAAACTTTTCACGCAACAAAACAACAGTGGAGATACAAACTGAAAACTGGGAAGGCAGTAAAGTACAAGCACGACTGTCTGTCTGGGCTGATGCACATTAACCTTAAAGATACATTTGCTTGCGTCTTAGAAAACTCCAACTGAAATGTATCAAGTTAGCTGGTCAGTGTTTTATTGCATGGCTAAAAAAAGATGAGGGGAAAATTACACAGCTATTAAAAAAAAGCAATAGCAAAAGATCTAACAGAAAAAGGTTCCGCTGGTTCGACTCCATGGACGCCGTTTTGCAACGACTGCCAGCCCTAAACTGTGGGAGAGAACTGAGACGGAAACTCCATTCCTGGACTGAGAAACACTGGAAAATCAAAACCTGTTACAATCATCATCTGGCCACAGTACAGTTTTGGTAGAGCACGGTTACAGCATGCCTGTGGAAAAGTGCCTTTACATAATAGAGATACCACTTTTTGATGCCTGGTACTGAGACCACAACCCCGAGTATCCACCAGTTTATTGTCCTTTCTTCTTTTCTATATCTAAGCCCTTAATAACATCTACACTTTGATTCCAAAACAGCGAACTAAGTGATGAATAAAAACTGACCTTGGCTAGTATTTTTTGCAAATATTAAGTGAGAAAATCTAAGTACCCGCCGAAATGTGTGACTGGTTCTGTAGTCTGATGCAGGACTGAAGCCATAGCATCTAGAAAGCTAAAGCCGTTGCTCTACACGCATACTTCAGTTTAGAGTAGTTTAGTGTAGTTTAGTGTTGTGTGAGTGAATCAGCGACTTCGCTTGATTGACAGCTTGCCTCATTTGTTCGAATAGGTACCTACAGCCCCCAGGCACGTGGGTGCAGTGCGCTCTGGAGTCAAGGGAGCTGCTGGCTTTGTGTCTAAAAAAAATTAAAAGCACAATGACTAAGGTAAGAAACTCTCAGCCTTACATCCTTGAGGTTGTTTTTCCCATTTACTCATTACTTTTGTTCCCCCTAATGTTTAAAACCTTAACCAATTTGTTCAAGTGTTTCTTGTCCTTGTTTCAGCACAACCAGCTGACCCCAAACTGACCCCATAAAATATATTTACTGTAAAAATCCACAAAGCCACATATTAAAGCTTTAGGGAATCTTACACACAATAGTATTTAAATAAGAGTTGGAAATATGTACAAAAAAAGGAAATATGTACAAATTTACAGTAAAATCAGAAAATCTGTCCCAGATGGGGTTCATGTATCCCCCCTCTCTCTTTCACACACACATACACATACATACCCCTCGCTCATACATACACCTGCCCTTACACACACCCCTCTCTCTCTCTCACACACACACAAACAAGTGACAGGGATTCTCACACCATGTTTTCTCCACTGTTTTTATGATCAGAAAAAAGTTATTCTGTCTTTTAAATGGTGCAATTTTTTAAGTTTTGTTTCCTTTTTTTTTTTTTTAAATTGAGGTCTCTGGTACTACACAATGTACAATTTTGATGCTTGATGTACAAAGCCTCTACTGTGAGCCTAAACATACTGTAGCTCCAAATATTTCCTAACGTTTGTTTAAGATGTTGTTTTAGCGAAGGTGCACGTTTGATGCACTGGATCTTCGGTCGGGTTCTGAGGGTCTATTCTGTACCTGCGTTACTGAACTGGGTTTTTTCTGCTGCCCAGGTCCGGCTCATAGACGCAGGCTTCTTATGGACAGAGCCCCACTCTAAACGAATCAAGCTGAAGATGACCATCCAGAAGGAGGTAATTTAGCTGCCTTTTGACGGGGGGTTGCACAATAAATCGTCAGAGTATCATTATTATGATATTGATCTCTGCTGTACTATTTTGTGGTTCGGGCCTCGATATGCAAATGGGTCCCTGACAAATTACAGTGTTTTTGACCGAATTACATTTCCAGGTCTTCAAAATTCTTACAAAAAAAGTCAAAAATATTTATTAATTATAAGGCTACAATGAAAAAAAATTTATATAATAAAATAATAAAAGTTTTACTTTTTTTTTCCTCCAGTAACTGACAGCAAATCCGTTAATGATAGTGTGGTCTTTTATAATGAGGCACGGGGGGTTTCGGTACCCATTTCTAGTCCTCGCGCGTTGATGTCATCAATTGTGTTCGGTTCCTAAGATCAGCCAAGTTTGAGGAGTACCGATCGAGTCATAAAGTCTGATTATTGGCCAATACCGATCTTTACTCAAATTAAAAGGCTTGGAAGTGTGTTTATTAGTGATGCTACGATTGATTGGCCAAATATCAGTATTGCAATTATACAGAAACAACAGAGCGGTTATGATTCTTTTCAATATATTAGAGAGTTTGCATCACCACTTTACTCAAATTTAAAAGGCTTGGAAGTGTGTTTATTAGTGATGCTACGATTGATTGGCCAAAGTGGTGATGCAAACTCTCTAATATATTGAAAAGAATCATAACCGCTCTGTTGTTTTTGTATCATTGCAATACTGATATTTGGCCGTTCATGCAGCCCTGTTGTTAAGCCCAACTGAAGCAGAGTTTGACGGTTCCGTGGACTCCCTGTCTGCTCTATGTAGGTGATGAATGGGGCGATCCTACAGCAGGTCTTTGTGGTGGAATACATCATGCAGTCACAGATGTGTGATGACTGTCATCGAGTAGAAGCCAAAGACTACTGGAAGGCAGTTGTGCAAGTCAGACAGAAGGTGAGGGACCTGCTGGAATTTAATAGAGCATCTTTATACTTCATCATACGTTTACCCAGAATAATAGTCAATACTTCACAAAATGTGATTGAAATTAAAGCATCAGTTTCCTCACAGTCTGTCCAAGGAATATTGCAGAGGATTAAATGTCCAAAAGTCTTAAGACAACCTTTTGTACTGCTAATTTAATGTGCACTCATTGCTGACAGAGATTATATTGTGTGTGTGTGTGTGTGTGTGTGTGTGTGTGTGTGTGTGTGTGTGTGTGTGTGTGTGTGTGTGTG
>JBBKCR010000038.1:23379163-23390209 GCA_037577295.1 Ladigesia roloffi
CACACACACACACACACACACACACACACACACACACACACACACACACACACACACACACACACACACACAGCTATGAAAAAGATATTGTACATCTCTAATTCTGGTGGAAATCTCTGGGGGACTATAAAACTATCTGGTCAAATGTTACATAAACACACACAAACAGGGCTAAGAATATTGTGCAAATGTATGAGTGTTTTAACATGAACTCTTTAATGCGTTTTGCATAATAGGTCCCCTTTAAACCGGCAACTGTATAAAAAGATGAATGTACTGATGGAGGGACAATAAGGGCATCACCACAGGATGTTATTGCTGGCTGCACAACTGTTTTGGGTGTGTTTGTTTCCAACACAGCCCTTTTTGTTTACTCACATCTGGATGAGAGCCCTCAGGCTGGACGCCTGCCATAAACTGGTCAAACGAATGCTGCTGAGACATTTACCTTGCAAAACTATCAGGCAAAAACAACGTTGTGGAGGTGTCCCGGGGCTGTCATCTGCGTCTCCATGTTGCTTTGAGGGCCTGTGTTGTTTTTGTTGTGAAGATGAGCTTGAGTACACTTTTTACCTACTTGGCGAAATGTGATCCACCCACAACTGTTAGAGAATGGTCTTATTGTGTTGCTGGATCCTGAAGAGAGCCAGGGAGAGGTGTTGGGTTGCAGGTGATAAAAGAATTACACAACTGGGAATTTTATTCCGATCTGGCCAAGCTCTGGCTGTAAAATGTGCAGTCCCTCTCCAAAAACATCCCAAAGACAAGTTTAGTGAATACACCAGCTGGTCAGGGAAGTAGCAAATATGGGCAGAGGAATTCAATATTCAGTTTACTGTTATGTGAAGATGTGGTCAGTATGTATTGCCATTAGATTCTAGCGCATTTGAATCGACAGTTTCAGATCAGTAACACAGCCACAGCTTGTGGTGTCCAGTGACTAAAGTGATACTTGTAGAGCTGTAATCTGGTCCAAAATACTGTGTACGGCTAAATGCGCTTGACAATATCAGCAAGTGTGCTTTTTTATCATTATTTTCTCCAAGTACTGGAAAACTAGACTGTCCTTTACCGAATGGCCACTGAACAAGCACTCAAGGTTCCAGAGTTCTCCATCATCAAGTCAGCAAGCAGAAACCTGGAGTGTACTGGGAGCTAAACAGATTGGGTCTATTACTATTTAGAATGATTGGTTAGTTTTAGGAGTCTCTGGTGTATTATAGTGTGCATGGAGGACGGGCTGGTGGGTAATTACTGCAACTAGAACTCTGAGTTATCTTTTATATCTGTTCTGTTTTCAGACAATCTGGTGGAAAATACACAAAATGTGCTAAATATCAGGCAAGAGGTCCTCACACTGAAACACCTTCAAGACTTCTCAAAAGAGTCACTGAGATAACCCTCGATTTAATAATCAATGGGAACAAATGTTTTACCATGACAGACTACAAAGTGCCTAAAAATACGAGTTGTCACTGATAAAAGAGTTCCAACCATTCAATATTCAGCACCACCAGTATACTGATCACCGCCTGATCATCTGGAATCATCTGCTCCTGTTTCTTCACTGGTTCAGTTAGATGTGTTTTGTTCTGCTTGAATGAATCATACACAGGTCAATGTGTTTCTTAACAAACAAAACCATTCCTCTGAAACTGGTCAGGTTCAGGGACTGGACTGGAAATGAGAGTGTTTGAATGTCTGTCAGGAAGCCTGGAGAACTGTTCCACAAGACTACATTAAAATACAAGAAAGTGTGGGTCTTTGGAAACAACATGTAAATGACTCAATTTATAGAAAAACGTAGGTTTACTCAAATCTTTAGTTCTGTAAAGTTATCCAGGATCCACACAGGGCAGTTTCTATAGTAACAGCTGAAGTTTGCTTTGTGGTAGTTCTGTGGTTAAAACAAAATACAACTATGTATAAATGATTAGAATATTCAAGGGTAAGGAAAAAGAGCTACATACTAGTGATGAGAAGTTGGGATAATTTTACCGACTTGGATCTTTGAGTCTCGTTCGAGAACGAAGCTTTTTTCGAGTCATTTTGTTCATTTTAGCAAAATATAATTAAAGTGTTACGTGTTACTTCCCTAACATATCTACTGCTTACACAAACTTTGATCATACTACAAACAAGACAAAACTATAATGCTATAAGGAACAGAAAAGTTTCGTTCATTGTTTCCCTGTGTCTTTAATCTATGATACACTCACCTCGCCTCTTATCTGACAAGTTTTCGGGTTTCAGTCGTTTGTTCATCACCTGACAGCCTATTTAGCGAACCAATGCAAGCTGAGCCGGATTAAGAATTGATTAGTTCATCTCTCGAGTCTTCGGGTTTGAGTCGTACGTTTATCACGTGACAGCCCCGTAATGTTAACCTATGCAGCCTGAGCCAGGAAAAGAATTGATTAGTCAATCCCTCGAGTCTCAATAATCAATCGGGTTTGAGGCTCAATAATTCCAATACAGAAACTATAGGATGTAGCACAAATGCGCATGCGCAACTGAACGAATCATTCTTACAAGATGACTAGTTGTTCCCGAGTCACATTACAGATTAGTTCAAAATGAATGAATCGTTCAAGAACAACCCATCACTACTACATACTTTGCTGCGCAGACAGGGAAATGAAGCTCCATTTCAAAGGATCCATGGTGTAGAGCATGATGGGTGCCTCTATTTGAGATATGTTTTGCTGCTGTGCATTCTGACGGAATCCTGTGATTTGGGTTTTCCAGTGGGGAGAACACTGGAGCACTCAGCAGCAACGCAAAGCGAAAGACATCGTGTTTGCACATCTTCAAAAAGCTGGAAAACAAAAGGAGATCTAACGGGCTCTTTCAGGCAGGCCCTCAGGTCTGCTAAAACACTTGCAGAACTGGTTTGGGTGCTCAGTTTATTGTCGTTTCATACGCACATTCATCAGCACGTCTCACAGTTTTGTGCTGATGGGACACTGAAAGCTGACACTGTTCTGTTTCCCTTCTAATGGCTGTTGGGTTGGTGAAAGAATGTCTGTCTCAAGATATCGCCATGTTTCGCCACAGGTTTTCACCCTCATGTTTCTGAAAGAAACACGTTGTCCATTTTTTCACGCCTTTTTAATTTAGGCCTGAGTTAAATAATAAAAGGTCTATATTAACCATTAAAGGCATTCAGTCAAAATGTGCAGATGTTATTTTTGCCAATAGTTTACATGCATACAAGCATCATTTCTTTATAGGCACTGGGATATCTCTTTTACACCTTAAAAGCTCTTTATATGAGCTCTTTTGTGCTAAAACAGGGGTCACCAACATGGTGCCCGCAGGCATCAGGGTGCCCCCAAGGACCCCATGAGTAGCCCATGGACCGGTCCAAAATATATCACCAATGAGCAACATCTAACATGTAATTTTATCTTGTTGCTCTTCTTCTTTAATCGCTTTTGCATTTATATCTATTAGAAAATGACAATATCTAAAAAAAATGTTTAATGTTTATTATACATGTTTAGGTAAACTCTGTATTAGTATACAAAACTGGTAGTTTCAGTTTTAGAAAGGTTGGTGACCCCTGTGCTAAAGGATTTTGAAAAAGAAATATCTACAAGTCTAATGAAAATTATACTGTCCTGTAATTAGCTCATTTATTTCCAGGCAGAGGTGTCGAACACTACAGCTTCTTTAAATGGAAAATATTCATTATGGCCATTGGTTCTCATGCAGAAATAAGAATAAGAATAACCATGATACTGCTACTACAACTAATGATAATAATAACAGTGCACTATGGCAATGTCAATAAACGAAACATCTTTCTTACCAAAAGTCAATTTTGATTGAAACATGTTCCTGGGTGGCACAAATTAAAAGCTTTTTCATTTCATATTCATGGGCAAAATATTCACTGGGACTGAGTGCAGGACAAAGGGGTAGACGATGAATAGATAGATGGATGAAGTCGCTGGCAATGACCAATGAGTGGAGTGCATTAACAGGCACCCAGTATGTTTGTGACTGGCTTATATTTTGGCTCTAATAAACTACAGATGTTTGTTTAATAAGGTTTGTGCATTTATCTTCCTCAGCTAATGTTTCTGTCTGTCTGATATTTGGTGGGTGCTATATTGTGATTATGGTAAGCACTCATCTTTCATTCATTTTTTTCCATACAAAAATACAGCATTCACTCACACCTAAATTAAATATACAACCCCCAGTTAACCTCACATGAACCTCATTGGTCAATGGGAGAAACAGGACTGAACCCTCACCACCACAACCTGCTAACTTCACACACGCACAGGGCCAAAGTAGCAACGGCGCTACCCACTGTACCACACTGATGTACATTTTAAAAATACGCACCATCAGGTTAGCTGGCACCTCCTTGTAAAATTAATTTATTTAGTGAAAAATCAAATAAAAAAAGCAACAATAAACAAATAAACATCTCAAGAACATGGACACACATTGAACAAGTTATGGAAAAATGTCTCTAAATGTATGAAATACAAAATGATTTCCAAGTTAAATGTTATGTAAATAAATGGATGGCATGCAGAGAAGTGCAAAAAAAAGAAGTTTGGGAACTGACATGTGACCAGCCAACATTCCAGTGTTCAGTACATGAATATAGACGTACATGATCCAGCTGTCTTTGAGGGTAGTTGAGGTTTAAATGGTCGAGAAGAGAGAGATGGAGGGGGGAGAAAATGAAACTGTTGCTCAAGTAGTTTTAACATGCCAAGGCTCTTAGAGGACTATCAATATTTGCTTATGTGCGGTGCCGCCAGGTCTGACTGTTCAACGGTGACGCTCCATAACTGCCCAACGCAGCCTGGTTGCATAGGATATGTGCAGATATTGGACAAAATATTTACTTCTTTGTATGATGTGAACATTGTGACCTGCCCCACTTTGAGTTATTTTACATTTGATTTGTAAAAATCGAGGTACAGTTCCAAAATTTGACCAAAGATGACCCAGCCTGTGCCAACCAGCAGCAAGTGTTCAGCCATCGGAATCCCTAAGGATCGATTCATTACTCAGATATTGTTGGGTGGGGCAGGCTGATCCTATCATGCACAACAGCAGGAGATGTGCAGTCACCCAGGAACTCATCCTACATCTTCATGCAAAAACGGCACCACAGAGTCGAGAAGGGGACAGTAGTGCAGGGAGTGAAGGTGGGAAGGACATGGCTTTTCGCTTTCCTTTTCTTTAGCTTCTCCAAGAAAGCTCCTGAGATGAAAAATGTTGATGGCCTTCTGCTTGGTTGAAACGAGCAAGATGCCTTTACATACACTTAAGAGGATCCTGTTTGTTTCTGGATCTGAATTTCTGATATATCTTTCAAACCTTTTGTGAATGCGATGAATCCAGTCCGGGATATTGCCGACAGTGATAGTGGGGGCGAATCGGTTAGTCAATTTCATGAACTAGAATCGACTGGACTGGAAACTTGACTAAGGTCTGGATTTAAAGACTCATTGGGACCCTCTGGGGGACATCAGTAATCAATGTTTGGTAGGACAATGGCAGACCCTCAAAGAAACCCTTCTCTTTGCTATGACGAGAAACCAGCTTGTACATATGCAGAGTTTAGGTGGTGTGACGATCATTCCAATATCACGTGAAGGGAGCAAAAAGCCCCGCCCACTCTCCCCCACGCCCCATGTTTTCAGTTCATCAATGCCACTGTACTCTCGGGCTGTTCCCCGCACAGTCCGGAGAAGAACTCCAAGGCCAGGCGCACGTGGATGGGCACGAAAACGTAGGAGGTGTAGACCACCATGGCCATCATGGTGAACAGGACCGTGTTGAAGATGGACTTCTCCCAGGGCTCCAGGACATAGATGCCCGTGATCAGGAGGTACTGGTAGTACAGCCATCCCATGTACTCCCGCATGTTCTTCACATCCATGCCTCGGTCTTAGTTCACCCCACGGGTACGAAGTGGTCAGGCGGAGGCTGGCGGCACTGCACATGAAAGAGAACAGGAAACAGCAAATGGTTACTTTAAGGAAGCGCTTATGGAGGTGCTTTCCATATGACATTTCCTGTTTCTCCCACAGGGACACTTGCATTCTGTATTCCCTGGATCCAAACCTGTAGCAACATGCATCATTCCCCAAGGAGAGTCAAGAAAGTGGTAGCAAAACAGACAAACAATAAAAAAGGACACAGAAACATGGCACTGGGGTCTCTGAAGACCAAGTCTAGACCTATAAAGGATCCCTGTATGCCTGAAGTCAGCAACTTTGCAATGGCAAAGATACACTGAATGGAAAAACAACATATTTAAATAAACTCATGGGCAATTAGAGGTGTAATTCCTCATCCCTTAGTGTTGTAATGTCCTGTGGGGGCAATCAACAATCCAGCTTCTGCTGAGTGCAAATTACTGCTACTAACCTGTGCACACCACAAATCATCCAGAAAAGCTCAGGTTCTGTCACTGTATGTTATAACCACATCCAGTCTGTCAGATCAGTTATTGCTTCGCTGTAGGGTTGCAATCCTCGCGATCGGCTTTCATCACATCTTATCAGATTTCTTTTGACTCTCCGCCTGGCAATAAGAGCCAGATGCCCACGGCTCTGGAGCACACATGGCTCTTTATTAACCAGGAGGAATGGTTAGTACATGTGTACAGGCACGGGCTTCGCCCTGTTTTAATTTGGGGAGACGGTTTAAACCACGGTAATGCATTCAAACCATACAATCACTCAGTGGGCGGGACCAGTGGACCGTTGCTTTCCATGGAAGGGCTCCAGGCTGTTTTTAATAATGTCAGGCCACTTGTTACAGCAAGCCATTGTGGTTAATGGTTCATAGTCCTAATGCGCTGGTCAAGGGCATATTGCAGGATGTACCTTGGGGTCAGGTGCCTGGCTGGGTCGCAAGAACATTGTTCAACAACTGTTTCCCAGAGGCAAGTAAGGAGGATATTCTGCGATGGGAAGCGATAATCACAAGTCTTAACACTGTGTCTGCAGTTTGTTCACGGTGAGGGATGTGCTGATGTTGCACTTCTACAGCTACAGCCAGCCCTGGCAACAGCAGCCCACAACAAATCAACTAAACTAAGAGGCAATTCCATCGAATGTTCACAATTTGTACATATTTTAGTTCAAGATGTAAGCAAAATCAGTCATTTCTATCATTTCTAGAGTCAGTATGGCTCACAGTGGAGGTGAATGGAAACCTAAAGCTCCCTCAAAGAAAGTTACTCCATGAGATGTGGTTGCTCCACCTTGGAGGTTGTTTTACCAGAGTTTTGAGAAGCAATTGGTCCTAAAGCCAAACCATTTCACCAAACCATTTCATAGTGCAGGGCATTGTGAGGCAAAACAGTTCCCTGATAAGTTCAGATGGACCATTTCACCATCATTAAAATTTCATACAAAGACGTGGATTGACAGTGAATAAAACGACTGGCTACTTTCACCCGCACTGTGAAGAAATCCGAGTCTCTACAACGCACCATTTCATTTTAATACCAACTCTGAATGGCATTGTTTACTTCACAAACACTGAACTGTGTGGCATTCAAGCAACAATATCTTTTCATGTCATTTTCCTTGAAGTCTAGCAATAATCTAACAAGTAGAAGAGAATCGTCCGGTACTTATCAAATCTTTTCTGTTTTCTGTGTCAACAGACTGGTAGGAGAACTTGATCCGGTTGAAGGAATCCGCCACAGCATTTAATCCACTGGCCCTAAATGTGCTCGGGAGTGATGAGAGGATGGTGTAGAGTGGAGGGACCACTCACCTGTGTGAGCCGGGGGCTCCTACAGACCGGCAGCTGGTCGGAGAGAGATGTCTGTGCAGCGCAGGACGGGGCAGGAGACGTCCCGCTGCTCGGCTGAAACGCAAAGCTGCTCGACCAGTTGAAGAGTGGCAGGTCACACAGCGCTCCTCTTTAGGCCGGAACACACACACACCCACGGCTCATTTCACACCCACCTGTGTGTGTGTGCCTGTGTGTGTGGATTTAAATGTGTCTGTAAATGGCTGTGTGTGTTATGTGTGTAGCTTAAATTCAAATGATGTGTGTGTGCGTGTTTGTATGCATGTGTGTTGGTTAGATGCAGATGCTGCGTGTGTGAGTGTGTGTCTCTCCCTTTTGTGTGTGTAGGTTAAATGCAGGTGTTGTGTGTGTCTCTCCCTTTTGTGTGTGTAGGTTAAATGCAGGTGTTGTGTGTGTGTGTGTGTGTGTTTTCGTCCGCGCAGGTGAAATGCAGAGCGTATGCCCACGTGCGTTTTTACCCTCGTGTACGTGAAATGCAGAGTGTGCGTGTGAGTGAAGAGACTGTCCTCGATAAAAAACATACACACACAAACACACACACACACTCAAACAAACACACACCCCTGCTCCACGCTGCCGGGGCTCCTCCCCTTCTCCCCACGCGCTAACTTTTCCCCGCGTGCCGCAGAGTCTGGTTCCTCGCGCTCCTCCTCGGTCATGATGCTGCAGTACGGCGCGTGACGCCACCGAACATCAACACTTCTCGTGCGCGTTTTTCTCCCACCTGCTTTCAGAAATGCCCCGCCCCCTGCACTGTGATTGGCTAACAGGACCTGGTCTTTTCCTACTTAGAAGGACAACATAGGGGAACTACTAGTCATTTCCTATCAACAATATTCTTATTATATAGCCTTTCCTATGATATTGTAGTAATAATACTTTTATTATTAAAATAATAATACTTTTTACTCCAGTTATTATTACAATCCATTATTGAGAAAGATAATACACAATAGATTTTTGTCATTACCACTCATAATTGGAATGCTGGTACACACAAAGCATGGACTTTCGATAACTATTATTACTACTGTTATTAACACTGTTATTACTACATTTTACTAATAATTATGATACATGATTGAATAGACTTTTAATAACAATTATTAGCACTAATGTTATTTTACTACCCATTATTAAGAATGATGACAATACAAAATAGATTGGACTTCCCATAATTATTGTTACTACTACTGTTATTACTATTTATTATTAAGAATGATGGTAATACACAAACAGAATGAACTTCCTATGATTATTAATATTACTATAAATGATAATTATTAAGAATCATGATTATACACCAAATAATGTAGTTATATTACTATTCGTACTATTAATTATTAGGAATGATGATACACAATAGAAGATTGATTATAACTATCAGTACTATTATTAGCAAAACTAATATTACACGTCAGTTGTACTTTACAAATTATTAAGAATGATGACAATACACAATAGAATACACTTCCTATATGTATCATCAGTACCATTATTACTCATTATAAAGAACAATAGATTGGAGTGTCTGTAGTCACAGTGCAGGAGGCTGGATACCACCAGCCAATCGTGGCGCGGGGGGCGTGGCCTGTCGGAAAACGGGTTTAATCAAGCCGGGCGCTGCAGTGATGGATGGGAGCAGAATTGAAAATGCCGGCGCTGCTTTATCTGCCCTCCTTTCTGTAAACACGACTCGTGCAAACACTGGAACTGATTTCTCGTCCTGACCGTCTCAGGAGTTGAACCAGCCTGGGTGTGTCTGTCCAAAATGCTGAGATGTTGCGTATTTAATCCTTAGAGTGTTGCACACAAACCTTTAGCGATACATGAACACCTGCAGTACTGCATTAACTCTTACAGTGCTGAACTGCTTGTGTACGTGTTTGTGTGTGTGTGTGTGTGTGTGTGTGTGTGTGTGTGTGTGTGTGTGTGTGTGTGGTGGTTTGTGAGTAGACACATTGCAGCTGTTAAAACTTGTATTCTCATTTCAGTCCCATGCTTTTCACCGACACTTTGTATTTTCTATTCCACAACAGAGATCCATTTATTTTCTTTCTGTGATCCTTCATACAAAGACAAAAAACACCAAAATCAGCTGTCGCACAAAAGCACCCCCCTCAAAAAAAAAGAAAAAAAAAACACAGCTAGCTTGCTAAGTAATTAATGTCAACGTTTTTCATCTTTTCATGTGTAAATATGGCAAATAAACAGAGGAAGTGAACGTCGGGCATGAGCCGCATTGCTGCTGGGGTTGAGGAAGGGCGCTGTAATTTGCTTTAGTGGAGTAATTAGCTGATGGGGTAGCTCCATTTCGGGGACGGTCTCTGGGGAGCTCGCTAATGCAGGCGGCATCCAACTGCTGCGTGCGGATGAGACGAGGAGCGAGCCTGCTTTAAGCGGACGCTTTCCTATTCCTCCGTGATGTATCCTGCATCACGGCCCAGCACGATGTAGCTGCCGGCCTTATTCTGAAAAAAAGGAAGGGAAAGGAGGAATGGCAAGAGAACAAGAGCAGCTAATTTATGACATGAAGGGAGGAAAGGGAAAAGATGAGGCAAGAGCCAGAAAAGAGATTTAAGGACTGATAAAGGGTCTGGCACTGAACAGAAAGCGAACCCTGCCTGTTGCTGGACATCATTCCAGCTTGTAGCATCAGTGTCAGGCTAATGGTTAGCCAAGGTAGCATTACCAGGCAGATAAAGATTGTTAAGAATACTGAGTAGGATAACAAACTTCTAAACCTCTCTGGGAGGCTATGTGGGTTATGGAATGTGAGGAAAGGCCATGGCCTGCTCCCCTTATGTTAGGGTTCAGAGCTCAGACAGACTGGACTGAAAGGTGAGGTAATGGATCTTTCCATGGATTGTTTAAAGAAATGATCTAAGCAAAACTGGTAACTAACCTAAGGCTGCATTTGATTTGAATTTCTGAATTTAACGATAATAGTAGTGTGCCATTGTTAGCTCTGGATTAGTACATTTTTTCTTATGTTTTTCACAAAGTAATATATTTAATCATTCTAGGACTGTAGTACAGAGATTATTTTGCCAATTCATTATTTTGGTAAGCATTACTTGAATTTATTTATCTCACAAGTGTCGCAGTACTGGCCTGCGACCACCAGGGGTCGCTGCGCAACCATGAACGGACCCTCCATGAGCACACCCCTCACTAAGCACACTCATTTATGTAAATAGTCCTCACCTGTCTGCCCTTATCACCTCACCTGTTTTA
>JBBKCR010000038.1:23391710-23413269 GCA_037577295.1 Ladigesia roloffi
CAGATGCAGGGGCGTGTCCACGGGGGACTGGGGGGGGGTGTTAAATTCAAATGTAGTCCCCGTTTCTTCTGTATAAGTAAAACCTTCTATCCTTCTCTTGTAAAGCTGGAGATACAAGGTTTTTGGTTAATACTATGATACTCAGTGCTCAGTAGTGCCGAACAAAGTTCTTAGATTTCAGCACTGGAAGAGAAAGGGCCTTAATTATTGAAGGTTCCTCTGTCTTCATAGAGATTTTACAGCCTCCATAGAGAAGTACTGTCCATATAGAGGGATTCATCTCTATTAGACCAGTGGCCAGTGTGTGGAGTCTCTGCGCTGATGAAGCTCCATTCGGTTCTTCTAGACTGAGATTTGATGAGTGTCCATCATCCAGCATCAGTACCTGACACTTAATAACTCACAGCAATATTATAGCACCTAGAGGCTTTCCAGAAGAGTACAGACTCTCACATCAGGGTTGTGTTTCAGAAGCTGCTTTATAAATAATTAGCTAAAATTTCAGTAAATTCACAAGTGGAGGGTGGGAATAAAGGAATGCATGAAGCAATGAAAGAATGAATGAAAGAATAAATGAATGAATTACTAGATTGATGAATGAATGGAAAGACAGATAGTCAGACAGACAGAAACACATACATTCAGGAAAATGAATCATGAATTATTTTTAGGTAATTGCATCTAATCGATTTAATTTAAATAATGAAATATTTATGTATTTGTTTAAATACACCATAAAAATCAGCATAAACCTGTAAATTTTGAAAACAATTTAATTGAATCTGTTAAAACTGGTTTAAAAATGACAACCTCTAATCAAGCAAGATTCATTTAGTTACAGTTTATGAAATTGGTGACATTATGTTTTTTTAAAGATAGATCAGCAATTGTTTATTCAAATCACATCAGGTTTAGTGGTATTATTACATGATTCTCCTCCTTAATTCTTTACATGTGACTGATAAATATGCAGCATGTAAAGTTTATTGGCCTGTTTCTGTATAAGTAATTCATGGATATTTTATCTGCAATGGAAATACAGAAATCCTTGGAAATGGGTCAAATATTTCTGTGTACAGGCATGGATGGATGGATGGAAGGAAGCATGAAAAGACAGACAGACAGAAAGAAAGAAAGAAAGAAAAACAAAAAAATCGACTGAGCCAAAAGAAATGTCTCTGAGATGAGGACTTGTGTCTGGAAAAGACAGAGACGAGAACAGTCTGAACTCGCCTGTACGGAGAGAAGGAAAAGGCCGCTCTCTTTATGAGGAATCAATATTCCAGCAGGCCAGAAGCAGGCGGTGTTGCTGCAATGCTTCTGTCTGCGCAAAAATAGCCTCAGTGTGCAGAGCCCCCCTAAAAACACACAGGCTTGCCAGCTCCTCCAGCTTCTCCTGCCCTAAGACCCGGTGCGCTGGGAGCTTCAGACGCTGCTGCTCAGTACCAGTGTTTCAGCTCTGATGCCAGTTATTCAATTAATCAGCTGGTAATAAAGTTTAATTTAGTCTAATGTATCAAAGAATGTTGAATTCAGCCTGAAGTATTGAAATTCAGTCTGGATTACTCTAGAATATGTTTCTGTAAATGATAGCTCCCCTTGTTGTTGTGCAACATTCTGTGCAACATTCTGACAGTCCATGCTTTTTGTGCAACTCTTCATCTGTCCTCTACTTTGTACAAATTCAAAGGCTTTTTGATCGTCTAATGTGTTTGTTTGCACTGGATTGTGAGGCCTGAAGGTCTGAGCCCCCCCTTGAGAGCCTCAGTGTTCCAGTCCATACATCATAATCCATCCATCAAATTCAATCATGTATTTGATCATTTCTTCTGAAGTTCCAGGCACAACTTACACACCAAAAACAGTCGTAATCAGTGCATGAGGCGCATTTGTGAGGGCAACGCTTTTCGACTACAAGCACAATAAGAATATTGGGGTGTCAGATAAGGTTTCTGTATCTTCAGCGTTATCTCTAGTTTATACTCCCCTAAAACATACTGAAAACACTGATTATTTTCACAGATTGCATTAAGCAGCTGATAAATGGTTTGATATCAGAAACAAACCGAGCAAAGGAAATCAAGGCTTATTTAAAAATGCATTGGTCTTCATGCGTGAGGGATTGGTGTGGACTGGAGATAAGCGCTCATTGTCATGCATGTTGCACGTGTGTAAATGGCAACAAGGCGGGACCTCTAACCAGGTGAGCAAACACACACACACACACCTGGCTGTCTGATCCTACACTGAACCTGCCTCCACTTTTGCTTTCTTCTAAAGAAGATGCAGAGGAGGGGGTTGTTGGGGTGGACCAGAGGGAAAGGTTGTTGCTTGTTGCTGTTTCAGAATTTGCCTTAGTCGCTGGTGGTCATGGTGAAGGCTGCCTTTATGATTGGCTGCAATTGTCTATCCTTCGGCCGTGTTTGTTTTAAGCGGTTAGCTAAGGCCTTCTTTTGTTAGCAGGATAAGAACATGACAATTAAAGCTCAGTGAGTACACAAAGGCAGCTTTAGTATTGTGTTAGTAGGGATCGTTTCTGCTGCTGTTTCTCTAGCGTAACATAGGCAAACAGTCTCCTCAGACTAAGAATAGCTACGACAATTAGATAATATTCGACCACAGAGAGTGGAATTTTTGTGTGTTTTTTCCTATTCCTGGACCAATGAAAAGAATGGTAAATTTTCAAATGTTATATTAGTGATTCTATGATTTGCATTCATGAAAAACAGCACTGCAGCTATTGACGGATAAAAAAACTGAATAAAAGCAAGTCTGTAAAAAGTAGATGAAACAGTTGCGAATGTCATGTGTTTTCTCTTAGTTTCCAACACTCGTGTTAGCAACTCCAATTAGATATGACAACTGATCAGCAAGATTTGGTGGATGTGACTGGATCCAAACACCAAAGAGTCATAGACAAGTAAAATATCAGAACTAGTCCAAGACAATATAAAACCAAGAAATAATATGTCTTGAGATCAAACTCCAGGACCACAGCTCAGATCATGTCATGTGACATACATGCAAAAATTGTGCATTTCAGTTTTGTCACACTACCTGAAAAACTGCCTCATGCAAGTGCAAAACCTTTAAAATATATATATTTCTATTTCAAAATTGTTTTCCTCCTTTTTTAGCATGCTATATCAAATTGCATATTAAGAAAACCACTTAATGACAGCGAAACATTTTTATGTGAAGCAACAATTTTGAATGTCTTCTTTACATCACATTACATTCCATTCATTTGCCAAAAGCTTTTATCCAAAGCAACAATAAGAGGAAACGCTCACATTTCAGAACAGTGTGAGAACCAGAGGAGAATTCTAAGTGCTAAAATCTTTATGTAAGGAGTAGTACAAAAATTGCAAGAATAGATAGGAAAGATGCCTTCTGAATAGAGGTTTTTGAAGAAAAAGAGGGATTTGGTTATTATGGATGCCGGTTCATTTCACCAGCTGGGAACCACAAGTGTGGACAAGGGTTTGCCTTGTGTGTAGGGATGGCAGAGCCAGACAATGTTCTTTTTACAGGAAGTGAGGGAACATAAACATGAATGGTGGGAATAAAATAGCTGGGTACAGACCCAAATGTCGCTATGTTGGTATGAATTAGTGACTTGAATTTTGATTTAGACAGCTGTGGGTAGCCAATGTAGATCAATAAGCTGTGGGGTCACATGCGACTCTTTGGATTGGTTGAGGACCAGCTGAGCTGCTGCATTCTGAACCAGCTGTAAGGGTTTATTTGTACATGTTGGAAGACTAACTTGGAGGGCGTTGCTGTAATCAAGGCAAGAGATAACAATGGCTGGTACCAGGAGTTAGGTGCATACCAAATCAGGAATGGTCTGATGTTGTGTATCATGAAGTAAAATGAAAGAGGGACAAATGCAAGGGAATGAAAAGTCATGACACCACTGGTTTTTCACCACCTTGTACAGAATGAGGAGTGAACAGATGAATAGTTCTGTCTTGGCAAGATTTGGCTGTTAGAGGTGATCCTTCATCCATGTGTATCTGTCTGATAAACAAGTTGTCCTGAGATGGTGAGGTTGTCTGATGGGAACGAAAGGTACAGCTGTGTTTCATCAGCATGGCAGTGATAAGAGAGGCCACAAAAGTGGATAATTGAGCCCAAGAAGATGGTGTAAAGTGTGAATTGTGAAATGGGCCCCAGTACTGAGCCTTGGGGGACTCCAGTGGGCAGCTGATGGTATGGAAATATTGTACCCAACTATGATATCTTGAAAGAGATATCATGGAGATGTTTGACCCAACCATGATCATCAGAGATGTTTCAGTGGTTGATTTTGAAACTAAACTGGTTGGGATCAAAAGGATAATTTCAGGTGGAATTATGAGATCTTTTTGAAGATTGCCCTTACAATGATAAAAAAAAAAAAGATAATATGGAAGCAACAAGTTCAACTGATAATTCTCAACTTGAGCAGGGTTGAGGGAAGGATTTCTGAGCAGAGGAATTAGCTGAGCTTGTTTGAAGTTTTTAGGAAATGAGTCAGGAGTTCAAAAACCTAAACTCTCCATGGGATGGGTAACAGACATTAGTGATGGACTTTTAACCAAAATAGGTATAGTGGAAAAGGTTTTGACCATTTATGAAAATTGGCATCTGGCAGCAACCACAGTTTCAGTGAATAAAGAAACAAAAACCTCTCTAGTAGAGGTGAAGAAGGATAAAGCAATGTTTTGAAGGTACAGAATTGGTTTTGAGTGTCTGCTTTTAATTTTGTTGTAGAATGCGGCTTTGGCATCTCTGATCCCGGATGAGAAAGAGGGCAGAAGTGACTGATAGTTTTAGCTCAAACAGATTCATCCTTCATCCAATGGGCTCTTGAAATGATAATTACTGGGACTAAATGCGAAGGCAGCAGCTACTGCCTTAATCTTCACCAAAATCATGCAAATCATAATTTCTAACTCACTCAAAATAATCACATGTTTGCCTTTGATATAGTCAGTATGACTCCCTGTGAGGTGTCTCACATTTGTTTTGTTCTAGCACTGGTGCTACAAGACCAATGTAATGGGAGTTTACACCTTGTCAGTTTGCAGAGTGCTAACTGCAGGCTTAAATCATTGCTTGGGCTGTTTCTAACCGTGTATGACTCACTTTTATCTGTAAACATGGTCAGAAGTGTGTTGCGTAATTGAAACCAATAGGGGCTTCATTAATACACTTTTTGTCTTCCTTTGCAGCACATAGCCTGAGCTTGTCCACTGGGAACCTAAAGGCATCAAACAGCACCCTCTAGTGGACTGGTGGTCCAGTAAGGCCGTCACAGACAAATGGAAGGCATAATCTGGACTGTATTCATAATTCGGAAGATTCTCCAATCATCTGTTCCCAAAGAAGCTCAGTTATTGTGTGCTAGAAATGTTAAGTAGAGAGAGAGAGAGAAAAAGAGAGAGAGAAAGAGAGAGAGTGAGAGAGGAAGGGGGGCTTGAGGAGTACAAACGGGGGTGAATGAAGTGCACAGTGCACAGTGGGCTTGGGTCAGGTTTCTGGGTCACTCTCAGTAACAGTGGCGCTCAGCACTTTGTTCAGGTTCAGTATGGGTGACTGTGGAGCACTGGGCCAGAACCAATGCATTCCTCCCTCCTCAGGTGTGTGTATGTGTGTGTGTGTGTGTGTGTGTGTGTGTGTGTGTGTGTATGTATGACCAAGCAGAGAGAGACAGAAAGAGAGAGAGAACGTGGGTGACACTCCCCCTGGCATACATGACTTTAAATCTTGAGGCTGATTAGAGCTTTTCACTCTGTTCTGCTCCTTATCAGGCGGAAACAGCTGGACCCAAAAGAAACAAGGCAACAACATCTGGTAAATAGATTTCCTTCAACTCATTACCGGAGATGTCAGGAGAGCTGCTTTTCACCTCTCAGCATTCTTTAAGGAGGGGACTGCTTAGAATAGAGGAATGCATGAAGAACAGCTTTTTTAGCTCTCTGCTTGCTGTGATGCAATAAGAGCGATGACACGTATAAATGTTCTCTTAATTGCTAAAAATTGCTTAATTGAGACTGTGTGGCCAGTCAATATATAACCAATGGAAAGACCATTAGGAAAGACCATTTTGCTTATCCAGCACTTTAAGCATTAAAAGCTGTCCATTCTATCCTTGACAAAAATGTAAAATGTAAAAGGTCTCGAATCTTTTCTCGAACTGAGTCTGCAGGTCAGTTATACAACATGGCAGGTGAACTGTCACAGCTAGGATTTGTTAAACATATGGACTTGTATGGATGAGAATATAATTTTATGTTTATTAATATCTGAGTAAAAAATATACGTTTCCACTTCCACAACCCTCCCAAATCACGGCTTCTTCGAGGGATCTTATTGAGGACCTTTATCATGTATAGAACTCTAACAATGCCATGATAAAACAATGAGTTCTTTTCAGGTGTGCCACTCAAATTACTGCACTTATCCATCCAAAATGTTACTATGATTATTATATTAAATGCATGTATGTGATTATTATTATGACAATGATGATTAATATAACAATAATAATAATAATAATAATAATAATAATAATAATAAACATTTTTTTAAATGATGTATTTATTTATTTTTATCTACAAATACTTAAATTGCAAACATACTATTGAAAGTGGATTATCTATGGTATTAAATGTAGGTTTAGGATTAGATTTAAGACTTTGAGTTGAAGTTTAGGTTTAGCATTGTTTGAGAGTTGGATTATAGTTTAGGATTAGGATTAGTTTTAAGATCTGGGTTCAGGTTAAGATTTAGGATTATGATAAGATTTAAATCTTGCTTTAAGATGAAGGTTGATCCCTTCTTAAGGGCTAGATTGAAATGTATCTTACATGTTCCAATGAAGTTTCAGTTACATTAAACAGACGTTTAGCTGAATGTTTGCAAAGCATTTACAGTGGAGCATCCAAATAAAGTGTTACTTATTATGCCAAGAGGGTCATTGGTGTGACACCATAAAAGAACCATTTATGGTTTCCCTAAAGATCCTTCAGTGAAATGATGGTTCTTTATAGAACCATTTTTGAAAAAAAAAATGTAATATAAAGAATCTTCACGTAGTGGGAAGAACCCACTAAAAAGAAACTCAAAACCAAAATGTTCAATGCATTGGAGAAAAAGCTTTTATTAAAAAAAATTAAGAACCAAAATCAAAAGTTTCTCAGTCAAACACATTCAACATTGCAAAGAACAATTCAGTCGTGTCGTGGTTCTCCATAGAAACTTGACCAAAGAATATTTGAAGAACACCTTTAAGCCTGTATGTGAAGATTCTTCAAACAAATCTAAAAAATCTCTTTTTCAGACTGCTTTTTCTATGGCACCTGCTGTGGAAATATATTGTTTCATTCTTCAAAGATCCTTTAAAAACGGTTCTCTGTAGAACCACAAAGTGCTCCAATAAGCTTGCAGTTGAAGGGGTTAATCACCTGCTAACAGTCTGAAAGCTGTTTTCACAAATCTGGCTCCAACTATGACTGTTTGAGTGGTTTTGAGAACCTGAGGGAAAGAACGAGGGTCTGAAAAAAAAAGGAGAAAGAGGCTTTTTACTTAAATGGTCCAACAGCCTCCCCTTTCTTCACAGGGTCATAGTGAGCTCCATTAAGGGCTTACAAGTCCAGCATAGCCTGAGCCGTTACTCTACCACAGGCTAAAGACATTTTGGGCTCAGGTGGCAGACCAGCCCCCCTCCCCTCGCCAAAGGGGCACATATATTGCTTGGGGGGTTGGGGTGAGCTGTGCATCGGAAATACATGAACACAGTGCCTCTCTTATCTTTTAAATACAGATACTATATGTCCAGGGATCAATGAGATATTATTATCTGGCATATATTATTGTTTGTTAAGAATTTTCTTGAGGCAGAAACCCAAGGCCTTAATTTAATCATATTCGTGTTTTATTATATACAACAGTAACATAAAATGTAAATATTTTATATTTCAGGATATCCTGGGATCAACTAAATAATATTATCTGGCATATACTGTTATCGTGTTTTTGTAGACCTGCATATGCATTTTCTTGACAAGCTATCTGCCTTAAGGGAGCCACTTGTCAAATCCAAGGCCGATATATATTCTAGAACTTACATACACATTTCTCTAATGCACCTTCAAACTAGAGGACAAAATCTCAGAGGACAGCATATGAAAAGTCTATTCTAAGGCCTCCATTTATGCTTATTCATGTTTTATTATGAACAACAATAACATGATTAATGTACCAGGATTCTTCTATGACTTCCTCTTTAGTCTAATACACCTTCATGCCACCTTTAAGTCACGAAGGACAGCATATGAAACGTATACGGATACATTAGGAATAAGATTTTGGAAGGATATTGCATAAAGAGTGCACAAATAAGAGTTTAGTTTTTTTGGTGGAATTTTTGGTACAACCCAAAGGTTCCTTACAAGTGTAGACCATTTTGATCTGCTTGGCTGTGTCTGATTGTGGGGGTTCCTGTCATGTACTCTGAGTGTTGATTGAGGAGGGGTGCATTTAGTGCCCAGGGGGGCAAAAAGCTGAGCGCCTCTGCTAAGTGGAGGGGCTGCAGGGAGGCGCCTCAGCCATCTATGGAGAAAAGTAAAGTGAGTATCATGGCTGCTGAATGGTGGGGTCAAGGTGGAGCATTACCGCCCTGAAGGACCTTCAGAGTTTATCACTCCTTACATACTGTGGACCGAGAAGACCTGGTCCACAGACTGATCGAGTGTCTTCCTGCTATTCTTACTTGTCTGAAGGAGCAGTTTGCGTTTTTGGATGTTTCTAGAGCTTTTGGGTTCGAAGGGCCCAGCCGTGAGTATCCTCACTGACGTCTGGCTGGATTTTGATCCCTTCTTAAATTGTTGCCCCTTGATGGCAGCTTTTAGTAACCTTTATTTTACTTGAACAGACGCGCCACAAGATAAGCCCTCTCCTCAAAAAACCAAGCTCAGGTTTAGGCTATGGTGAGTGATTGAGATTATCAGTGCTCTTTTGAGCAAAAGCTTTCTTGGAGTGACACCAAACAGATTGGACGGATACTGATTCCTTGTCTGAGAAGTCATGTTCAGCAGGTAAGTTCAAGTTCCAAACAAGCGAGGACAAACAGAGGTCTAGACGTAAAAATAGTGGATTCGTAGTGCATTCATGGTAGAACAGGGGAATAGTGGAAATGAATCATATAATATGAGTCACTAATCCTGCCTATATCCTGCCTATATCCTATACATTTATTGGGTAACTATTTAGTTTCTGTTGAATGCCCAGACCCCTTGTGCATTGATGTAACCCTAAAACCTCTAGGCTTGGCACTTATCCACACACCGGGGTTGGGTAGGTGCTGAAGGAATTCTTCCCATATCGAATGACCGGTCCCACTGCCCCCCGGTCCAGCTGCCAGCCTAGTTCTTTTTTTCTTGCCTTTTTTGCTGTCTGCTGGATGGGGTGATTCATGAGGGTGCTGTATCCCATGTCACAAAAGCACCATACACAAGAGAGGTAAAGAAACTTGGCCACTGTGGCAGGGTTCCGCATGGCCCAGTCTTGGGGCATTAGAAGATTAGTACATCCTCGAGTTTCAGACCCCCATTGCTCCATCTTTTTCAGACTCCTTTTGCCCCTTATTTGCTGGCCTGTCATTGGTTATAGTTTTAATCTTACATTAAAAGTGCCTGGGAACTTTGTGTAACCCTGAGAAATGCGCTGCACTATGTGGCTGGGGTTTAACTGTAAAATAGTACAGCAAGGCTCCATGATGGGCCCAGCATCATTCATATTTTAGCATATAAGTGAATTGCAGATTCATCAGAACAATTACACTCAAATGTAAATGCAGATGATTAAATCTAATTTGAACTAATATGAACATAATTGTGAAAAGAATATCAATGGAAAATACTATGGGTGGATGAACAATGGGTAATATGATTCTCCTTAACCCCATTCTTTATTCACAGATATAACATGAGTGTGCTCTGCATTCGCCTGGTCCTCCTAGCAGTAACTATACTGCTTTTGTCGGCCAGCTGTGATGCAATCAAGATGACTCAACGGCCAAAATACCAATACACTAAGAAGCCTCCTCGTGAACTGGTCCAGACGACCACGCATGCTGCCAAACCCACAGTCACGGCCAGGATCGTGGACTACACCAAGCCAAAAGAGCGCATTCCTCAAATTGTCACAGAAGCTACCACTATCCCTGCCTATGTGGACTACCATTCTGACATCACAGTGTCACCTAATGGTGTGCAGGACAACTACACTCTGGACTATAATGAATGCTACTTCAACTTCTGTGAGTGCTGTCCTCCAGAACGAGGCCCTCAAGGAATTAAAGGGGATACAGGGCTTCCAGGTGAATGCAGCTTTCTGCACATATGACAGTTTTACTTAATATCAAACTGATTTTTTTGTAATATTTAGAAAATACGCCTGACTAATCTGTTTGAGGTACTTTTCTAGGACCTACTGGGCAAAAAGGGGAACCAGGATCCAAAGGCCTTCCGGGCCCGACAGGTCCAACTGGAATTCCTGGATTTAAGGGGGACAAAGGTGAGAAATGTGAAGCACAGTTAAAATACTGTCAAAAATGATTTAAATACAGTTTGTTTGCAATGTGTGTGTAGGTGAAAAAGGTGAGAAAGGGAGCAGTGGAGCTGCTGGAAATCCAGGCAACACAGGGAAGGCTGGAATGAAAGGTATATTCCATAGGTACATTATGACGGGACTGGCACTTGCATAATGAGAAATCATCTTCATAAACAGTATCCGTAGAGGCTGTATTTTTCTTTTAAAATAGGTGATACTGGCACCAAAGGCGAGAAAGGGACAAGTGGTCTGCTAGGACTCAAAGGTGCCAAAGGTGAAAAAGGAGAACCTAGTGAGAACACAACTAAAGGTGACAAGGGTGAACCAGGCAAAGAGGGGCTGCCAGGAGCACCAGGGACCACTGGGGATAAAGGTGAGAAGGGTGAGAGGGGAGAATGTGGCCTGCTAGGAGACAGGGGACAGAAAGGAGAGCCGGGCGACCCTGGGCATCAAGGAGTGCGGGGCGATCCTGGACCTTCAGGGCAACATGGAATGCATGGGAATCCCGGGATACCTGGAGAACGCGGTGAAGCTGGGAGTTCTGGACCCAAAGGGGAGCCAGGACCACGAGGCCCTCCAGGACTTAAGGGCTTGAGAGGTCTGAGAGGATTTAAAGGGGACAGGGGTCCTCAAGGGAAACGAGGGGATCGAGGACTTCGAGGAATGAAAGGTACGGCGGGTGACACTGTAGGCCGATTGCGCTCTGCCTTCAGCGTAGGCCTGTACCCCAGCAAGTCCTTCCCAGCGTCGGGGTTTCCAATCCGTTTCGACAAGATCTTCTACAATGGAGAGAACCATTATGACGTTGGCACTAGCAAGTTCAACTGCACTTACCCAGGGGTTTATGTGTTCTCCTACCAGTTAACGGTGAGGAACAAGCCCTTGCGTGCCGCTCTGGTGGTCAATGGGGTGCGTAAACTACGCTCACGAGACACACTTCAAGGCCAGGACATCGACCAGGCCTCCAGCTTGGTGCTTCTAAAGCTCAATGCTGGAGATCAAGTATGGGTGGAAACCCTTAGAGATTGGATTGGCGCCTACTCGAGCAGTGAGGACGACAGCACCTTCTCTGGATTCTTGCTCTATCCTGACTGACATCCACTCCAAACTGCAAAACCAGAACTTGCACTGATATCTGCCTTACGCAAAGGCCCACTCACTGGCTCTATGCCGAAGCTACCGGTTGATGCATATAATAATGTGCAAAAGTTTTAGGCACCTGATAAAATAGTTGAAAAATTTTGTTGAGATAACTAGTGTATGTTTTCCTGCATTTTTATGACTTAACATGCTACATAAAACAAAAATAAATCCCATTATATATTAAAAAGTAATTTCAAGTACCAGTGTGCTCCATGTGGAAGCCCAGTATTACTTGAAATTTCATAAGAAACCTGGTTTGACTTGGTCAATCCTTCATTAAAATAAATCAGAAGCTGCTGATGGAGTTTCACAAATCCAAACAATGGCTGGAGGAACCGAGGTGGAATCAGGAACCGAACCGGTGTTCTCCTCACCAGCTCACATAATATCTTGATTCTTTTTACTGCGCTCTTGTTTGGGTTTCGTTTATTCGAATGTTAACTTTCCAGAAAGAAAGAGTCATTAACACACACTGACACAAACTAATTGTATAGGTGCCTAAAACCTTTGCAAAATACTGTACAGATAACAATTTCTCCCTAATCCAAGCCCTTGACCAGGCCTGCTTTTGGAGGCCTTCCGCCCTGAAGAGTTCACACAGAGAAGCGCTTGTATATCAGAATGAGTCAGATGTGTTGGTAACTAAAGTCTTTATGAGGGTTTACAGAAGTCACGCTAACAGACTATTTCAGAGAAGCATAAACCTCCATATCGCATGCCCAAGCTTTTCTGGGTAGACACAACCTGTATATATGCAATTAAGGAAATCAACAGATTTTAAATATGAATTTCTATTTTCCACACAAACTGCTGGGAGTGATGTCCAGTTTCTTAACCCAAAATCTGGTAAATTACATTGGAAGTAATAATAAAAAACAGTACCAACAAATTTTAACCCATTGACTCATAACTACAGAACATACATTAGTAAATGATATCTATTGAAAAATTTATAGTAATATCTGTAATATCTGAATAAGGGGTTGATCTCTGGATTTTTGTTTTGCACCTTACAGTAAAGAGGACATGTCCATACATGATCTACGTAATTTTATAAATTCAATACAAAAATAAGAAGCTTCTGAATGTAGAATACCCTGTAATACCACCATATGTGAGAGATATTATAAGCCTAATATAAATCTATAACTGATTATCACCATCGGCTTTGGTCTTCATTGATGGCATTTGAGAAATGTACGGATTGCTTCACTTTGAGCATACACTATATACGTTGAACACAGTAGTTTTTATTGCTGATAATCTGTAACATTCATTTATGATGTACATATTTTCCAAAATACAAACAGTATTACCACATAAGCTTTAAATCAGACAAATGTGCATATGTGAAAAACATCAAATAAAAAACATGATTTTTAAGACTCCACATATGTCCTGGAAAAATGATACATGATTAAAAACTGAATAGTGTCTCAGTTCATTTGAAGCATAAAAGGAATTTGGGGGAAAAATGCAAAACATCATTTTATAGAGGGGCTACACCACTGCATCCCTGGCGGCATTGTGTTGCTGATGGACTGAGTGGGCAAATACCAGCAGTTGAAATCCTTGGGACATTTCCAGGTCTAGGTCTTGGTTCTAACAAAAAGACACAGTTGATAAATTCCAAGATGAGCTCTCTTATTTCTCACTTGTATTGAATTAAAATACAAAATCTTACTCCTGAATTCCATTTAAAGCAGATGTCTTTCACAAGGCACACAGATGATTCAAACAACAACACCATTCAAGTAATAATTAGTATGAATGTTGCAGATTTAAAAAGATTCCGACGTTGTTCAATGGTTAAAATATAAAATGGATCATTCTGAGTGGCTTTTGTGTGTAAAGTACCCAAAGAAATCTGATTTACTTCAAATTTGCCACTATTTTACCATAATCATCCATATAAACACTCAAAGATGTGTGGAGCTTCACCAGTTGATTAGGAGAGTAAATGAAATGTCTTTATTAGCAAATGGTTTGCAAAAAGAAATGAGCTGAAAGACTCTATAACCTAAATTAGATGAAAGTGATAAATGATGCCATAGATGCCATTTTGGATACTTACCTGCGTTTCTGGTGCTAAATTCATCCGAGTTCACCTTTAAGGGGTTTGAACTTGAGATCCAATGGTTTACTCAACCTCTCCAACTTCAGAGATCTTACAAGAGCTCTGCAGGTGTAGGCCCCTGCGTCGTCTTCCCCTGCTCTTTGGATGAAGTATTTGTTGTGGGATGAGGCAGGTCCCAGTCTATCATCATCTTTCATGAAGACATACTCTATAATTAGACCTCCTTCTCTGACGTTCAGCTGGGTTATGCACCTTAGCTGTGCTTTTTGCCCTTCTAGCAAGAAGTTCATGTTTGTATCAACAGTAACCAACGGGGTTTCCAGCTTATCTGCGATCAAACAAGAAAAGATGTACAACATCTGTGTATAAAAGCACAATACAAATTAAATTACACTTATTATCACTAATATACTCGCCATGACATCTACAAAAACTGTCCATCCCATCAAACCAACATCTTTGATTCACCAGAATGCCGAGGTTGAGTCGAGTCTCAAGTTTGGTTGAGTTGCGAATCTCTGGTGTGTGAGTCTGGGTTGAGCCTCTGGGGTGTGAGTCTGACTTGAGTCTATAGGGTGTGAGTCTGACTTGGTCTCCGGGGTGTGAGTCTGACTTGAGTCTCAAAGCTCTGGGGTGTGAGTCTGACTCGAGTCTCTGGGGTGTGAGTCAGACTTGAATCTCTGGGGTGTGAGTCTGACTCGAGTCTCTGGGGTGTGAGTCTGCCTTGAGTCTCTGGGGTGTGAGTCTGCCTTGAGTCTCTGGGGTGTGATTCAGAATTGAATCTCTGGGGTCTGATTCAGAATTGAGTCTCCGGGGTGTGAGTCTGCCTTGAGTCTCTGGGGTGTGAGTCTGACTTGAACCTCTGGGGTGTGAGTCTGACTTGAATCTCTGAGGTGTGAGTCTGACTTGAATCTCTGGGGTGTAAGTCTGACTTGAGTCTCTGAGGTGTGAGTCTGACTTGGGTCTCTGGGGTGTGAGTCTTACTTGAGTCTCTGAGGTGTGAGTCTGACTTGAGTCTCTAGGATGTGAGTCTGACTTGAGTCTTAAAACTCTGGGGTGTGAGTCTAACTTGAGTCTCTGGGGTGTGAGTCTGACTTGAATCTCTGGGGTGTGAGTCTGACTCGAGTCTCTGGTGTGTAAGTCTGACTTGAGTCTCTGGGGTGTGAGTCTGACTCGAATCTCTGGGATGTGAGCCTGACTCGAGTCTCTGGTGTGTGAGTCTGACTTAAGTCCCTGGGATGTGGGTCTGACGCGAATCTCTGGGGTGTGAGTCTGACTCGAGTCTCTGAGGTGTGAGTCTGACTCAAGTCTCTGAGGTGTGAGTCTGACTCGAGTCTCTGGGGTGTGAGTCTGGCTTGAGTCTCTGAGGTGTGAGTCTGACTCGAGTCTCTAGGGTGTGAGTCTGGCTTGAGTCTCTGAGGCGTGAGTCTGACTTGAATCTCTGGTGTGAGAGTCTTGATTGAGTTTAGAGTATCTGGGTTGTGAGTATAAAGAATTTGGGGTGTGAGTCTGGGTCAGGTCTCAAAAGTCTGGGTTGTGATTCATGGTCGAGTCCCAAGTCTGGTTTGAGTCTTGTGTCTCTGGACCATGGGTCTGTGTTGAATCTGGGTGTGAATCTGGGTCGAAGTCTTTGACAGAGAATTTCAGTTCAGGAATCCCTGTCAGCAAGGCATCACAAGCTAAGCCTTTCATTAAGATTTTTCATTAGAAAAATGGACCAGACTGAAGCATTGTAGGTAATAAAATGGGTGTTTCAAAGAATCAGCTGGTTGTGTGTTTGCGTAGTACAGGGGCCACAAGTCTTATGCAACTTTTCACCGAAATCAAGTAAATCTGATTTCATCAGTTGGTCTCAAACAACTGAATCGTTAGAGGAGCTGCAGTCCTACTTGGCTGGAATAAATTCCTGCACTCCTTTGTAGAGTCCAAGTATCTTCCTTTAAATAGGTGTGCTTGACTCTAGGACTCTGTGAAGACCAGTTTCTTCATTGTTTAAAATTCTAGCAATCTGCACTAAACATGTTCACATCATTAACTCTCCTTCCTATTTCTGAGTGAAATAACACACCTAACACAGTAACGAAAGCAGGCAGAGACTGGGCCGAATGATAATCATGGAGATTCTGAACCCATGTGGCCCTGCACCAGTAGCTTCCTTGGTCCTTCAGTGTGAGGCTGGGAAACACCAGATCTTTGTCCCTCTGTCTCTGGATCTCAACCCCGTCCTTATAAAAGATCACCTCCACCTGTAAGGGATCATCTCGTATTCGGCAGGTCAAAGTCATTGTTTCTTCGATAAGTAGTGGCTCTGCCGGGACCTTCAGGAGGGCCCAACCACCTAGAGATGAAAATGTACAGAAACACATTATAATGCACACGGCGCTGCGTGCTTTCGTCACTGGCGTAACCCATCATTGCTATTTTGTGCGAGGGCATCGTTCATTTTATCCGGCAGAAATCTACGTTGTCATTATAGCAGATGGCATTGCGCTGGGTAGGGCGTGTCCCTGAAAAGAAGGGGTGTGGTGAGGCGCATAGCGCGAATTTGCTATTTTATGAGAAGTGAAAGTCATTGTGCCACTGACCAGAAAAACCTGGTCTGTAGTCATTTGCGCGTTGTTCAAAGGCTATAATATGGACAGCTGGGACATGGAAGTGTTTACAATGCGCCCACACGCAGCTTCTTTCAATAAGCAGGAGCGAGCAGCGCACATTTAAAAAACGTTTTCATGTGAGGGAACACTTTATGGAGCCCTCAAAATAAAAAAATCTAATGTATATCACATACATCACACCATGATTATTGTTAAAATACGTATTAATTATCAGTGATTTCTCAAATCAACTAAGCTTTGGGAGTATTGTAACAAGTAACTGACGGTCTATTTGACCAATAATGCCGGACACATAGGTAAATAAATACACGTTCCAAGCTAGGTTGTCAAGAAACAATAAACTACAACACCAGCTCATATTTTGGTTAGATATGTTTATATGTCTTTCCTTACCCTGTTAAAGATAGTTGCGCTTGTTGTTCGCATCTAATGGGACAAAGGCTCCCTCGACGTCGGAGGTGTTGTTGCCGATTCAGCCCCCTTAGCGTGAGAGACACCCCTCCGCTGTACTTGGTGCTGAACTCCTATACGCAGCGTCTTTACATCCATCATGCGCGTGCACGCTTATTTCAAGGAGGTTGTGGCTAAGTAACAGTGACATGGGCAGTAAATTGTGTTTAAACTAAATCACAAGAAAGAACACATCTTTTTGACCCTATAAAATACTTCATTTGGAATAAGAACTGAGAAAACATTCGGGGAAAATCATTGTTGCTTTGGGAACCCCTCCCCTGATCGAGTTATACAACGCCCTGTCATTGTATGCAGATTTGTTTAAGTGATTCTTATTTAATAGAATTCTCATTCAAAGTTTATTTGATTAAAAACAATTTTAACGTCTCATTATGTTTTATGGTATCTATGATTTTTATAGCTCTGTTATATGGTGTTTTTGAAATCACGTGTGCAATAACAATCATATCTACACTACACTAAATACACTGTTTTAAAATGGATATGTGGGCTGTTACAATAAGCACCTCTAGCAAAGGGTTTGGGAGGATTCCCTCCATCCCCGAAGATCAATTGTTTCTGTGTTGTACACAGCACGCCACTGACAATGCGGCAGGTATTTAAAGGGAGTGAGAGTGTGAACTCTAATTGGTTCATTGCATGCTACGCCCAAGACACACCTATAACTAATTTTCTCATTTACGACAACCCATTTGAACTATGCGCCAGGTAATTTTTCCTGATGCCATTATAGCGTATTGTGCTGGCCCCTCCCCCAAAGACAACTGCGCTTCTGACTTCAGACAATGCGCGACTGACCGTGAAAATCGGGCCCTAAGATTGTTTAATATTGTAGTTAGGATGCAGTGGTTGATAAAGTACACATACATTGTATTGAGTGAAAAAGACATCCATCTTGATGCTCCAGCATAGCAAGTGTTAACTTTGGTGTAGGCTTGCTTTTAGATGTATATAAATATTATGTTATAATATGATATAATATAATCAAATGATGTATTAAATAAATATTTCAGCACTGCTGTGAGGTTTTCAAAATCTTGTCAGTTCCAGTTCTTTCTAAAAGTGACATCTGTTTATTTATGTCAGCAGCAAGCACAAACAGCCAATGAAATGCTCAGCCTGCCAACCAATCTGAACTCAGAAGCCATAATACCAACCAATAAGCACGCAGTGACCAGAATGCCAACCAATAAGCTCTTAGTGGCCAGAATGGCAAAAATCAGCACCCAGAGGCCAGAATAGCAACCAATGACGACCCAGTAAACAGAATGCCAACCAATCAGCATTCAGCAGGAGACCGCCAGCGAATCAAAACTTAGTGGCTAGACTGCAAGCCCCGCTGCCTAAAAAACACATTAAAATATTGTTTTCATTTATTCTTTTAGGTATTACCTTCTTTTACTTTTCAAAAAAGGTTAAAACCAGAAAAAATATCACATTAGCCCTTTAGCTCCATTCTTCCTCATTCAATTAGGCCTCCCTCACTAGTGTTTTCTCAAACATTGGGAAGAATGGGCAAACCATGTCACCCAATTAAAATGGGTGCTGTGCCCTGATTGCTTGATTCTAATGCATGTTTTTAATAGTTGGATCGACCATTTTATTTCTGTCACTCAAAATATTTTACATTTGAAAGTAGTGAGGAGGATTCAAACATCTGTATCCTAATATCTTTTTCTTAATATGTTTTTGGGGAGTTGTTCCTCAGCTGTTTTTGGGCTCTGGACCTGAATTCAAAATTAATTATTCTGGAATGAGTCAAAAAGAAAGACTTACCATCCACATGCACGCTGAGGGGCTCACTTAGAAGTGTGAGCAGCGAATAGGGCCAGGTGTCAATTTGTTTCTCGCCCCGACATGTGTAGTTCCCTCCATTCATAACGACAGCCTTTTTAAGATGGATGTCTGTGACTGTCAAACGCTCCCCATCAAGGAACCAATGGAAGGTCCAACTTTCTTCAGGCTGATCAGGAACACTGCAGGCCAGATTGAATCCTTCCCCTGTGAAGAGACGAGGCTCCCCCATGCTCATGTGAACCTTTGCCTTCACTGGAATGGGTGTGGGGTCTGGCTCTGCATTAGTGAGGAAGATCAAGTCAAGTTAAGTTTATTTAGATCCAGAGTCAGAAAACATCTTTGATCCTGGAGGAAACTGCGTATGCTACACCTTCACAACATACAGTCTGAAATAAAAGTCAAATAAACCTCCTCACAAAACACAACATGCTAAATACCCAAAATGCGAGGGAAATAATTTTTTTCGATATATTAAATACTGCTAAATTACATACTAGGCACATATAGCATTAGCAGACCAAAACGTCTTGTACAACATCATGCTTCCTTTTTTGTGGACCAAGTTTGGGACGCAACCTTTTCTATTCCAGCATGACTTTGTCCCTGTACACATAAATAATGGTCAATAAAGACATGATTGGATGATTTCTATGTGGAAGAACTTGACTGGCCACACAGAGCCTGGACCTCAAACCCATCCAGCACCTTTGGGATGAACTGGAACGGTGATTGTGATCCAGACCTTCTCGTCCAAAATCTGTGTCGGACCGCATAAATGCTCTACAGATTCCCACAGACACCCCAAAATCTTTCAGAAAGCCTTCCAAGAAGTGTGGAAGCTGTTACAGCTGCAAAGTGAGACCATCTCCATATTACAGTGTATTTGAATGTAATGTCATTGGTGTGATGGCTAGTAGTGATGGGTTGTTCTTGAATGATTTGTTCATTTTGAACAAATCTTTAATGTGACTCGGGAACAACGAGTCATCTTGTACGAGTGATTCGTTCAGTTGCACATGCGCACATACATCCTATAGTTTCTATATTGGAATTATTGAGTCTCAAACCCAAAGACTTGAGAGATGAACTAATCAATTCTCTTTCCGGCTCAGGCTGCATAGGTTAACATTACGGGTCTGCCATGTGATAAACTTACGACTCAAACCCAAAGACTCGACATATTAACTAATCAATGACTCAAACCCGAAGCCTCAAGAGAAGAACTAATCAATTTTCTTTTCATTTCAGCCTGCATTGGTTAGCTAAATAGGCTGTCAGGTGATGAACAAACGACTGAAACCCAAAAACTTGTCAGATAAGTGGCGAGGTGAGTGTATCATAGATTAAAGACACAGGTAAACAAGGAATGAAACTTTTCTGTTCCTTATAGCATTATCGTTTTGTCTTGTTTGTAGTATGATCAACGTTTGTGTAAGCAGTAGATATGTTAGGGAACTAACACGTAACGCTAATTATATTTTGCTAAAATGAACAAAATGACTCGAAAAAAAAAAGATTCATTCATTTTGCTGAACGAGATTCAAAGATCCGGGTCGGTAAAATGATCCGAACTTCCCATCACTAATGGCTAGGTGTCCCAATTCTTTTGTCCATATAGTTTAAAAGTCATTCAGTGTACTTTACAGAAATAGAAGAATATATTAATCAATAAGCATAATACTAGTAAGAAGTTACAAAATAAAAGAAATAAAGGGATGCATTAAAAACAATTAAAAAAGATTAAAAGTGAAATGGCGGTGCACATATTAACACCCCCCCCCAAAAAAAAAAAAAAAAAAAACTAATCAGAGATGCTAAAGGCATGTGATGGAAATTAAATGGTTTTTAGGGGCTGATGGGGACGTTCTAACCAATTCAGACGAGTTCAAATGTGAGATGAATTGAGACATTAAAAATAAAACGAATAATTTTCTCAGAACAACATAAGCCAATCAGAAGTGCACAGAGTAAATGCTAATTGATTTCCGATCACGTGGTTTCAGACTCGATCAGACGATCAGGATGGTACGATGTTGTGTCAGGTTCGTCTCGACCCCGCAGTCACTAGCGACGCTTACTCTGGACTCGCCTGAGTGACTGATTGATAGGGATGGGTACCAAAACCCGGTTCTTACTCGACCCCACTGCCTAATAATAAAAGACCGAAGTATCGATAAGCTGTCGGTACTGCAGAAATAAAAAAGAGGACAGGAGAGATCTCCTACGCGCACACAAGTGGAGAGGTCTCTCGCACTCTCTCTCTCTCCCTCGCGCACACACACGAACAGACTCTTTCTTTCTCTCTTGCACACACACACACACTTCCAATCTCTCCCATATACACACACAGGCTCTCTTTCTCTCTCTGTCTCTCTTGCACACACACACACACACACACTCCCAATCTCGCACATATACACGCACACACACAAAGGCCAAGACACGAGAAATAATAATTTTATAAACACACATTCAGTTACATACAGCCTATCTATAGGCTAAATATTTAGAGTATTTTTTTGTAGTAGCATAAATAAATATTAAAAATTAAAATGACTATGCTGTAGTGCTGCATTTACAAATAATAATAAGCATAGGTAATAATAAACCAAGGAATAATAAAGCAGAGCTCACTCATTTGTAGTGGGTCCAACTTTTTTAGATTTGGGTTAGAATTTGGGTTAAAGTGTTGTTATTCTATTCTCAATTCGTTTTTAATTAAAAAACACAATTGATGTACCGATAAGAGTACCGATAAAGTACTGAATCAATACGCAGCAGTGCTAACTATGTTATTGTTGTGTACCGGGATGTCTATTGTTTAGCCATCAAGCATATAGAGAAAACATCA